>JBBJLR010000007.1:4901637-4914106 GCA_037577145.1 Brachypetersius gabonensis | reverse complement strand
CTCTCTCTCTCTCTCTCTCTCTCTCTCTCTCTCTCTCTCTCTCTCTCTCTCTCTCTCTCTCTCTCTCTCTGTGATGAAAATAGCCTGAGTGCCCGCTCAGAAACACCACAAAACAAGGAGGTGAGGGTAAAAACAGGATGACAGTTAGCATGTTAAGTTGGCGTGATTATCTGCACACAAAACCAGATGACGACTATATTAAGAGAATGTTGCATGCAGAGTGAAATCACAGTGGTTTAAGACAAAGACGGCCAGCCATCAATTCCTGTCGCTCGTGCAAAAAAATGAAACATGCTGGCACTCTTAAAAAGGACTGTGTATTCTTCAGTGAACACATGGGCACACACTCAGCTGTGGAACTAAAAATAACCAGAACATGTTGACCATAATTTATCGTTCGCATGTGATAAAAATTATACCTTGGCAAAGGAAACCATCTAAAATTTCTCTATGAATATTGTAGGATTATTCAACATATTTCTAAGTGTTTTAAGTGGTTTCACGGAATTTTATTTACCGAAATGACACTGCTCCATTGGTGAATAAGACATAATGCTGACCATTTTACTCATTTCAAGAAGTAAGACAACAAGAAGACGAGAACAGAGACAAGAAACAGAACAGAAATGAGCTGACTTGAGAAATATTAATTATTTTGACTTGCCAATGTCTATTTTTTTTAACAGAGCTTATGTCAGGTTCTCTGAAATATAAAAAAACTAAAATGTGCCTGGCGTAAGATGGCATAAGGCACTGTTTTAAAGTGCCCATTTAAAAATAGAGCTGTCTAAAGCTAATGACAGAGGGGGACACCAAAATGGCTGACAGATGATAATACTCCAGTAGCAGGCGATCAAAGGCCAGGGCGAACCGCAGGCAGGAGTTCCCTTTGAGGAGGAAGGCTCTGCGGGGGTGGCAGACCACAGGGTGGTCATTCATCTGGAGCACACTCATTTCTTTTACT
Source organism: Brachypetersius gabonensis (assembly GCA_037577145.1). Lineage (NCBI taxonomy): Eukaryota > Metazoa > Chordata > Actinopteri > Characiformes > Alestidae > Brachypetersius > Brachypetersius gabonensis. The sequence goes on along the minus strand of JBBJLR010000007.1, from coordinate 4,913,142 downwards.
GTAAATCTTTACTCAGTGCTCTAAAAGTAAAGTAACAATTGGTGAGAAAATCTCCTTTCATTATTTTGGAGAGATCATGTTCTTGCTCTGGACCTCTGGAGGCAACAATATGAAACTGCTCAAAAACTACACTGAGGGCTTTTTCCATTCGGTTAATCAGAGGTGATTAGCCATAATAATATACATTGACAGCATTAATGATTGACTGTAAGTCAGGACAGTAGTGTTGAAAACGACTTACTCCATCAGCAAAATTGATGTCTTGACATTACTGGGGACATTCAACTCTAACAGTGCCCTCAATACTGCCTTCATTTACTTTCTCATCCAAAACACCCTCTTTCTACAGAAAACATTAAATAATCTAGTTGTATATAGAATTAGATCCAACCAAACATGCTGTTTGAAGCACAAAACCTGATTTAAATGGTCGATGAAGTACGAGTGTCTGAAGAAACAAGTGAGAAACTTTATTCTTTCAATGGAAAATCTAGTTTTGACTTCTCTATACCAATGGCTCAATCAACTTGTAGGACAAGACCAAAGCAATGGCATTTCTAAAGACTTTCCCAGCCCTACTGGTGACATTGTTTCTTAATAAAATGAACTTACTCAGCGTTTCTAAAGTGTGGCCAAGGAAGTCATTAGAGTTCACATCTTAGTATGGCATGGGAACGAGATAATTAAGTCGTGGCCACAATTTAACTTGTTTACGCACCTCACTAAGTTGTGGTCACGTATTAGGATCCCAGTCCCACACTTTAGTTATATGTGGCTATGCAATGTTTTTTTACAAAGAAAGGATCCGAACAATCACTAGATTATTAGGAAATATCCTCTCTATGAGTAACAAAGAAAAACTCTCTCATTAGAACATGTTTCATTGGACATGTGAGTACAAAGGAGGTATACAACAGTAAGTAAATACAAAAATTTCTTATGCCATTACATTTTTGCTTCAATACGTAAAAGTAATAATAATAATAATAATAATAATAATAATAATAATAATAATAAGTCCAGTTGTAAGTAATTTGGGGAAAAAGTTAATGATGAATTGTACTGTATGTTTTGTCAAGACACACTGGTTTGGCCTTGACAAAAGTTGTAGGCCAACAGTACCAGTAAGCACCATTTGAGGAAACAGTGTGTATTTGAGTTTAGGGTGTGTGTGTGACAGTCAGCATGCTGGTTATGCAAGGTGTTGCTTTAACTCCCCAAGGCAAGAAAAGAAGATTAGTGTTCTTCTCTGTGCTCTGTAAACAAACAAAAAGTACTATGCTAACTGTATTTACATAACAGGGGTGCTAATGGGTTCTAGATGGGGAACACGGCCTCTGTACACGTCAAAACCCTGCTCATATTACACTCAACAGTAATCAACTAAGAAACCTCTCTATCTTGTCAGGTTCTCATTGGAGATACGAGAAACTTTATTGATTTGGAAAAACATTTACGCACTGGATGTTTAGGCAAAAAGGTTCAGCTTGCTTTTGGCTTCTCTTTCGTAGCTTAGCTTACTGGCTTTAAAATTCAGTCAGGGTTGCAGATCTTGCAGTTGATCTGTTTCCCGTCTGATGAGCTATTACTGTATGAGAAGAAATTTCTGAAGAAATAGCCTCCTTTAAATCATTTAGATGGAATCTTGCTGACTTTGACCTGTGCTGCCCTTGATCAAGTAAAATGAAATGTCCTTGATTTAAAGAAAACAAACCAAGGCCAGGATGATTAGCTTAAGTTCAAACCTTGTCAGTGGCTTTTTGTGAAAGACTTACTATGGAAAAGTTATCCATTAAAAAAAGACAATTTACCATTATAGCTTCAGGCCAGTTAGAGACTTTTTCACTTTGTGCGCATACGTGACTATACAAAATCAGGACTTCATATTAGTAAGATTTCCATAATACATTGAACAATTAATATTTGATTTGTCCATTAACAAGAAAAAAAATTGATATAATTGTTATTATTATTACACCCCACATATCCCACAATGCTGGTTAAGTGCCTACAATGGGCATCTGAATGTCAGAACTGGACCACGGGGCAATGGAAGAGAGTGGTCTGGTCTGATGGACCAGGTTTTAATACACCATGTGGACGGCTGGGTGTGTGTTCGCCATGCCAGAATGCACTAAGGGATTTTAACCAGCAGAGGCAGTGTGATACACTGGACAATGCTCTGCTGGGAAACCTTTGGTCCTGCACTTATGTGGATCTTACTTTGACACAAACCACCAACCTAAATATTGTTATTGATCAAGTACAGCCCTTCATGGTAATGGTATTCCCTTTCCCAGAGGATAATAGCACATGGCTTTCAAACTTCTGCTTCAGTCTTTCACTCACTTTAGCATGAGATGCCCATGTATGCCAAAGAGCAACTGTTTATGCCTCCTGAACACTGTCCCCAGAAGAGAAAATATATTATTTAATAGCAAAGGAATATCTTAAAGTGATAAATGGTGTAAAGAAATCCCACCCGTACTTTTAGGGAAGACAACTAACTAGGTTGGTAGTGGCCTAGTGGGTAAAATACTTGCCTGTGGACTTGATGACCACCCCCCTGTTTTGTCCTTGTACAAGACCCTTAACCCTCAGTGTCTCCAGGGGGGCTGTAATTAATGATTGTAAGTCGCTCTGGATAATAGTAGGCTAAATGCACCCTTTACCCTTTACAACTTAGTTACTGGCCATTGCCCCCTACTGACACGGTTTGGTGAGCACAAGAATCTGCTTATGCTGGATGATGCACGCATTCAGCGGTGTGTAATTATATTATCAGCGTATGACTGCTACATTGTCTATTGCAAATCAGACGAGTGCAGTAACGCTAATGGACTATGCCTGAGGCCAGATACACAGGACCTGCAGTGGTTTTAGCTCTAGTTCACTTGCTGCTGGTTGACTATCTACAAGCACGGCTGAGTCCAAACAGAAGTCGCAAAGGTGACACACCAACAAATAAACAAAGGTTTATTAGTATGTAAAAGAATGCTGGCCTACCCAGGTAGAAGAAGGAGTATTTTCACAAAGATTAATTAACTGTCTACAAAATAAGATTGTGTCCTATGAGTGACCAAAGTCATTGTACAATGAAAGAGACGTGAAGTGTTAAACGAGATTTGCTCTCGAGCATCAAGGTATAGTGAAAACAAAAGCCTTTTGATTTCTATAAGGATTGGCCACGGCAGAGTGTTAATGTGTCAGCCTACAAGTTCCATTTCAGTGCATGGCTGTTTTTTTATCCTTTCTTTCAGGTTGATATTCCTGGTTAATCCACTTTAATAGACTGCAGTCCTGGGGATACGCATGATGCTGACTAATAAATAATAGTAATTAAATATCACTATGAAGTTAATTCTCTGTTATGAGATGAGAGCCTGCAGTAACAGGAACTTGTAAGTTTGACTTGGAAGACTGTTCAAGTGAAACTGCCCAGTCGGAAAACTTGTATTATAAGTCTAACACCATCTTGAAGGCAGCATTATATCAATGGGGGGAAGAAAATCTGCAGATGCTGAGAAACAACACTGAAAATTGATAATAAATCACTGGTGTGGATGTTGCCTTCAGCTGAAATGAATTTTCTGAGATCTCACACACAAGAGAGACAACTATCTCACTGTCTGAGGGGGCTCTAAGGAAATGGTGCACATTAAGGCTTACTTTTCCAGACCGCCGATCCTGCAGCCAGCACGGACGACAAGCTGGGTCCGATCGCAGCGGCGATAAGGCTGGCTGTGCTTCCCGAGGTTCTCATCCAAAATGATTTCTCAAAGAAAACATTCGGTAAAGCCTCACATTCATCAAAGCACTTAATCTATCTTCAGTGCTGCGTACCTTTGATATCAACCACCCACCACAGGATTGGACCACGGTCAAAGCCAACAGCTCTGCTCTTATTCCTCTACCTTATGGTTTTCCGGTGCAGGAGAAAAGAGCAACACAATGTATAATCTATTCTACCATTCTTCATGAATGCTGGAGTCAGTGTAGCCCATTATTTTCACTCTCAGAGAGGCCAAGATTGCAACTAAGCAAATAACTATGTACAAATGCACACTACTTTTCCATAAAAGAGCACAAGCAGTGTTGTGTTACAGCTAAACGTTTTAGCTAAAAACGTACTATAAAAAAGTTTAAGTGACTTAAAGTATTGTCATGTTATCTCTACCAGTAATTGTCATGACAGGTTATGTCACCTGCTAAATTAAGTCATGACATCAACTATTATAGCATCTATCATGACAATCACCAATGAAGGTGACAGCACTTATCTGACAGGTACCATGACATATTTATGGCATTGCTAAGTTGTGGCTTTGGAGGGTTCGAGTGTTACCAGAACTGTTTTGGCAGTTTTGTTCACTAAAGAAACTAAATTTTCTTAATAAACGTCACCAAAAATGCAGAGAGACATATTTTTCTATTTGACGTCATCACCACCAACAATGTAGCAGTCTATGTTCAGCTTTGAGTTGAAAAGATAGGACCATGGTTACTTTGTTCATAACTTTCAGAAACAGAAAACTTTCTGTTCACAGCCTAGAATGCTCTCCTCAGAGGAAGTATCCAAATTACATTTTCTGGACAAAGGAATTAATGTATCTTTACCAGTCCTGGATTTGTATGTTTTATCAACAGGCTTTTTCATAAAACATTTAATTGCCAGTCCTCATCCTTCAGCGAGTTACACTGTAGTTTGCTGCTGTTTGGCGTTTTTTAGTGCAACTGGTCATGACCTGATTAAAGTAATGAATCTCAATAAATGTATTCCCTTGCCAGAAAAATCTCCTGCTTCTGTAAACAATTGGGCCCCTGCATGAGAGTCACAAATATGAATTATTGGTAACATAATTTGGCTGGGCAACTATTAGAGGTGCAGATGGTTCCAATTACTCTCTGTTGATTTTACTTTCTTCTTGTTTTTGCAGAAGTAATTATTGCCAGCATTCGTTTTAACCCTGGACTCACACCGGCAGTGACAACTAGTGACTACACGGACGGAAGTAATTAATTTCCAATGGTCACTGGACCATACTAGTAAGTCAACTGGTGATGAAATTGGACCATTTGATGACCAAAAAAAAAATTGCATTGAATGAGTCGAGCGCCAGCCAGTCTTTTCCTGTGAAAAGTTTCCTTAAACTTTAGTTTCTATATTGGCATTTAGGCCCCATTTCCGGCGCTGTTGCTCACATACATGATAAGTGATGCCTGCTAATGCTATGTTCCAATCTGCGAAGTAGCGGTAGTGTTTGAAGCAAGATCACACTATTCCTAGGAAAATAAACTCTCTCTGAAACATATATTTGGTGGGAGAGCACCTGATTTATGAGTTCACACACACACAATGGACTTCTGCCAAAGAAAGAAACTAAAAACACTGCTTTCAGTTAACCAGTAAAATTAATGCACTTTTATCCATATTCTTTTATCTTACTCCCTTTATTTTGTTGATTTAAATTGATCTTAAATCCTACTTTAATTCTACATTAATTTTATTGTCCCTTTTATTGCTTACTTTTATGCTTTTATGCTTATTTCATCTCTGTAAAGCACACTATACGACCCCAGTGTATGATAAAGTTATACAAATAAACTTGCCTTACTTTGCCTTGGGTGAGATATTAATAAGACTGTCTTTAAGAAAACATAAACATACACAAACTCTACTAAAATGATGATGTAAAAATAACATCAGAAAATAGAAAAATACCCCAAGATGGCTATAAGCAACAGCAACAGCAACTCGAAATGTGAAAATACAGTAAAAGAGTCGCTACCAGTGTCAGGCTACCAGTGTCAGGAAGTCCAAGCTGAGTTCTTAAGGCAAGCTTTAGAACTCTGATAATGCAAAAACATGCAAAAAGCCAAAAATATTCAGACATACAGCACATAGTGAGAAAGCTACATTAAGGTGCACTCACTGCTTACACAGGTGTTAAACTGTGCACACACTACTTGTATTATCTCCACAGAAAAGCAGAAACAGCAGAATGATGCTTTGAAGAAGCCACACACAAACCTAACAGCATTTTCATTTGTGCTGTTATTGTATGAAAAGATGGACACTCTCCCTACAAAACTTCTCGTCGAGGCATGGACTCCACAAGACCTCTGAAGCTGTGCTGGCGCCAAGGAATTAAAAACACATGACCTGCAGTTTTTGACGAGGTGCTTCCTTGGGTGTAATTAGTTTGTCCGGCACATTCCACCTTGAACTTTTTGCTGTTTTTCTCAAATGATGTTCAGTGTTTACAGTGTGGCAGGGAGCATTATCTTACTGAAAGGCCACTGCCTTTGGGATTACAATTGGCTGTAACAGGGGGCAGGACTGCGTGCTGTGATCTGCCCTCACCAACATGGAGGATTTGCCTTAAATTATCTTAAATCTAAATGTTAAATATGAAAAATATATCTCCACTCTAAATGTAGAACTACACAGTTAGATAGGGCTCGATGATAGCTTTCCAACTACCCCTCGAAAACGTTTTTTAGCTAAAAACCTTTCACCTGTCCCACCAGCGAAGGTGAACAATCTTCGTGGGTTATGGCAAATGAGGGGTCGCTGGAAAGAGTGTGAGATAAATATAAATAAATCCACGAAATTAACCTTGGTTACGAGTTATGACTCATGAGTCACACCCAAGTCTGAGTCTCAAGTCGTTGAGGGCAAGTCTAAAGTCTTTCTTTGTGCAATGTAAGTGCGACTCAGGTCCGAGTCTCAGACTCATGTCCCCACCGCTGCATTAATCCAGGACCTAAGGTTTCCCAGCAGAACGCTGCCCAGAATGTCACACTGCCACACTTGATTGCCCTCTTCCTAAAATGCATTCTAGTATCATCTCTTCCCCTGGTATCATCAAGTGAAGGGGCGCCCAGGAAGCAGTGTGTGGGGATGGTACCTTGCTCAAGGGTACCCCAGTGATGACACTAGCAGTGTGGGGATTTGAACCCACAATCTTCTGATTGCAGGGGCAACGCCCTATCCAGCTTGCTGCCTAATATATCTCACCCATGTCAGATGCCTTCTCAATGTTATTTATGTACCTGTCAGTGGTTTTAACATTGATGTTTGTACAGTATATTCTGATCTGTAGCCAATAGAGGTCTGTTACAGCCAAGTCATGAAAAGAAAGTTCCTTTAACACCCAGTTTTTGGGAACCTGGGAAATGTAAACTAGGAAATTCACTGCTGTTCATAACTATTATTTACATTTAGGTAAAAAGCTCTGGTTACTCTCCTGAACTGCTGTAGGGGGAAGTAGTTTTAGTTATTTCGAACTGAAGAAACATATTTACATATTTGGGAGCAGGGAAAATTCAGTCATATATTTTTCAAGACCCATTAAAATATTATTCCAGTGTGATAACGTATCTGACTGTCTGACTCATTGACGCTGCATTGATAGTGACAATTCAAAACTATACTAATATATACAATACACTATGTTTAAACCAGGGGTCGGCAACCCGTGGCTCCTTCATCCTTATGTTGTGGCTCCCTGTGGCTTTAGAAAATAAATAATAATTTAACACTAATTAACAGAATCAGAATCGCGTTTACTGTCCGCGTATGTGAGCGACACATACAAGGAATTTGATTCTGGTTGATAGTGTCTCACAAGCACAACAGTATAAAACAACAATATCTAAAAATCCATGTGTACATCCTACACCACACCCATATGGCTCTTACAGAGCATGCTCAGTGCTCCAATAGGCCAATAGACGCGATTCTGATTCTGAAATGACATTAATTGAAGCTGTCAGTCGTTTTAGGTATTAAGTGTATTTTATTTGTATTAATTTTTTTATTGTAGTTTGAAATGTAAGCGTTATAATATACAAAAAAACAAATTTTAGTTCTAAATGTTCAAAATGTTTTCTTTTAATAAATAAAAACCTAGTTTTTATACACCGCATAAAAGTTAAAAAACAATACAGTATATGCAGTGTTCTCTTCATTTTAGATGTCAAAAAGGATTTGCGGCTCCCAGTGTTTTCTCTTTTGTGGAAACCGGCTCTTCGAGTGTTACAGGTTTCCGACCCCTGGTTTAGACAATTAATGAAAACGAAGACTATTAAAATTGTGAAATATTGATATAAAAATATTATGGAAAAGTAGACAGCATTCCAGGCACACATTCAGATATTATCTTTGAAAAATTGCCAAGAGGTTCAGAAATGACCATTTTTAGAAGTAAACCGTCATCCAAAAATGGCCCTTTCCAGGTGTTCAGATATTGAAACTGCACATCTGTAGACAGTCACGAGAGCTCCTAGTTGGACGTTCAGATTAAAATGTATTGCACGTGTCACTGACGTACAGAAGAGGGTCTAGACCAATGGATGTGATATAGAGGGCTTGGTGGGCTGCCGCTTGACTTTGGAATGCTATGCATTACCTCATTAGAAAATACTTAGATTAACTAAAAGCCCACTTTAAAGGTTCCATATAAGACAAGCTGGCCATTAAGAATGATAAAACTTTCAAGTGTTTCCATTATTATAACTCTCTTTCTGTCTCCTGCTCTTTCTTTTGCTCCTCTCTCAGAGTACAGGACAGCTGGATATGTGTGAAGAGTGGTTATGGGACACACACACACACACACACACACACACACACACACAAACACACACAAACACACACTTGGCCTCTACCTCGGACACACTGCTATCAGGTGAAACCGATATAGCTGGCAGCAGCCAAGTCTTGAGAGAGTGAGACTCAACAACGATGGGACGTCAACACCTGACCCTGGCCCTGTGCTAAACCTTCTACGGCCTCTTGGGAAACACCAGTCTGAGAGAGAGAGAGAGAGAGAAGCAGAAAGAGAGCGAGAGAGAGAGAGAGAGGGGCAGAGAGATAGAGAGAGAGCTATGTGAAGGTTGCTGAGTTCTCTTACGACAGAAGCATTAATTAATCCATATGAATTCATTATTGAACATATATTGGTTCCAGAGCTTAGAAAAACATTAATATATTTCTGTGGTGTTTTCACTTTGATAAACAATCATAAAAGACAGACAGAGCTAGCTGGGGAGAGAGAGAGAGAGAAAGAGAGAGAGACAGAGAGAAAGAAATCCATTCTCGTCTTTGAAAACTACAGTTGATAGTTACAGTCTAGAGGCCTGATGTCTCCAGTGTTATCCTTAAGACCCTTTCCAATACAAACTCAACACACCTGTAACTCACACGTGGCAACGTTTATTTGAAAAATTCAATTTAAAATACATTTATCCTCCTTCAGGGGGATTCTACTTGCAGCTCTGCTATTACTGTAATGCATTGAAGAAACAGACAGTGTAACAGAATAAGAACAAATCTCTGCTTCGTGCCAGGTGGGAGGCTTATGAGCATGTCATCAATCATCCACGGCCTAAGTGCCCAACCAAAACCTTTTAAAAGCTCATTCTGAATCTTTGCACAATGGAAAAAAAGACATCTATGCTTCAAAAAAGCCTGGGTGTATGTGCACGTGTTAGCTGGACCTTGCCATTTTCCTTTATTCTCTTCTATTTTTTCAGTAAAGAGGCACCTATTTAAAACGCATCATTAAACGTCTAGCAACCATTTACAATTCTTTCTCTCCAGAAGTGAGGTAAAGTGAGTAATCAAAACAGCAGATCCTCTCGTTCTGTTCTCTGTCACATGCAGGTGCTGTGACGGCAAAGCCGGTTACAGTCCTTTTAATTTCCTGGTCAGCTATCACTTTACAATACGAAGGCCGTCAAAATAAGATTAAGGTCTTAATAAGGCACAAATTTCAAAGCGGAGCATTTCATTACCCAAAAGGATTTGGTTAGTGCATTACTTCAGTGTCTGAGACCCAGGTTAGTGGAACTGAACGCCAGTCTGTGCTCAAATGAAAAGAATCTCTGGAAGACGAGAAGAAAAGAGCCTTTATCGTTCGCACATTGCAACAGTTCTTACAAGGATACAAAGTGTTATTTTTCATTTTCGTACTAGCACAAAGGAAGACGAGTAATACAGTGTGATGTTTTTTATCTAAAGCCAAAGGGTGCTCTGCTGTCAGATGCTTTTATGGAATCTGTAGCTCTTCAGCTGTCGGCTTGCCATGTATGTCCAGTGCCAGTTCATTCAATATGCACAGCTGTTTTTTCCAATACAGTTTCTGGCTCTGGTAAAGCCGATGGAAGGGTCTGACCCACCAAAGGTTCTAAAGCTAAATGTAGGGGGGTCTCTGGTGCAAAATAGGTGAAATGAGTGTTTGTCTGAGTTAAAAGTTGTTTAACTCATCAACACATTAACCCCATTAACAAATATTCTGTTCAGTTTTGTCCATCGACCAAAACTTTAGGTGGGGCACCCCTTGATTCTCACACTGATAACAGTTTAGCAAAATCTTCTTGATATGTTATCTGTATTCCTCTTCAAAATCTGTGTTCTCTTATAAACAACGTAATCAGTTCAGAAGATTACTCCCACACCAAACAGGACTTGGAGATTGGAGAGTCCCTGTTGGCAGTATAATTTAGCCAACCTGACATGATGTTCAGTCTAGCACAGCTGAAACTACCTCCTACTATACTGTAGTAGCAAAACTACCTACTAGTGTTAAATTAGTAAAAAATGAGAAGGTATAGTGGAAGCCTTTTAAAATGTGTGGTGGCCTATAGAAGTCCTTCACATGGGGAATTTGTTGACTTTCTGGGCTTTAGACACGTTATAAGGGCGACTACCTCTGAAAATGAAAAACAGAGAAAATTCCACTGCATTCCACTTGTGATGTGTTTTATTAGGAAGCAATGGAACTACATTAGCAGTCATTTAAAAGGTATAATGTGCCTTTATCTCTGTTCCACAGGTTGATTTATCTGCTGAAGACTCTTTACAGGTCACGCTCGTCACATTTACTAATCACTTTTTGTTAGTAATAAGTGCAATCTCATCAAAAACTTTTGTTCATGTTAAGCACGAGTGAGACATGAGACCTCTGCACAAATGTGAATCATCTTATAAGGAAACAGCACAGTGAGTGTTCTCCAGGAAGACACGTGCCTTATCCTTTGTTCTGTCTAAAAGGCGCACAAAACAAAGGGTTTAAGTGATCATGCGTAAGCATGCGTATGTCCGCAAGAAGTGATTATAGAACAGCTTGTGGTTGTTTTTCAAATCCTAAGACAAATAGTGCTTGTTTGACTGCTACAACACTCTTACTGCCAGCTCCTGCGCTAACTGAGACTGTCTTCGACTTAAGTCAGGTCCTGCCGACACAGCCAAGATGCAGAAATGTTGCATCACACTGACATGTGAACTAGAAACAGTAGTGTGATATGATAAACATAACCCTGAGTGGCACTAGCAGACTTTGTTTGGGTTTGAATTGGTCGGCCTCAAAACACAGGGCTGGAAAAAGTGGATGAATGACTGTGTGAAAAGATAGAAAGGACAAGAGAGATAGAGAGGCTGTGGAAAGACGTGGGAGAGGAAAAGCCGGGGGGGGGGGGGGGGGGGGGGGGGTGACTTGGTTC
>JBBJLR010000007.1:4890076-4900138 GCA_037577145.1 Brachypetersius gabonensis | reverse complement strand
AGAGAGAGAGAGAGAGAGAGAGAGAGAGAGAGAGAGAGAGAGAGAGAGAGAGAGAGAGAGAAAGAGAGAGAGAGAGGGAGGGAGACAGAAAGACATCCTGACAGACAGACAGAGGGAAAGGAACAGAGAGAGAGAGACTGAACCATGGTCATGAGTCAATGATCTGCTGACAGATGTGGCGTTCATTGTTCCTGCCTTTCCAGCGGCTTTGGAGTCCACTAGTGGCTTTGCTATGATTTTCCTTCTGTGAGTTCATGGCTCGTGCTCGATGAGGGAGATGAGTGCTGGCCCTTGAGCACGTTCCTCCATGGAGGATTAGGGGAACGTCTTAGGCTGCCTGCAAGAAAGCCCCCATACCACCTCAGGCAAGGCTAGGCTGGTGCAAAAATCCCTCATAAAAATTCTAACCATCAGAAAACTGTGAATCAAGCATCCATTCTGCTATTTTTTCCCCCCCAACAAATAAATAGGAGGCGATGACCACAGAATCATTATAATGAATCATAAAGCAAAGTGCTTGTACTGACGCAAACTCTCAAACGACCACATTAAAGAACAAAAGCATAGTTAAAAGTGATACAAATGCATATACTGCCAAAGCCCCTTTTTTCTTAAATAGCCAGGCATCGTAATCACAATTATTGAGGCCCATTATCCTTTTGACTCATCTGCATGCTTTTAAAGAAATAATAATTTAGCCCCCCCCACACACACACACCTGAATGATTTGTAGATTTGTAGACCTTTACAAGTTGAGTGGCAAATACAAATGGAAAAAATAAATCAGACCAATTTAAAAAATGGGGTGGAAATAATCTGATCTGAAAAATGCAAATGAAATGATGATTTAACATTCCAGTTCCAATAATTATAATCAAGTCTCAAACCCATGGTTACTTCTGGGAGCAATGTTCCCCTCCGCTTCATGGACACAAATACTTTGGCTAATCGCAAGGTTATGAATCACCATGAGGGTTTTGTGCAAAGCAGAGATTGTTTCATAGGAAACGGGGTTGGGAGGGGGTACCAGAACCTGATCGTTAGCATGTTGATGAGCATCGCTCATTCCATTATTCTTCAGCATAGAATGAGCCTAGAGGTTTTTTTCCTCTTTATGAGTAGAGCTTGCATACTCTGTATGCCAAATTGAACTTGACTTGTGTGACTGTGAAATAGAATTGGAACCTAGGATGACGTCAAATGGTACAAACGAAGCCTGCCGCTGTTTCACACCTTGAGGTATGTCAGCTGTGGCACCTGACATCATTAATGTCAATATGGCCTATTTTAATGGAAAGGTTTTAATGGAATTCTGCTTTCCTGAATCCCTTCCTGAAAATTAGGCATGACATTTTGTACCCATGGTGGCATAATTTACCCTGGAGTGTTCCAACGGGCGCAAGCGCGTTGTACAGCCCGCTCTAATTGCAATTAAAATGTCAAATGAGAATGAGTGGAATCAAATGAACTTCATAAATTGTTGCTGAATTCCCCGTAGGCACACTGCGGTCAGGTGCAAGGGAGACATGGAGGAATCAATTCTACATAATGAAGAGAGACATTTCCTGTATTTACAACTGTGGTAAAAATATCTTTTTAAAGTTAACTGTTCACAGTAATTCTCAGATGTTGCATAATTTGCATGCCAGAAAAACAGAGATACGTTTGGTTACATTGATTATTTTTTTCCCCTCAGTTATCTGCAAGGTCTCTTCAGCGGGTTCCTTTAAGTGTTTTTGTTTGGCAGCGTCTCATAGAAACATTCTTTGGCTCAGCTTACAAAATAAAAAGAAGCAAACTTCTTCATTTGAGAGGGGATGATGGAGGAACAATGTAAAGACTGTTCTTCGCTCTTCTCTACCCGACATCGTCGGCCGCCATATGGCAAAGTGCTAGAATTTTGGGACAGGCCGTAAATTCTCTTTGAATTACAGAACAGTCTTGGACACGGCAAGAAATCTGACCAGAACCTTGACAATCAGAGCGCCCTAGAGTCATTTATTACCCACCTGGCCAAAAGTGCGCTCCCCAAGCAGGATTCACAACAGATGGTTTATTTTCTCGGTTCATGTGTGTTTGTTTGTCCTGCTAAATACTCACCTGTAGTATATATCATCAGCTAGTTTAGGGAGGGAAACAGAATGAAGGGAATGTGATCTACCGTCATTTACTAGCATTTTCTGTTCATAAACTTTCTGTACATTTAATCCACAGCTGGACTGTTTGAATTGTTGTCTAGTTTTAAATCCTTTTAATATATTATGCATGGAGGACATTATAATACGTCTGTGAGTTGTATTGAGTCTTATTGTAAAAAATTGCATAGTATTTTGTTTAATTTTTTCTCATTAAATCAACACCCAACTGTTGAATTAGTATACAGTACACATCAGTACCTCAAATCTGAGAACAAGATAACAGATCTCCATCCTGCTGAATCAATCACTGTCTGAGGCCATGGCACTAATGTAGGAGAGCAAAAAATGTCCTTGTTATTCCAAGGGCTGCAGAATATAATATTACATTCGAAAAAGAAACCACTGTTCACACTTATATTCTAAAACACTTCATGGCACTTGTCAGCACTGAAAGCTAATGAATGGCTGATCGATGGTGGTAGTTTATATTCATTTGCTGGCACAGTTGGGCCTGCACATGCCCATGTTGTAGAGTTGGCTTCCAGCTTGGTCGTTGTCAGCAGTATTAATCGCCCCTCCTGACAAGACCTGACTCAATGAGAGCTTTCCATGCTGTAATTAAGTGTCAGATCCACAGGAGCAGCCATAGAACGGCAGTGGAGTTCCTGTAGAAAACCGCAGGAGGGAGGTGAGATCACAACCACCCTCAAAAAAGGCTATTGAAAAAAGATTTTTTTTGGGAGGGGGCGTGCTGGGGCCTAAATGCATGTGTTGGTGTTTTAGAGGTCAAGACAACCTCTTGAGTGCTCAGAAAGGGGAACAGCCTGATCCTTAGCATTAAATATGGAAGTGTTCAGTCCTTACAGGAGGATGAGTGGTCAGGCGACTGGTTTCTCCATCACATTTCATTTGAGTCTGAAGAGAGAAAGAAAAAAAAGAGGGAATATCCATAAACCCCTCGGAATACTCAATGTAATAACACTGGAAAATTGGAGGCACACCTGTGCCGAAAAGTGTGCAGGAAGAAGAGCGACTCAGAAGAGAACAGCATTAGTGTTTTCAACTGTTTCTTGGTGGTTCTGGAAATGCTATCAAAAGGTCAGCAGGAGACAAGCACACTCCCTTGGCTTGGTAGCTTAGTTCAGTAATGAGAGCTGACCCGCTTCCTCTAGAACCGACACGTTCTAGTTTCCTTCAGCCTGCGGTGAGCTGATGGGGCTCACAAATTACCAGCTCAGCACACCGCACCCCCTCTTTGTCCATTCCTAAAGTGGGGGGAAAACCCCACTGTGCAGCACCAAAAACTGCCCCCGGCACATCAGTTCAAAACAAAAAGACAACAAAGCACGACAGAGTTCTCTACTAGTGTCTTGTTTGGGTTTCCAGATAATAATAGAATACAGCATTCATGAAGCAGAGGAGAGGATGTTTTGTCATGTAAATACGGCTTTGTTTGGAAGAGCGCTCTGTTGTTGACCGGACAAGGGGCTTTGGTTTTGGTAATTAATGCAACCACATGCTTCAGAAATTTCTTCTGTTATTACCCTTAGGGTGAAGTGGAACTCTCTGCTTCATTTGAGAGGCAAAGTGGCACTCACTCGGCCAACTGCTGCGATGTGTTTCTGAAAGCCATTAGAGGATGGAGATGGTGAATCAGCAGAGCTGTGGCAACACTGCAGCTAAGTATGGTGGTGCTAATTATGTCTTAAACTAAACTGGTTGAGCAGAATGTGATGTATCTGAAAATAGGAAGAGTGAGAGGTATCTAGGTAAAAAAAAGACCAAGAAAGAAGGATAAAAATGGAAGAAGGTTAAATGAATGAAACAACATCAAGAGGTCAGATAGAGATAAGGAGGGGAGATAAGATAGGAGAAGGCAGAGAGAGGTAAAAATGGAAAGAGAGAGACACCATCAATAGAGATCTGTCAGCGTTTTAAAAAGTTACTAATGAGAAGATGCTCCTTCTTCTGTGCAAGATCATCCTGCCTCCTTGCACTGTTCCTTGGTTCAGCCTGCAAGGCACAGATATGCTAACACCACAGAAGTATGTAAGTATGCAAGTATGCAATTAGTAGAGGCCAACTAAATGGTTCAGATCTGTTAGGTCAAGATTAAGTTTAATATGGGGAATTTTTGAAATTGGGCTATGTTTGTGTCTTCAGTCATTGTCAGCTGTCTTGTGTTTAGTTTAAGTGATTGTGTTTTATGATTGGTTTATGTCATAGTGTGTTTTAGTTGCTGGTCAACCATCATGAATACCCTGACTGTTTCCTGCACGTGACCCTTTCCTTGTGTATCTGCTCTTTGGTGTTCTTTCTCTTAGCTGTAGAGTCTGTGTTTTTGTTAATAAAAATCCATCAATGGAATCTGCACTTGTGCCTCGCCTCACTCCCAGTACACGGCAAGACGTGACAGATTGACCAGCCCACCCCTGAGGCGCAGCAGGTTGCAGCACAGACTCCAAGGCTTCGGATGTTTCTCTGTGAGTATGTGGTTGCGGTGGGTTGCTGAGCTAAGGAGCAGTTGGTTGCCCCCACTGCGGTAGGGGGGTTGGAGTCAGCCTCCGTGACAGTACTATTGCGTACAGCAGGTAGGAAGCGGGCGAGGAAGCCTGCCGCGACCCCCCTGGCTTTCTAGCCGGCTTTGAGGGAGGTCCCTGGCGCTCTTTGGGTCCTCCTGCTGATGCATAATCCCACACTAGTGCAATGAGCTACGGCCTGTAGTGACGCAGGGGTTCCAGCCAATGCTAGCAACCGCACCACGGTTGCAGCCGTCTGCTCGCTGATACAGGAAGTTTCAGCCCTCAGTCTGCAGAGACCGAGTCTGGCCCACCCCCTACACCCGCGCTGTTGAATCGAGCATTTCTCAGGCCGGCGTCGAGGGATGTTCCCCCTGGTGCTCATTCGGCTCCAGTGTGAATGCAACTGCAGAGTCCCAAAGCAGTTCAAGGACACTCCAAAAAAGGGATGTGGGATCCCATGCTGCAGCGGGCGCACCATCTCCGGGCGGGCAGCAAGGGACGTCTCCCCAACTCCCATGAGCATAGGTGAGCCCCCCTACCCCCTGAGCATAGGTGAGCCCCCCTACCCCTCCCCAGAGGGGTGCCTCTGTCAACCCCTGCTCCACCCTCTGTTGGGCCTGGGTTAAGTTTAGTATAGGCACTTTTATTTTGATATTGGGGTATGTTTGTGTCTTGAGTCATTGTCAGCTGTCTTCTGTTTAGTTTAAGTGATTGTATTTTATGATTGGTTTATGTCTGAGTGTGTTTGGTATTTAAATTCAAGAGTTCATGTTGCTGGTCAACCATCACGAAAACCTTGACAGTTCCCTGCATGCAAATTTTGAAATTTTTAAAAATTGAAAAATTATTTCAGTAATGGAAAACAGTTAAACCACGGCTTAAATATGCAATTTTGAGGGGTTGCACTTTAGATTTTGTATGGAACAGAGAAAGAAACGGGTCAAGTACCTTAGAGTAAGTGGTCCAACTTTCTACCCTAGAGATTTACCACCCTCAACAAAGAAGAACCCCTCTATGAGTAAACAACACACTTAATACAGGACAAAGAAACAGCAGTCGATTAGGACTGACCAGACAACGTAAGAATTAGATGGACAGGATAGAAAGAAGGAAGAGTCTCTGAAGAATAAGATGGAGGAGACATTTTGGAGGTTCTGTGAGCCATCCACAGGAGAGCGAGCTGAAACCTGGGAATGGATGGTAAACCCTGACGAGAGGATCTGAGAGTATGAGCCTGGGTGTAAGAACGCAGGTAGATCAATCAAGTATTGAAGGGCCAGATATGAACAGATTCTTTGAAATAGATATTTTGTATTGTATATAAATGAGTTTGATTAATTGATCATTATGGATAAACCTATAGAAGAAGTAAAAGTTGGCCATTCCTTGGCCATTCCAAGGATGATGGAAGCTAAGACAGAAAATAAGGTAATTCTAATACCAGATAGTGCTCTCAATGTAATCTGTAGCATCCATCATTGCTACACAGCGAGAGATTTTAGTTGCAGATCCACAGCGCTGTCAAAAACACTTAGAATCATACTGGCTTGTAGCTTTGCAAAGATACCACTAGCGTTGTTGATTTAGCATGACAGAGGAAAAACAAAATGTTGCACAATACTATTGACCTTGCAAGATCATAAAAAAGCTCTTCCTCGGCCAAGAAAGTGATTTAAAACATGAAACCAATGTTTTTAACATGAACAACAAACAGTTACCGTCAACAGCCTGACCGTTCTATTTGAGGGAACGTCAGTCCTTATTGCTATGGCATTATTTGCCTGTTGCCTTGGTGATGTTGGGTTTGCTCTCTCAAAGTAGCAGCGAAGGAAACCCTGCTGAAATCATTATAGGGCTTGTGTAATTAAATTACAATATGTGTACTTGCGTGTGGTTTCTGACAGCACATTTTACCCGTAAAGAGGTAAAAGCGATGTCTGCATTAAGCTGCGTAAGTCAATTAGTTTTAATGGACCTCACAACAAAGAGACTTCCTTGAGAAGAAGCAGACGCCACTAGGTTTGTTTGGAGCTGACCAGAAAGGAATGGTTCAAAATCACACATCTCATTCTTGAGAAAACATTATATCCCTGAGACAACTCTTAAAGTGACCATGAAGGTTGGAGAGAAAAGTCAACTGATGTGATGGGAGTTCACCGTTTGTTCGCTCCTGCTGAGGAGTAATAAACCTCCTGTGTTTTCCTGCTCTGACAGGCAGACACCCTGATAAGCTCTTAAAAAGCATAAATAGGCTTTTCATGAAAAGGTTAATGACGTCGGTCTATTTGCATGACTAGCACAGTGCCTCATCTTTGAACACCAGCTTTGAACCTAATATAAATATGAAAAGTCCAGTATATGAAGCTGAAGCAATGACATCACAGGCATGTCAAAACAGGCAGCATTATCCTATAGACAGGCTGAACAAGCTGATTAAAAAGGCTGGTTCTGTCCTGGGTTTCAGAGTGGAGAACCTGGAGGAGGTGTCTGAGAGGAGAATGCTAAAAAAGCTTCTCAGTATCATGGACGACCTCTTGCACGCCTCCATGATGGGCCATCAGAGCTCACGCAGCAAAAGACTCATCGCCTTTAAATGTAGAACTGAACGCCACAGGAAATCCTTCTTACCTGGGGCAATAAGATTGTATAACTCTTCCTCATCCGGTAGGTGATCTTTCTCCAGATTAATATTAATGCCATTTGGTTCTCCCTCGGACTGTGCAATATTACTCATCTGCTTTTATTTACTCATCTGTATGTTATTGAATGTTGGTTTCATCCCTCCATCACATGCTGCTACCTCTTTGTATTCATGACACAAACACTATATCACTTTTCATAACCACTTGCACAATAATATTATTTTATTATATCTTCTATGGTTATTTGTTAAAGTTATTTTGACATTTGACATTACATTTGAACTATATCTGTTATTTTTGAACTCTTATTGTATATCTTTGTTTACTCTTGTTGCATTGAGCATGATTAGGACAAAAGAGTTTCCTTTAGATGCTCTGCCTGAAATGAGATAACTACTGCACTATATGTTGCCTTGACTCTCAATTGGCACCTGCATTTTACTGTAACCTTGTTTACTACCAGTACACGCACCCTAATGAGCTGTCACTGTTATAACTCCAGAAGGCTTACGTAGTGTCCACACTTGCTGTCTATTTATTGTTTGTCTGTTGTCAACTGTCTCTTGTAACCTGCACTTTGTTGAATGTTGTATGTTGCTGTATTTTGCTCCGTGGTCTATGGAGAAACGCTGTACACAGCGGCTGATGAAAATAAAGTAACTTTGAACCTTGTCTTGTAAATTATTGTGCTTTTTAATTTTTTCTATTAGTCCTGTCCCATCCGCACTTGTGTAACTTTGCGGTGTTCTGTTTTTGTTCTTTGTGGGTCTGTTTTTGTTCTTTGTGTCGCACCATGGTCCCAGAGGAACACTGTTTCAATTCACTGTGTACTGTGTACATAATAAACACCTACTTGAAGTTTACCAACCAAACTTTTACTTCACCAGAGATCACCCACCCCTGCTGGAAAGTCAGACTTCTTGTTTAGTACACTGAGCGATTCCTCATCTACGTCTGTGGGTCATTACCTGGTACCGATTAATAGCTCTGTAGAGAGGATTCTGCAGACCAGATGTGGTTGGCAAATTGCTTTGGATACAAGCATGCATTCCCATGAATCATTTGCATCAGCGGCAGTCAGGCTCGAGACTAAATGACGTGGGCAGTCTGGTTCCTGGTGGGCCTGATTCTCTCTGGAGAGACAACAGCAGCTTTGACACACAAGAGGGAAGACAAGTTCACACAAACAGAAAGACTGATGGTAATCACTGTCATGACGCAAGACCTCCACTGAGCATCTCTCATGGTTAGACCAGCTCTGCGGATGAGGGAGCATAAAATGAGAGTGAAAGAGGTAAAACGAGCATGTGGATGGGGAAGAAGTGTTAGTAGTAAGGACATTCTGAATGATGCCTCTTAGTTCACTCTTTATTTCCCTTTAAATGATTATTCCTGTCATCCACACCCCAAACAAGTCAAGTGCAGTTCCTGCTGAATCATTTAAACAAACAAACGGCAGAGGAAGAAAACTGCAATAGCGAGCCTCTTTGTGGTGGCTTTAAAAAAAAAAGACCGTAATGGCATCAAGCTTCCAAGTATAAAATCAGTTCTAGTCAGTTCTTTGACAGACAATCAGGACCATGCAGAGACCATTAGAGGGTAAAGCGGGCATTAGGCTGACGCTCTTATCCAGAGTGACTTACAATCATTAGTTACAGGGACAGTCCCCCGGAGACACTGAGGGTTAAATGTCTTGCTCAAGGACACAATGGTAGAAAGAGTTCGAAATTGTAACTTTGAGGTCATCAGGGTCACAGGTAAGTGTTTTACCAACTAGGTAAAACTACCACCCTATGAGGTGCAGGTGCTCAAATGAAGGGGTGTTAAATTTGTTGAGGGGTGGAGGTGGGGTTGTTAAAACTTTTGCTGACCTTGGATTTGGCCGACAAAGACATCTGTTGAGCTGAATGGGGGTGTGAAAGGGGTGGGACTGGTTTTGAACTGATGTTGGATTGAAACTGGTGATGGGGGCAAATTAAACCAAAGGTTTTGCAAACAGGGTGCACTAGTTTTACTAAAAAGGCCACCAGGCCCAAACATGCAGGTGCTTGAGCACCTAAAGCCCCTCCTCTAGCTGCACTGCCCTATAAACTGCATGACCATTTGAGTTTAATTCTGCACAGGGAACATGAACCACAATAAAATGCCTCTCTCTAATCGAAATTAACCCTGTAGGTCAGACTGTATTGTCTCATTTGTTACTGCCTGCCTTCTTACTGTGTCTCATTTTGTTTTTACTGTTTCCCAGAGCTCTACTCATCTTTCTCTCCCACACATTTTTGACTTCATTCACAGGTATTTTCTCTACCGTCGAGCTCTTTTTCTTACTTGTTTTCCTATTGACTTTCCTCATTGACTCAAACAAAAGAGTAAGTTAAATCAAGACTGAAGTTAGAGTGCTCTTTCTCTTTTCCTCTTCTGATTAGCCAGTTTGAGTGACAAGTCTGTTTTCCTCATTTAACAGCCTTGTATTCTGTACAGGACCTCAAATTTAATCTGGAAACAGTCCATCTTGTTCTGTCACTCAAAAATTACACAACAAAAAAACAATCATCAGAAACCACAACACACTTTTCTAAATCAGTTTTTTCTTTCAATCACATTCTTTTAACATCAGTCATCTTTTTAAATGATGAGTAATATTAGATTTGCAATAGACTTGCATGCAGTTTTCATTAAACCTCAGCTCCAATCAAGAACTGTTTCAATATTTTCAGAGTGAAGTCAGACAGGCCACACTGTGGCATAGATATAATGATC
>JBBJLR010000007.1:4820446-4830827 GCA_037577145.1 Brachypetersius gabonensis | reverse complement strand
TATATAATTGTTTGGATATATAATTTAAAAATAGTAGAATAATGACTATATATTTAGGGTGGCTTGGGATCATTTGGCGGGGGAAGGGGGGGGGGCGCTTCAGACCTTCAGAAGAATTCAAATGAGCCATTTTAATCTAGATTAATCTGGATTAATTTCAAGATTACAATGAGATTAATCTAGATTTAAAAAATTAATTTATGCCCACCCCTAATCCAGACACATTCTAATTAGCTATGTCAATGTCCACTAACTGCCTGGATGCAAGTACAAATACAGCTGGTGAGGTGTTCTGAGCAGTTGCACTTGAACCTTAGGTCACTTGGCCCGTCACCAAATGCAAGCTAGAGCCCCCCAAGCACTGGGCTGTGAAACAATGGAGCTGTATCCTCTGGAATGAAAGAGCATCATCTAATAGCTTCTGGAATGAGTTTTTGAGTGACATTTGTGATCCAGAACAAATCATCTAACATAGAACCTTACCTTACTAATGGTCTTGTACCTAATCGCAATCAGATTCTCACAGCAGTTATCTCATGTAAAGCCTTCCCAGAATGGTAGAAGCTGTTACAGTTAAAGTAAAACAAACACCCAACAGTATGAGCAGCAGTTGGATGAGCGACAGGGTAATCTTATCTTATCGTATTGATGTCCCTTACAAGTTTTATATTTTTAAATGTCAGAAATAGGGAGTATGATGACTGAGAAGCAATTTGTATGTTGGGGCTATATAGCATGCACTCAGCAGGCAACCAGTAGCTTGTATTCATTTCATAGATTTTGTTTAGGGTTTTTAACTACTGGCCCATAAAATAAGAGATCTGGAGAAGAAAATACGGTCAAGCACAGATTACAGTGCCACACTAAACTGCACTGAGCTCGGCTTATTTAAGAGGAGCTCTAAAACACAGTTACAGTAACGAACGTCTAATGCAACCCAGATGCACTCTCTCACATTCCAGATCAGACATATTATACACAGCTTTTATTCATTGAGCCCAAGCAGCAAAGGGAAGCTGTGTTTCCATATCTCTGTTCAAAGCGCTGGATAATTGTGGCAAGCTAAACATAAAACGTTAAGATGCAGAGATGATTAATTAGTCAGAATGAAAGAGAGGGTTTTGTATGAAACAGTCATGCTATGAATTTGTCTCTATACTGAACCCCTCAAAACAAATCCAAATTTGAATGACAGTTCATTATATCGTCATAATAATATTATTATCATGATAGAACAGTGAAATCAATTTTGGGCAAAAAACTGTTTCAAGCATCTCTCAAACTTCTCTCACCTCCATCTGATTTTCCTCCCCTTGCATTGCACCTTAATGAACACAAATGAATCACATGTACAATAGTTTACAACTGTGATTACACTGTAATCCAAGCTGAAATTTGAAACAAATGCTTGTCTAAACCAGTCTTATTATATTTCTTGCAGATGGCCTACTTAAGCTCCTGTTGCACCTAATTGCAACCGTATGAATGCAATGTGTCATGAGCACATCTGTTCACAGTCTACCAGATCTGGCTTCGCAACTTGTGTCTGAGCTTTCCACAAAAGGACCACGGGACTGTGAGAACTTCAAGTCCGGCATGCAAACCATAGGTCCTTTCGGTCTCTGTGGCTGTAAGGTCATTTAAGATTTTCCTTTGATGAGGAGGAAGGAACACTCGATACAAAAATAATAACAGAATAATAGAGCGCTGAAAATGTCACGATCTCAAGTCTTTGACACCTCATCGTCTCTGTTTCCACTACCGTTACGGTCCCCCCCTTTATGTTTCCTGAACCAGCCTCCTCTCCATGTTAGGTATGAAGGAACCTTAAAAAAGATTAATAGGTATAGTCTTTAAGACAATATAAACATTTAAACATGACTGCATTTTGTTAGTCCTTGCTTGTAGCTCACTGAGGGGAAATTCTGACAACAGATTCTCAACGTTCAATCAAAGATCCCATATATTGTATTTATAAACAGAGCAGAAGTATATTTAATAAAGAAATGTTTTTTTGCAGATTGAGGATACATAATCTTTACATCAAAACAAAAATAGAAAAGCAGCCTCTTAACTGTTAATAGGAAAAATCTGAAACTGAATGTAACTGTAATTCTGTATATTCTGTTATTTAAGGATTTAATGAAATACATGTGCTGGGGGGGCAGTTGGTGGCCTAGTGTTTAGGGAGTTGCCCCTGCGATCAAAAGGTTGTGGGTTTCAGTCCCAGGACAGCTAGTGGCACCACTTAGATACCCTTGAATAAGATACTGTCCCCACACACTGCTCCCCTGGCGCACCCCGTTGGTGCTTCACTTGGTGAAGGGGTTAAATGCAGAGAAATAATTTCACACTGTGTGCTTTAGAGGAGATTCTGCTACGAGGTACTAGGTGTATATCAAATGCTAGCCTTTTTCACTCTCTCAGAACATCCTCTTCTGCAAACAGCTAGCACCCAACAGCTAGTCACACAGAGATCCTCAGCACACAGCCTTAGATGAAAGTGGACAGCGGAGAAGTATTTTCCATCCTTGCAAGCGCACTCAGTGAGTTCTCTTTGATTTCGGCTCAGTTCTCCGGTTCAGACGCCCACCGCACTGAGTGCCGGCCTCATCAAGGAGTGTGGGTGGAGGCTAGTGGGGAGGAGCAGGCCCAATCACCTCAGGGTCATTACATAACTCTCGCTTCTGTACATCAAGGGCCCAGGGGCAGGCACATTATTCCTCTGTGCTGGAGGTGATTCTGTGGCTCTCGCTTTAAGCTAATGAAGACGGGTGAAGCTTGGGAACGGTCATGAATAATGGAAAACATAGGTAGAACATACATGTATGAATTTAAATGTAAGCATTTAAAAGTATGGGAAGTCATCATGCTGGATGTGATGTAGATGAGGCAAGGAAACGGACAAAACCTAAAAAGGATTCCTAGCTGACAACTGTGTTGAATCACATTTGAGTTACAACTAGAGCAACACAGGTTTAGGGAGCACTAACACATGCTTAGTGAAGCATCATTAATCATGTCACCAAGGCTTACCTTAGAGGATAATATAAGGCCTGCTTGTAACTGATTGTAATAGACAGCATCCTGTATCCAGGAGTGGCTCGAATAGCTTTTTACAGGCATCAGATATTCACATACTCAAACACGAGTTCTCAAAATCACTCTTAAAAATAGCAGTGATAAGGTAAAACATTTTAATTACTGCAGTTCAAAGTATTTCCAGTAGGCGGAAAAATTGTATTGAAAGCCTCTTCTCTTCTTCTAATTAACTTCTAATTAACAAGGAATTATCATTTTTTCACATCTCCCTCAACACAGAGTGGGAAAAGTACTGTTATACTTACATATTTAAGATGATTCAACAAACTTCTGCTTTAAGACTATTTAAAAAGTAAAGTGGACCCTTACTGTCGCGAGTGAACACACCACAGCACACAGTGAGATTCTCAGGGGCCCCTAAGAAGCAGTGTGTGGGGATGGTACCTTGCTCAAGAATACCTAAGTGGTGCCACTAGCAGGCCTGGAATTCAAACCAATGACCTACTGATGGCAGGGGCAACTGCCTAACCACTAGGCTACCAGCCGCCTACAGCATTTGTTTTGTCATTCAATAATGTAAAGTGCAAATTCCAGGTATCTCTGCTCTTTGAATTTTAATTTTCATTGAAAAAATGTGCAGTTACTCTCATGTGTGGCATACCCAAACCAAACCAGCTATAATTTCAATTTATACCATATAGTAACAATTACTATACTTTGTAAAGGCATTTGCTGATTCACTGTGTTGCAAATCAGCCTACATTCCCAGTTTGGAAATGTTCTGAATAACAATACATTTAAATATCTATAGCTATGTCATTTGAACGATTGTTCAAAAACTAATTTGGATTACACTTAACATGAACTTTAAAATTCTCATGAGTTTTTCTTGACTGTTCTGAAAAAAAAAAAAAGTTCTGAAAAATCTATTGCTGCCTATTGTGAGGGACAAGTTTTCTCTCCTCAAACATGACTGTACCGAAGCAGGTTTGGCGAGGAAAGACTTTACAGTGGCAACATGACATATCCGCTTTCCGATGACAGCAAGTGATACTTCCCTTTAGAATTCGATGATGGCCTCCAAGCCTTGTGCGGTTTAGGTTTGTATCACATCCTGGAGCCGCGGCTGAACTTTGACTCTGCGGTTGAAACTTCCCATTTGCCAGACACATTCCTGCCGCTTCTCGTTTCAAAAACAGCAATGGTGTTAGTAGCTAAGGGACTCATGGTGTGACCTCAGCAGAACGTCCATGAGCATGAGGCATCCGGGAAGTCCGACCCTGCGCTTGTGGGACAGGAATTGAGCCATTCACAGCTTTACTATTATGGTTAGCAAGAGATTATTTAAGGAAAAGGGCAACTGGAGCCTTCGCAAGCTACTAGGTGTGTGTTCTGGAGCACTGAACATCTATAGGGTTGACTGGGACATGGCTGCCTGCAGGAGCGGCAGAAAGGTGTGTGTGTACGTGTGTGTGGGCGGGGGTGAAAGCTACTGTTGACTAATGACTATCAAAACATCGTCTATTACTAATGCTACTTTCCAGATGGTTAATGATCCATCATCAGCTAGGACATCTGCTGAGCTAAGGCTATGGAGAAAGCTGGAACAACCCATCTCTGTAGTTGCAGGTTATGTGAGGCTTTGTGAAATCGATCATTTCCGATTTGACATGTTGAGCGAACATGTGGCGGGATGGATCTGAGCCATAATACACAAATGAGATTTGACACTGAAGTCAATGATGCGTGTGTTCCTTTCTATAGGGAGCGAGACAAATTCACTTTAAATGCATCCCCACTGTGGAAGAGAAGGGTATTAAAGCAACTGCAGGCTACTATTATCTGTCAGTCAAAGCTGATAGATGTTACAGAGAAGGCCATCATTTATTAACGACATTCTTAATGAAAAACTCTTCATAGACAGACTTCAGGGGGTTAGAGCAGTTAAGCTTGGACCTGGCTAACACACTGAATTCCGATTTTAGATTGAATTTAGATGGGTTACACATAGGAAAATGCCATTCTAGACCAGTGCTCTCTTAATCACAATCTTGGAGGTCTGGTGCATGGATCAATGCTTAGTCTTAATGCTGGGCCGGCAGGTTTAATCTGGTGTAAACCTTTTTTACCCCACAATACTGTGGAGCAGCAGCTGGTAGACGATGATCTCAGGAGATCCCTTATGAACAGGAAAACCACTGAGATCAAAAATCATATCCTTCTGCCTAGGGCTGGACTGAAAAGCTTTCAAAATCTTTCAACCTTTAAATATATGTTAGCATTTCAGAACACCTACATTTGTAGACTGCAGTTCTGAATCAAGCTCGGTTTCTGTGATTTTAGTCTAGTTAAAAAACGTAGCTTAAGACAGATGGTAAGAGCGCAACAAATTAGAATGACTATTCAATTCATCAGAATTAGGATTTTGTTTTTTCCTGTTGCTTTTATCGATCACGTTATTTTAATAAGGGCAGTGAGGGTGACATGAAGACTGAGGAGTTCTTGGGGCTACAGGCCTTTTTCTGTGGAGGATCACCAGGGACCAGAAGTATCATCCACTGCCAGAACTCTCTAACAAACAGGTTTGAAGCTTTGAGTTTCCAGTTTTCGTTTCATCCTGACCAGAGACTAGTAGAACTCGCATAAGTATCACTATTCTTCCATTCCACTACTCAATCATGCACCAAATTTAATGCTCGGTAGAAGGTGCTTTTCTTAGAAGTCATCGTTATTTCTACACTAAACACATCTTCAAATTTTTGCCTTATTGTCATTAAAAAAACACAGCTCCCATAGTGACGGACCCCACATTTTCCATACCCCAGAGAAACAGGAAATTACTGAGGACTGTTTAAAATGTATTTTTTTGGAGGGCACTGTAATTTTATCTATGCATTTTTATTTAAGCATATGATGAGGTAAAACATAAAACATTTCAAAAGCACTCACGTATTGCGACAAACCACATTGTTATGTTTTGGAAATAAAAGAAAGGCTAAAAATCCCTTTTCTATAGTGTAAACCCTAAATATGCCCCCAACTCTGCTTCCAGAACACTTTTAAACCTTCAAGAAAATGTAAAGGTAAATCCATATTCGAATTTAAATTCCCCGCTGAGATAAGGTGGCAGAACAAAAGTCTTGGGACACCGTGGCGAGGTGAATGGGTCCCCTTGTGTGAAAACATCCAGAAATATATTTATAATATATTTATTGCCACAAAAAAGCAACAAAAAAATTATTTGCAGTTTCCATGTTATTGTGGGGATTTCCACATAAAACTAGGCGTTCTCAAAAAAAATCTGCATGTGACAAACAGGTTTGAAGCTTTGAGTTTCCAGTTTTCGTTTCATCCTGACCAGAGACTAGTAGAACTCGGATAAGTATCACTACTCTTCCATATTACACAGCTGAGATGATTAACTGGTACTGGTGTTCCAGCCTCATCACAAAACCTGAACTGAACATTGATGACAATTTTAAGAGCTCACACTTCTGATTCTTCTGGCATCATTTAGCTTGATCTGATAAAATGAAAGCAGTTATTCTGTGCCCTGAGATGAGGCGACGTTGACAAACTAGCTATTATGTATTTATTTATATTATACTTTTCCAAATGACTTAAAAGCCAGGGATTGTTGCTATATGGACAATGTGTTTAGATTCTAAAAAGAGCAAGCTTCAAAAAAATAAATACGGAATCAAATATCAGCTTAAATAATGGATTCAAGAATTTGAGCCAGCCATACTCATTCTTTGTTTAGACTCTTAAAGAGGCAGAATTCAACAAGAGCTATGAAACTAGCAAGAAACACCGTGGAGCAAATGAATTTGGGGAAAAGGCGGAAATATAAAAACAAACGCATTGCTTGGAGGAAGGGGAGGGAAACTCCTTCATCAAGTTGAACTTCCTCAACTCAGCGTGCCCAAGAAAACAAAACTGGGCGACTGTGTCCAAGAGGCCATAGCACAGACAGGATCTACCTGGTGTTTACACAGGTGGGCTTCTATTCAGCCATATGGTTGGCAGAGAGAAGAAGGAGAGTCAGAGATGGAAAAGAGCAAAAGAAAGTAGTCAGAGTGAGAAAGAGATGGGAAAGGAAGAGCCAGAGCCAGACAGTCATGGAACAAAAGCGGAATGTAACTGGGAACAGAATACAGGCTAGGCTCGGAGGTTGGGTGGAGGTAATTGATTCACTGACACTTAGTCCCTGTAGAGAGGATCTTTTGGTCTTTCAGCTCAATCCACTTAAGAGTCTTTAGAGGTCGGCCCAGAGCCAAAATGCGTGTGGTATTATCTTTTTTTCCTCTTCTTTAACCATGATTTCACCAAAGGCGCTGGGGACTTCATTCTGACAGGAAAATGTGCTGGTATTTGAGGCATTGACATCTTTGCATTCAACCACTGTCCCCACTATGACCACACTCCCACGCCGGGCTTTTGAGAGTGGGCGTGTGTGCGTGTGTGTGTGTGTGAGGGAGTCTTTAGAGGTTATAGGCCAACGCCATGTGTCTCCAAGATCCTAGCGTGTGTTTGTGTGTGTATGAGAGGGACCACAGGGGAAGACACGCCTCCTCATCAGCTGGCTGACACTCGGTTTGGTCTCTAATTACTCTGGGCAGAGTTCCGTTCACACAGCCAATTACAAGCCACCATTCTCCTCTCAATATCACATCACTTATCTTCCTTCAGTGGAAGTTTGCCGACAGCACACTGAAGGTGTTATCAGCTTGGCAATTGTGGTGCTCAAGTGCAGACATCATGCTGACTGAGAAATCGTCACGTATTGATTTATGCGAGTCAGAGACAAGTCTCAAGTCTGTAGTACGAGTTGGACTGAAGCCTCAGGGGTAATGGGTACATATTGGAGTCATCAGGAGATACTGGGGTGCCCATTGAACAATCCAGGAATCCATGTATACAAACAAAATGGCCTTTTGAGCAAAAACAGGACCACATTATCACAGATTATCCACCAAATTTAATGCTCGGTAGAAGGTGCTTTTCTTAGTAATCATCGTTATTTATACACCAAACACATCTTCAAATTTTTGCCTTATTGTCATTAAAAAAACACAGCTCCCATAGTGACGGACCCCTCATTTTCATACCCCAGAGAAACAGGAAATTACTGAGGACTGTTTAAAATGTATTTTTTGGAGGGCACTATAATTTTATCTATGCATTTTTATTTAAGCATATGACATTTCAAAAGCACCCACGTATAGCGACAAACCACAATGTTATGTTTTGGAAATAAAAAAAAGGCTAAAAATCCCTTTTCTATAGAGTAAACCCTAAAAATGCCCCCAAATCTGCTTCCAGAACACTTTTAAACCTTCAAGAAAGTGCAAAGGTAAATCCATATTCGAATTTAAATTCCCCGCTGAGATAAGGTGGCAGACAAAAAAGTCTTGGGACACCGTGGCGAGGTGAATGGGTCCCCTTGTGTGAAAACATCCCCACATTATTATGGGGATTTCCATATAAAACTATGAGTTCTCAAAAAAAATCTGCGTGTGACTGAATCCGCAACGCCTGGGGATTACAGTATATATATAAATATTGAACAATGTTTTGGGCTGAAATAAAGTGTAGACATGTGTACTTCTGAATTTTCAATTTATTTCTGAATTTATTTATTTATTTACACACACACACACACATATGCACAAAGATATTCTCTCCACTGGAGCTAAGGCCAGGCCGGCAGGCTGCTTGAGAGATTGACGACAGTGAATGTGAATGTGTAGCAGATCATGGAGGTGAGCTAAGGACAGAAGGCTGACCCAGATACAGATTAATGTTCTCTTTGAGGCCACTTCTTGCTGGGAGGCACTCCTACTGTTTTCACTGACTGGCCCTTGTTCAACGCAAGAGCACTTCTCTGGAATGAATGAGCCACCTCTATTTAACCTGTTGGATATTGAATAAGCAGCAAAGGAATTTTGGTTCTGTTATGAAAGAAATTATTAAATACTTTAATCATTCCAGACATTATGTGATACCTGAAAAGCAAAGCTTTCTATATGGAACTGTCACCATATTGGAGTAATGTGATTAAAAAATATATAAATTAAATATTCTTGAAATAGATCAACTATGTCAAAGATTTTTCTGATGTGCCTAACTCTAACTCTAACCCTAACCATAAGGCCACTGGAATGTAGAATTCAACTGTAATGCAAGCATCATAAGAGAAATGAATAATCCATGGGCTTTTACTTTAGCAGGCATAATGCAGAATATTTAGTTTTCTATGCATTATCTTTGGAGTAAAGGTAAAGTGGCATTAGGCAGACTGTTCAGAGAAATGGAGACACTGGGACTTCTGCGTAACTAAGTTGCAGACACTGTTTCTACAAGTTATTAGTTACAGGGACAGTCTTTCAGTCGTTAGTCACAGGGACAGTCTTACAGTCGTTAGTCAGAGGGACAGTCTTATAGTCATTAGTCAGAGGGACAGTCTTACAGTCATTAGTTACAGGGACAGTCTTACAGTCGTTAAATACAGGGACGGTTTTACAGTCATTAGTTACAGAGACAGTCTTACAGTCATTAGTTACAAGCACAGTCTTACAGTCATTAGTTACAGGCACAGTCTTACAGTCATTAGTTACAGGCACAGTCTTACAGTCATTGGTTACAGGGACAGTCTTATAGTCATTGGTTACAGGGACAGTCTTACAGTCATTGGTTACAGGGACAGTCTTACAGTCATAAGTCACAGGGACAGTCTTACAGTCATTAGATACAGGAACAGTCTTACAGTCATTAGTCACAGGGACAGTCTTACAATCATTAGTCACAGGGACAGTCTTACAGTCATTAGTTACAGAGACAGTCTTACAGTCATTGGTTACAGGGACAGTCTTCCAGATTTTGGTTACAGGGATGGAGTTACAGTCATTAGTTACAGAGACAGTCTTCCAGTCATTGGTTACAGGGACAGTCTTCCAGTCATTAGTTACAGAGACAGTCTTCCAGTCTTTATTTACAGGGACAATCTTACAGTCATTAGCCACAGGGACAGTCTTACAGTCATTAGTCACAGGAACAGTCTTATAGTCATTAGTCACAGGGACAGTCTTATAGTCATTAGTCACAGGGACAGTCTTACAGTTATTAGTTACAGGGACAGTCTTACAGTTATTAGTTACAGGGACAGTCTTACAGTCATTAGTCACAGGGACAGTCTTACAGTCATTAGCTACAGGGACAGTCTTACAGTCATTACAGAGACAGTCTTACAGTCATTGGTTACAAGGACAGTCTTACAGTCATTAGTTACAGAGACAGTCTTACAGTCATTAGTCACAGGGACAGTCTTACAGTCATT
>JBBJLR010000007.1:4802137-4812187 GCA_037577145.1 Brachypetersius gabonensis | reverse complement strand
GAGAGAGAGAGAGAGAGAGAGAGAGAGAGAGAGAGAGAGAGAGAGAGAGAGAGAGAGAGAGAGAGATAGAAAGACACACAGAGAGAGAGAGAGAGAGAGATAGAAATAGAGAGATACAGGATGAGAGATAGAGAAACAGAGATAGAGCGAGTGACAGAGAGAGAGAGAGAGAGAGAGAGAGATAGAGACACACGGGGAGAGAGAGAGAGAGAGAGAGAGAGAGAGAGAGAGAGAGAGAGAGAGATAGAAAGACACACGGAGAGAGAGAGAGAGATAGATAGAAATAGAGAGATACAGGATGAGAGATAGAGAAACAGAGATAGAGTGAGTGACAGAGAGAGAGTGACCGAGAGAGAGAGAGACACACAGAGCGAGCAATAAGCCAGAGAAGTTATGAGGATGAAAAGAAAGAGGCTACAGCAGATGTTTGTCGACAGATGCAAATGTTTCCCAGGTGCCCTGAGAAACTGTCACGAGAAATAAAAATGCAGTGGCGTTGCAGCATTGACTGAAGGTCATTCAAGGACAACTCCCATGAACGCCCAAGCCAAACAGGACTGCATATTTATGGACTATAAACAGAGATGCTTGAAATGCTCAGCACATTCATTTATATAGCAAAAAACAAAACAAGACATGGATGAGTCACAGCATGCAACACATAACAGCCAAATCAGTGCTCCTTGGGGAAAAGGATACCATCTCCGTTCCCTCGCAAAGTTTAGCTCGGTGTCACTGTCAAAATGAGTTACAGGCTTCAAAGGATTATAGAGGAAAGTCAGTTTTTGGAGAGAAAATAGATTGCAATTTGAGCAGAGTTACTCCTGACGTTCTGAACTGCTTAGAACCTCAAATCCCAAGTGGATCAAAGTGTCAGATATTTCAGATACATTTCCTCACATTATATAAACACAACAGCAGCAGCAACACCAAAAGAACCTACAATTTGGCAGCATGGTTCATCTTAAGTTTGCACGACCACCTCCAAATGCTACATTTAATTTCAATAAATACATGTTTAATTTTGATTCTGGTTACTAATGGGACATTATATTGGTTACAGATACTTCATGTGTGTAACTGCTCAGAGAAATGGAGATGCTGCGACTTCTGTGTAATCAAGCTTAAGACACTGCTTCTACACGCCACCTGCTTAGAATACATTACAGTCGTTTGGTGAGATAAAAAGAGAGGAGGTGCTCTCTGAACGGATGAGTCTTGTTTGAAGATAGAGAGGGATTCTGCTGCTCTGGTCGTAGGCAGTTCATTCCACAAGAGGGGAACCAGAATGAGACCAGTCTGGACCGGGTTTACCTTGTGTGTAGGGATGGCAGAGCCAGACTTAAACTTAATTCTGACAGCCATGGGTAGCCAGTGTGGGTCAACCAGCAGTGCTGTGATATGCGACCTTTTGTGTTGGTTGCTTGTCTCCGGATGCTCTGGAAGGGCAATAGACACCCTCCTGTATTCTACTACTCATGTCCTGTAGACCATGCTGTTACATGGGACAGAGACACTTTATAAATCACTCCCACTTACATCTCATCAGACTAAACAGGGTAAATCTTTTCCTCCCAACACCACACCACCCATCCTTACTTCATTATCAAACGTATTACAGAGGAAAAGGATGATCAGGAGAACAATGAGGGAGAAAAGGAAAAGGGTGTGTGTAAGAAACACAGACAGAGAGAGGTTGTTGAAGGTCTCCACCTGTAGATCATCATGAAGCAGCCATGCACAGCTGTGCTAGTCAGTGCCAGCACCCTGAATCATTAAAGCAGGACCTTCATCTAATCTGCAAGGGTGGTGTCAGGAGGGGTGTGTGTGTGAGTGTGAAGCAAAGGTTGGAATATAAATAACAGATGAGACAAGAATCCTCAAAATCATTATGAAGAGAAAGGACACGTCCAGAGGTCCTATGGACTGAGAGGGAACTGCACTCAGGGACTAGCACAGGCTGGACATGCACTGACATTTATGGCACTATGAAGACACACAAAGTCTACTTCCAGAGCACAGTTTCACCGTTCCCTCCACCCTCTTTCCTTTCTCATGGGATGTGGCGGGGAGTTTGGGAGCCACATGGACCTATAAATGTCCTCCCACAAGTAGGAGGGCATAAATTATTTCATATCACACAGCTATCACAATATATCAGCGGGTGCTTTTAACTCGTCTCTCAAACTTGAGCATTTCCTTCAGAGAGGAAATAAACACACAGGCCTGGAAAAGGAAGGTTACTGAGGGCCAACACTGTGCTGGAATGGGCTGACCTTCAACTTAACTGCTGCATTTAGATCTCGAGGATCAGTTGGCCCTTAAGGGTCATGATGTGTCTTTACATTGGCCGACATTAATGCTTAATGCACCCCCCCCCCCTCCCCCCAAGTGCACTGGGCTCACATAATAAAATATAAAGAATTAGCGTGTTGACACTAGACCAGAAATGCTCAGATCCTGGTGTATTTATAAATGCATAAAGTAGTCTTATTTTTCTTGCACAAGCATCAAGTTATTTTCAAAGCCTTTTCAGATGACAAAACAATAACCTGCACAAAACCTAAGTCGTGCTCCTTGAGTATATTTTCAGTTCTTTGAAACTAAACAACTGTTTAATGGAATATGTAATGAACACGTCTATGCCGTGGAGACTGGAATAGTTTACGACAAAAAGATGCATCAGCCGTCTGGGCTCCACTCAGCAAGCTTTGACAACCAAATCTTCACGCATAACTTTTACACCATCTG
Source organism: Brachypetersius gabonensis (assembly GCA_037577145.1). Classification (NCBI taxonomy): domain Eukaryota; kingdom Metazoa; phylum Chordata; class Actinopteri; order Characiformes; family Alestidae; genus Brachypetersius; species Brachypetersius gabonensis. The sequence continues at coordinate 4,809,436 of JBBJLR010000007.1, read as the reverse complement.
ATTCCGTCCAGCTGCTCGAGCTAACTGAGTATGACCACTGGGTGGGTCCTCCTGAAGCGTTCACGAGAGAAATCACCGCTTCGCGATTTTCCTTTTCGTTCTTTTCATTCTCTCATGCTCCCTCTTCCTCCCCAGGAAGTGCTGAAGAGCTCGTTCCCCAGACACCCAGAGCAAAAAGCCCCATGTGCCTGCTGTCACGCAGTCAGCATGGTGACTCACCACAGCAACATATGGATGGAGAAAAGAGAACGGTGGAGAAAATAAAGGGATTAAAAAGTTTCAGAGTCATTTCAGGGCTGGCATAATGTTTCAAAACGATTAAGGAGGTCAAAGCACACGTAATTGATTCAAATGATGGAACACCAAGCTTCAACATGTGCTATGTCAAACATACAGACAAATAAAAAGTCACTTTTACTAAATATTTTCGAAGGAAACCACAATATCTGGCATAAAGGACTTCAGCAGAATCACACTTCCTTATCAGTCCTAATCCAGTTAAGCGTTTTACCTACTGATCCGTTCACAGAGAGAAATTCAATACAACAATATCACTGTCAGGTGGATTTTGGATTCAGTCCTTGGGAAAATCGGTTACTTGGGAATTCTATGCTAATTCGCACCAGACCCTTCTCTGACGATAACGCGTTTGCTTTATGTTTGCGCCACGTTCCCTGAAATGTTCTGCTCAGTCCAAGAACAACCATGGCCTCAGAAAACTAACGCCCTGAGTCGTCTGGATTATTTTTCTGAAATTCATCCACTGTAAAGCTCTTGAACTACAACAACCTTGTTTTTCCAATATCATTTAGCTATATCTTATTTTGATCGTGTAGCGAGAAATATGACAGGGATTAGAAAAGTCAGCTGAACACTGAACAGACGAACCGATGAGAAAACCTGCCGCACAACAGCGTAACCATCAATCAAGAATTCCGATCGATTTGTCAGTCTTCTCTCTTCTATATCTCTCTCCTGCAATCCCACCCATAATTCTTTGTTACTGATGACACAGACAGAAAAGCCCAGCGGTGCATCAAGGCCCATCACAGTTTCCAACTGTTTATATCCTGTCAGAAAACAGATTTTCTGTTTTCTTTTTTTTTTCCAGTATCTATGAGTCCAAATGAGCGAGAGCGTGTGTGCTATTGCGGGGGTGTTCTAAACAAAGGATCCAGAACTAAGTGTTAGATTTTAGCCGATCCAGTTACAAAACATGGGATCATCATTTTCACAAGTGCTCAAGAAGAAAGCAAGAATACTTAAACAATATCTGATATCTATTCATGCTTTATCTTGCTGTGTTTCATTCAGCAGGAGCAATTCATTACTTAAAGTGCACTGAAGACAAAGAACAGGCAGGTATACTAGATATGTTTAACACACTAAAAATACCAATAATAGCAGAGAGCAAGTATTATTATTATTATTATTATTATTATTGTTATTATTATTATTATTGTTGTTTTTATTATGATTAAATAAGCACATTCAGTGAATATCACTAAACAAAGTTACTATGATGGTAAACAGTCCTTTACTGGACACAGATGAAGCCATCACTGTGTTCAAAGCCAGGCCTGAACTAAAGAAAAAGAGTACAGCAACCTGTGGAAGCCAGCGGTGCCTGCAACATCTGTTTAAACTCGACTGCTTGGCTGTTGGCTCATTTGGGTGCATTTGAAGGTCCGCGGGGCCCGGAAACATCTCTTTGCTTGTAAACGGTTGGTGGAAAAGTCTGCCGTGAGACACCACCAAGGTCAGTAATTATCTGTTATTGTGTGCAGCTGGATACGTCTGAAGCCTCCCCTCTTGCTGGCGAAAGACGAGCGTAAGGGGGGAAAACTTACAGGCTTTAAGACCTTTGGCAGTCTTTCAAAGTGTAGAAATTATGTTCACTGGCAACCCCCCCCCCCCACAAACACACACACACACACAGGCTATTTATAAAAGGTTACTCGGGTCAGTTTGCTGCATATTGCAATGAGCAAAGGTAAGCAATAAACTTGTTTACACAAAAATTCGTCACTTAGACAATTATTGATTACAGTACATAAATAAAAAATGGATTAAGTAGAATTTGTAGATCACAAATGTTATTCAAAGCTATAAGATCCGATAAAAATAAATATCACTGCACATCCTGAAAGCAAACTGACTGGACTCAATTTGGATTATTATAGAGTTTTACCTATTATATCATTTTATCATTATTACATTTTCTTTAGAGACCCAGACTGCTCTTTTTTTTTTGGCTCTTCTTACTGTTTTGTCCTCATACTCATTTTTTCTGCTCCTCTTACTCCCTACATGTTTTTTAGAGACTGGACCCAGATTTCTAAATAGCTGCTTTGGGACAATGTCTGCAGTAAAAAGTGATGCATCAATAAAAATAAACTATACCGAATTACATTGCACTAAATGGTATAGGCAGAAAACATACCAATTGTAATAATAGGCATGTAGTTATCAAATGCTGGAAGCTAAATAAAGGGAAAGGGCCCTTCTTTCTGTCCGTGAGAAATCAGAACATTCATCCACTTTCACATCTGCTAGCTATTTCATTGAAGTCCAACATCTGTGCAACAGTGCATTGGAAACATCCAATATTAATATTAATATTTCTGAGGACCGGATCCAGGTGTGCAGCTGGGCGCTGAGATGGTCGATAACCTGCTCATTTGTGAACAGCCACTGGCTTTGTGAAGTCAAGACATTGATCGACGATCCACAGGCAAGGAAACACCAACTGCGGCACCAGACCAAAACATAACCTCGCTGTCACTGCTGTGATTTAAGGAGACAAAGTATGAAAACTGCAATACACTGCACATGCCAAACACTGAGGAATATGTCAGTGCAAAATGAGCGAGCGTCATCGGAAATCATTCATGGGAGCAGCTTTCACAAAGCAACGTTCAGGTTTATTTCACAGATTCAAAACTGAATCCATTTCGGTCGTCACAGTGTGAGCGGTGTGCAGGAAGAAGGCGGCACACCCTTGGGTTGCTACGAACACAATCTAAATGGATGTCAATAAGTTCACTTTTCCTATTAGCTTTGTTCAACTTTCCTATTAGCCTGGTTCAGCAGCTTGGTTCAACTGGGCAGCAGATCAAGCTGATGGTATTTTATTGAGTCCAAACAGGCTTCAAAGAGATGAAGTTCAGAAAGCCAGCGGTGAAATTCCTCATGCTTAATCCCAGAAAACTTCCTTCTAGATGCCCGAATGCTTTGAGAGGGCACACTGGTATGACTGCATGTTATTAATTTGTCAGATTTTGGAAAAAGTGACAGCTGATATAACTGTTACTGCCTCCAATACCTGCCCTTTGGCCAAAATCAGGTGATTTGTTCACTGTATCACACATAATACAGTCACTGAGGAAAAACAATACAACAGTATAAACTGTATTACAGATATTCAAAGTATGCAGGACTATTATAGGCACTTTGTAAGGAGGAAGCATCTAAACGGCCACTGTCTGAAATAGAAGAGGAACAATGTGTTGCACTCGGATTCCTGATTTTAGAAGTTTGTGAACGTCTGAGGAACATACTCTTGCCTGGATGTGCAAGTCTGCATTGCCGCACAGCATTTATCAACATCTGTGGAGGCTCTAAGGATTTTCCGAGGGTCCAAACAAGCCAAAGCCTTGTCACCTGATGTGACAAAAATCCTGAATAATACTTAAGCTCAAGGAAGATACTTGATCACCTTTGACTTCGAAGGGAGAAGACGCACAGGAGACAGGAAGTAATCACCTTGAGTTATAGGTTGTCTAAAATGCTGACTTATTGTGAGGTTTTCAAAAGTTACCAAACTTTTGAGATTTATTGGGTGAGTTTCCGTTTCAGGTCTTCGCCTCGGGTAAGACGAGTGTCCATTATTATAATCTAGTGTGTCACTTCATCAAGTCAGACAAATACACTTTCTAAGAAAACATGACCTGAACCTTCGCTCATGTCCTGAAAAGTTGTCTGCTTTCCTCATTTGTCTTGACCTTGCCTCTGTCAGCCCTCATTGTCTTTCCATCTCACTCTCCCTTCCTCACCTCTTAACCTCCATCCCCTCACTCATGTTTTCCATCTGGTTTTCTGTCCACCACCGGTGTGCTTCCTCATCTGGACCGTCACCTCAGCATGTTCTTTATGTGCACTGGCTAATTTCCTCACTGCAACTTTAACTAGCGCTGATTTCTCTACTGCGTCAGGAATATTTTCCCTTAAGTACAGAGGGGAGAGGGCAATACTGATCCGGACTCTTATAGACATCACAACCAGATGTAGACAGTACTGTCAGGTGCCAGAATTCTACTGGGTGTTTCTTGTGAACCTGTAAACACACAGACTGCGCTACAGGGGATGATGAAACAAAAAGGTAAAGAAGTGGAAAAAGCTTATTAATACTGGAAAAATTAAAACACAAAGTGAAAGTGACAATCTGGTCATACGTGAACCCACCACAGCACACGGTGTGAACAGCACGCAATATATTCTCTGCATTTAACTCATTCGCCAAGTGAAGCTGGGGGCAGCTACAAACACAGTGAGAAGTGTGTGGGGACGGTACCTTGCTCAGGGTACCTCAGAGGTGCCTAGCGGTCTTGGGAATCGAACCCGCGACTTTCTGATAACAGGGCGAATGCCTTAACCACTAGGCCACCAGCTGCCACAGCTGCCACAAAAATGTCCTATTGTTACAAAGCCTGAACAGTGAGAAATTCTTTCTCATAATTTAATCCATTCACCAAGTGAAAAGTTGGGCAGGCAGTGACGCAGCCTAGGGAGCAATGTTCTATATATCTTGCTCAAGGGTACCTCAGAGGTGCCACTAGCAGGCCTGGGATTCGAACCCACAACCTTCTGATCGCAGGGGCAACTCTCTAACCACTAGACCACTAGCTGCCCTAATAAAAACAAATAAAAGCACTAATTGATTTTTAAGCATATGCTTGCACATCTGTTGGTCATAGTTTCCATTTAGTCTATTCTGAAAATACTGAATTGGTTACTACTGTTCACGAGCTGGGTTACAAGAAAGGATACAGTATATAACAATCAAAATACCATATTTATAATATTACAACTCCTTATGCTAAGGGCTCTAAGTGACCAGTACGCTAAACTATTCTGGTCTTCTGCTGTTCTGGTCACTATTCCAACTAATAAAAAATTGTGTTTAAAATGAAGGTTAAGTGTGACATTAATAAATGTATTAATTAATAAAGTTCTCCTGTCTCTATATTGGTGGACACAGACACCACAGTGTGCCAAAGCTTTTTGCTGAGTCAGAAAAAGTCAGAAATGAGTGATGTTTAGGAAATTACTCACTTCTGATAATTAAGAAAAAACTATTCATGCCAATTAGCGCCAACTGATCTCAGTCTGTTAAATTTATTAACAAATTACATTATATCAGCCAATATTCTGGGTCACTGTAACTTTTAGCTCGGTCAATAGCCACCACAAGTATCAATTATAGTGTTTATATCAATTTGGCCCTATTTGTCAGGTAGTCTGTGTATTCTATAACTCCTCATCTTTCGTTCTTTGGCAATTTGAAAGCAGCAATATTGTATGATTAGACTTTGATGCACTGCATTCACAGCCGCAGCACTATTTATATGCTTGACTAGTGCAGCCTAAATGGAGGAAGCTGAATGGAGACATGCTATATAAAAAGTTTCAGAGTAGAAAGCATGTTCCTAACTAACTGTAACAGGCACAAAGACGAAAAGAAAATGAGAAGAGCCCCCCCCCCCCCCACCCACCCCCCCCACATCTGCTCGCCCAGCCTAGGGAGAGAGTCTCAACGTGCCAATGAGTCCTCACAGCAACTGCAGAGAAATCAGCAAAATCACCTTCTTTATCAACATGTGTTTTATATTAAACCATCATTGTGTGTGTGTGTAAGAGACCTCTAGCTTCAATTAACATGAATTAGTTCACATTCCAGTGGTGCCCTGTTACACCTTATGGGACGCCGTATGCTCAGTTGTGTGTGTTTGTTTTAATTCAATTAAAAACTAACGTGGATTACTCTCCTTGATCCTGCTTCAGTGGCCATTGTAATATTGCAAAGTGACAACAGACAGTCTTTTTCCACTGAAGTGCATGTCTGCTCATTGAGAAAAAAAAAAAACAGTGTTAGCTCTTCGCTACTGGAGAGAGAGTGAGTTCAAAGCAAAATTTTACACTGATGGGGCTCTGATGGAGCTCAAGCACCATTCAAGTATATTTACTCTATTATGTAGACCTACTGTGTATCTACACTCATTGTTTATCTTATTTCATTTTAAGCTATTTTCTCTGGGATCAATATAGTTTTCTGATTCTGATTTACCTGCTGAATGATAGTCATGTAGGATCCTGACCATAGATGAACTGTGTAAAATGGTCTAACAAATGGTGTTTTCAAAACATGCAAAGAACACAGAGCAAGCAAAAAACAGATTTGAGCACACGTTTTAACTTAAAATCCTGATTACAGGGACCAGGTATTGAACCAGCTGCTTTCAAGTAGTTTGGGAGTGGTTAAAAATCAATTTGTCTAAAGATTTTCACACTGTGGAAACATTCATTTTTGGCAGTGTGTTTTGTAAGGATCTGTGGTCTTTAGGGGTATGAATAGATTGTACATGACAGTGCCACTCTCTTAGGGGTTTGAGTTTGAAAGTGGGTAGACTGACCTGTGGGTCAGAGAACACCTGCTGGATGGTGTTGATGGGGCCACAGGGGACTCCAGTGCCTTCAAACCATCTGAGCCAGTCCGCAGTAGACTCCTCCAGGAACCTGGGGGAAGAGAGGATAGACTGCACGCTAATAACTCGGCTTTTCAAAAGAACAGAAAAGGAGAAAAAAGCAGAGACATAACAACATGTCCTGAAATGCGATGCATATGTGGCCCTGGCACATTCACAGTCTGCACCCTTTAGCCCTGGAGTGCTGGCACCAGGCACAACCACCCAAACCATGTGGTCAGACACACAAACATATAAACACAACTTGCATTTTAATTCAATGTGACCCAAATTTGGCAATTTTATGTTACAGCAAAATGCATTTTGCATTTGTTGCTATGTACGCATTAGATAGCTTTTACTAGCTAAGATATGATTTATGTTTTTATTAGGGCTGTCAGTAGGTCAAAATATTTAATCGCGATTAATCTCATGTTTGCCATAGTTAAGTCGCGATTAATCGCACCTTTAAGTCTGACCTAAATATACTGTTTTTAATACTCTTATCAACATAAGAGTAGACAAATATGTTTGCTTTGTGCAGATTTATCTTTAT
>JBBJLR010000007.1:4739033-4756533 GCA_037577145.1 Brachypetersius gabonensis | reverse complement strand
TATACAGCATATTATCATACACTAGGGTCATTCAATGTGCTCTACAGGAATATAATAAAAGCATTAATAAATCAAGAAGCATAGCAATAGAAGAAAGTAAAAAATGGAATGATTAGAAGTGCTGGTTCAAATAAAAAAAAAACGTTATCCATCCCCCAATGTATCCAATTCATCCATTTTAAGGCAAGTGGGATTGCCATCAGTAACACTTAGGGTTACGGCATTTGTCAGACGACCTTGTCCAGAACGACGTACATCAGTGGAAACGTACACACACAGATACATTTGTGCATACATATAATGGAAGTTATATAATTGAAACTCAACTAGACACTACAGTAGGGATTAGGTTTAGATTTTGGGTTCAATGCCAGACTTACGATGTTGCAATGGCAGTTGGTGTTGGCATCACCTAGGCTGGTCCTGAAGACAGAATATTGGTGCAGTTATCATGTTAGCAGCTGGTTGCTTACTGATTAAGGAGTTGCCCTTGCCATCAGAAGGTGTGTGTTCGAATCCAGATACTGCCAGTGGCACCACTGAGTAAGGTACCATCCTCACACATTGCTCTCCTGTTTCTGGCTGCCCGCTGCTTCACTTGGTGAATGGGTTAAATGCAGAGGAACAATTCTGCGGTGTTCACCCTGTGTGCTGTGCTGTGGTGTGTTCACATATGACAAACATACACAACAGGGTATAGTGTGTAGTTCCGCACACTGATCTTTATCCCATAAATGGGTGGTAGCACTGGGTGGACTTGGGTACAGTCCATGGTTTCCCATGGATCTGAAATGACTAACTAACTTGCCTACCGTAAACAGTAAAAACACAAAAGTGAACATAATTATATATTTGCCAAAGCATGCTGCTTTGTAAAGTGTGTATGACTGGTAAGATTGGTGGCAGTTGGGTGGGGTTAGCCAAGAAGCTAAGATAGCCAAAATAAAACATGCTAACTCGCCTACCACAAACAGTAAAACCCCTTAAGTCATGATAATAATACAGTCTCCCGACTGACTGGGTATCACAATCTTTCTTTTATGTGTTTATTTGTAGCTGGTGGGGATGAAATGTTAAAGTTCATGCTTAGACGCTGCTAAAATTATAGCCTCCTCCATTTTGGATTGACACCCCCCCTTCAGAGGCCCGCATAGGCAGAGTAGTTGCACTATTTGCTCTTTCAAAGGAGCAACATCTTAAAACCCAACACCAGACTGAGCTCTGAAATCAGCTTGTATGGATGGAGGACTATGAAAGAGAAGTCACTTGGACTGTTTATTGCAATGGTTCTTTCATGTGGACTATTTCTCATGCAACATATGCAATATCTTTGGTGCAATATTACTGTGTATCATGGGGGCCGGAACCATTATAGCAGGGGGGAACATATGTCTCCAGTGTTCAGAATTATTTGCCCCCACCTTTTTGTTTTCCAGTCCAAAGATGAGACTTCACTCTTGCACTGGATTACAATGTAATAAATGTGCAAATTAATGGGAGACACACATTTGTGTGTCACAGGTAATCAAATGAGTCAGGCTGAACATCTACAAACTGAAAGTGTGGCCATTTGTGAATTTTTTCATGGTGGTGACATCACAACCCAAAAATTAGTTTCCAGCTGAAATGTAATAATGTAGCTTTGTAAAAACTTTCATTATTCATCAATCTTTTGTTAAAAACACAAGAAAATTAATTTGAGGTTAATATACATTTATTTTAAGTTGATTGTTTGTTAATGACAGGGTAAGGACCTACAAAACATCTGCAGTGAAATATCCAAATGAAGTGTTTCCATAAAAATAGTTTTATTACGTTTTTGTTTTGCACTACACACTAAGAGTGAATGTTAGGGTCATTATTAGGGAAGATTTAAAGTGACATTTATAGATATCTAGCTGCAAGCAAGTCAATAAATCTACAAAACATCAACAGTGGATTATCCAACTAAAATAATTCCACAAAAAGGGCCGCGTCATCGAGTGTGAGTGCAGCAGCGCACACCGGCTGTGTGTATTCTCTTGGCTTGGTGATGCTTGCACGGCTGTAGTCCTGCGCTGTGCTCGTCAGACACAGGAATGACTTTATCACAGCACCACTGAGGTGGGGGGAATCCCTCCAGACCCCTTGCTCCATCTGCCTCAGCCAGGCCTGGGCTGCCCAGGCTTCTGTTTGAAAACGTGATGGATGGGGCTCGTAAATGTGTTTCAGTTCTGGGCGCCGCTCTCAGGTGGCCCGTATTTCAGCTTCATCCGGCCCCAACCCCAGCCCAGCTTGGACAGGAACGCCACATCACCCCCTCACCCCCCCAATAACTCCCCTCCCCCCATCTGGACACACGCCAGACCAATCCATCAGGAGAGAATGTTTCCAGGAGAGAGGAGTTCCCCTGCTTTACCTCTCTCACTCTCTCTCCCTCCCTCTCTTTCTCTCTTCATCTCTCTCAACCTCTGTCCAATCGCTCTCTCACGTCCTCTTCTTTCCTCCTTAGTGAACCCGGCATACGCTAAACACATTGAGTGTGATGAGGCCTTTGGAGTGTGCAGGGGCCGCTAGTGCTCATTTGGAGCCTGCATGCACGTATGTGTATCTGTGCTTGTGGTGTGCGTGCGTGCGTGTGTGTGTGTGTGTGTGTGTGTGTGTGTGTGAGTGTATGTGTTGAGAGTCCTCTCGGCGGGGTGGTTGAAGGCTGTTGACATAACTCCAAGCCACAGCCAGGCAGGAGAATCTGCTATCTGTATCAAGTGCGTCTCCCAAAGGATCTCTTCCTCCATCACTGCCAGTAGTGTAGCTCAGCCAATCCCTGCAAGCCATCAATCTGAATTTAGCCACCAGGATCCGCTGCCCCATGCAACAACTCCTCTCAGGTTCCTATGTGTCCCCACTGGAGTCCACGCAAAGCGCCCAGGAGGGGGAAAAAAACAAACACCCAGAGCGCACAGCTCCAGCGTCTGGGAGGTATTAAGACAGGTTTCCCAGCACGCTAAGCCATGGCCTCTGTATTCTCTACCACTAAATCATGGCCGTGGCAGCCTGCACCTCTGCGTAAACTGTTTGAATGGCAGTGGGGAGAGGTAAACACACAGCCACCCGCTGTGCACCCACACTCATGGACACATCTGGCCACTCATGCAAATCAGCAGTGAAGGCGATGACAGGGAAGAAGCTGTCGATCCACACTTGTTAGTTCAGGATTGCTTTCAGTGTAACAAGAAGGATTCGATTAGGATTAGATGTGCTGAGGAAACGATTTGACATCCATTGCCTGCTAAGTACATTCTCGGCACTTGTTGCTAATTGCATAGGCACCCAGCCACTTGCAGTGCATGAGATGGCCACTAGGAGGAAGCAGAACCCCATTGTGTGCCATGTGTTGCTTCAGCTCTTCCGTGACATGAGTTGTGCAAGTTTGTTTTTCCACAGTGGACAAAGTGTGAAAGCTATGAACAAGTTTTATAAAGCATGTCTCAAAACAAAGACTATAACCTTGTTGTTTACAAGGATTGCATTGGAAATATCCTCAAGGTGTTCGCTTAAACACAACAGTTCTACATTGATTTGAGGGCGAGTTTGTTTCCGTCGGCTCTGGCATAAGTGGATTTGGCTTTAAAAAGGCAAGATTTTATTTGTTTCCCGAAAGTGAGAGTGGGTTGCTTTCCTGCTTGAGATGCAGGGCTTATGGCCCTCATGAACAGCAAGCTTTTCTGATTATTCGATTTGAAGGTTTTAGCCTCAAACACTATGGCAGGCCCAGTAACAGGCCTCTAGCAAATCAATACATTCAATTGGAGGGGCTTCACTTGTTGTGAGGCGCAAGGGGAGGGTGAAAACCCAAAAGGCACACTATTTGTTGTGCCCCTCAGTTGTATTATTAATCATCTCCTTGCTACAAACTGAGAATGAACAGCCACGTGTGTTTGGAATGCTTAAGAAGGGAAGCCATTATTTTAGTATGTGGTTTCCCATTAGGAAGAAATCTTTTGAGATTTTGGTGTTTTGCCATAACCACAGAAAGATATCACAGGAGGGGGAGGGCAAGAGAGTAAACAGCAAGCAGGCTAAAGGGGTCAAGGGCCACTTCCAGTAAATGGTTCTTTAAAATAACCAAGCAAGTGTGAAAAGCCTCTAAAACATTTATAGAACCCCTATATAATTATAGGTTCTATACCTATTATTACTAATGGTTCTTGGAAAGGTCCCAGAAATGAAAAAAACCCCAGAACTCCAGAAAAAAAGGGTACTAAACAGTAAATGGGGTGGAGCCCTCAATGGGATGCCTTGAGTACCTTTTGTCAGGAAAATGTTTTTGTTCCATATTCCGTACCATGGCCTATAGGCCCCCTTTTTATAGCCTGGTGTTTTAAAATAGAAAAATAAACAACAACTTTGAATTAAAACGGTGTATAAAACAACTTAATAAGTAGCATTTAGACATTTAGACCTTAAGAACATTGTTGTACCATTAGGGTAAATGTTCTATACACTGTCACAAAAAGGTGCTGGACAGCCAGAGCAGGTTTTGTAACCCGGGCTGAGGCTTGTTTTGCTGATGTTGGTGTTTAATTTTCTTTTCACAAACAGAAGGACAGTTGCACTTTATCTTCTAATCAAAACTCTGGCACCCACTTGGACACAAGAGGGAGACGGGGCCCATTCGTAATTTACGGGGCCCTTTTGTTATTTGTCTTGTGAATTTATTGGGCCGACTGGCTCTGTGTAGATCCACATTTACTTTCTCCAAAGTACAGTCCCTTTTTCTTTTGACAGTGTACATTTTCAATTACAAAAATCGTTATTTTAAGAACGATCTGTTGAATAGTTATTTAGAAAATGTGTTGTTTTATGATCATTTTTATAGTTATAATTGAATTATATCGATCGAGCTTTTGAGGGCATTTTGAGAACAGTGCTTTCCAATTTCCGGTAAAGCTCAGTTTTGTTGCTCTGCTGTTTTGCGATAGGACGAAATGTAATAATGTGGCATTTGAGAGGTGTGCGGGTGGAGTCACATGTTAAAAGGATGCATAAGGTCATGCATGGTTTATCTCAGTTTGGCTTGTACGGAGGTTTGTTCTGTCATATTGTTGGGATCTTGATGGAAGAGCGATAGTAGCAGGTCAGCAGAGGCCCAGGCAGATGTGCCATGTGCTACAACATAAGTTCCAACCACAAGAAAAGCCCCCGGCAAGGAGCTATCATTGCATGCTCTTTGTAGTTTGCCATATGACCATCTGATGCATTTTTTCCCAATTTGTCCAAATGTTTGCATGCTAAATTCTTTAGTCTGCCTGGCTTCTCTTTTATAATGGGTGTTTAATCATGGTACAGATTTTCTTCAACCTTTTTTGGTCTTCTAGTTATCTGTTTGGTTTGGCTTAATGCCGTCTGCAGTGCAACAGTTGGAATGCAGAGTCCTGTCCGTCAACAGCTGAGCACCAGGTCTGGCTGTTGTGGGTTTTGGGTAGAGTAATTATGGGCTAAGCTAAACATGTCAATAGCACTTGTCAAGCTGACTCAAATTAGCCCGACACAGGTTGCGTTCACTTCTGGTACCGACGGAAAAATGACAAGGATGTATTTGGCTTCTTACGTGTAATTGCTTTTCACACCTGCACCATGCCACTGCAAATATACACACATACAACGCCCCAGCTGCTTTACACCAGGACAGGATATGAAGTCAGAAACACACAAAAAGCAAAACATGCTCATTTGACATGTTCTTACAAACAGACTCTGCAGTACTGGGTCAAAATAGAAGTTTAAACTAAATATTAATCATATTACTCATTGTTATGCTTATTATTTTAAACCTAAAAAGAAATGTTCACAATTATACATATACAGTAGAAGTAGCACAATAATTGTTATTTCTTTTACATTTTGGAATTAATGTGGTTCAAATATTTTTGTATATGACTGCATTTCTTTTGCTGTTAATTATGTCATAATTATAATGTAAATTTTACCATTTGATGTCCATTTTTTCCTTTGAAGGGAAGATTCACACCAAACCAACGCAATCCTGTTCTGACTGAACACCTTTATTCTAAGATTAAACATTTCTACTATGGTGGAAGTGAAGTCTCCTGGGATGTCAATTCACATAGTTCACGGGGGGGTCGAGGGGAGTCACTGAATGGTTTGATCAGTGTGGAAATAATGTAAGTCATATACTATGGCCTTTGCAGCCACCCAGTCTTGAACCAATTGAACCAGCAGTGACAGCTGGCCTTAATATTGGATGACATGCATCAAACAATAAATCAACTCAAATCAATAGCACACAATGTTGCAATTCTTTTAAAAGCCAAGCACAGCAATGAAATGATGAAATTAGCTGTCAAGTTAGCAACTGGTCGTGCCTTTTATTTTAATGCTGATTTGTACCATTACCTAAGGGCTATAACAAGAACAGCTGCAGCCAGCTAACAGATCAAGCACAGTGTATTTCCCAGCAGCTCTGAACTTTTAATCTACAGCAAGAATAGAACATAACAAGCTACAGAAGGCTGAGTAACATCTAACTTAAATGTCTGTTATAAACAGTTATAACTATTAAATGTGTGTGTACAGTTACTACAGTTAACCTGGCAAATTGCGCAAGGGCACTATTAGAAGTTAGTTGTATTTGAGTCATGGATATCGGGAAAATACAAGCTTTTTATAACACAACATAAATAATATGAATTGAACATTGCCATGTAATGTCATGCTGACAACGCTGAAGCATTTGACACTTTATAATCATGAGTATATGCAGAATTTTACAATGGCATTGAATATTCAAACAGATCTACCCTATCTAATGACAACAAATTGTGCAAAGGTGAGCTAGACATTGTGGGTTTAAAAAAATCAACTAAAAGAAGAATAAATCACGGAGGGGTTTCACAACGTGTTATATGCCCTAGCACATGTGTGAGTCTACTGCTTGGGCTAGAGGCAAATCAGCCCCATCTTAGCCCCATCTTCATGACCCATTGATGGTGCTATAGTCATTTGTTTCCAATTTTGATGCTTGGATTTTGATGCTTTGTTCCTTTAATGAGAGAATGACAGCCTTTTTAGGCCGTTTATATCAGTCACCACTTTCTATGAAACTGTTCTGGCAATTCTTGGTCTGAATGCCCTTTGTCTTTTTCTTTGGGATGATGAGTTGTTACAGGTGAACATGGTCATTTGTAAAGAATATATTTAATGATGCACATCCTAGAGTTCATTGAATACATCCATACCAATATTTTTGTTTAGGATACGGCTGGTAGGAGTGAAATTTTCATTTGTGACTTATTTGATGAGCACTATTGACTGACTAAGACCCTTTTGTATGCATGAGGTTTTAGAGGGAAAAGTAGCACTACTGGTCTGAATCGTGCCACTTGTATTGCATTGCCCTGACAGGCAGAGATGAGCAGGGCTGGAGAAGTGTCCTCTGTCTAAGCTCAAGCATGGTGGAAGATTGATCACAGTGGCCTCATCAAAGCTCTGTCAGGTCCGGTCCTGGGCACTGTCCACTGTGCTGGAACATGTGGCACACTTTACAACGTCTGACCTGTCCCTTTAACCTGGTTACGACACCACTTTGGAGCCCAGCTGCATTTTATGTGACGTCCTTTACAAAAGAATGAAAATAGACAGATTTGGGCACAAACCTGATTTAAAGCTTTAGATCATTTACCTTATCTACAATCAGGCTAATGGGTTTTCAGGGCAGATGACTGTCAGTTACTGCTTTCTGTTCCTCAAAGGTTATAGATCTAATGGAGATGATGAATGTAATGATGGTTCATCACATTTTCTCTAAGTGTAATTGAAAAAAAGGATGAAACGTGCTGTGGTTTGCTCAGATCCATCTAGTGCTTTTATTTAGCTGCCATTCCAAGACACATATAGTTAAAGTCAGCCTCGTATTTCCCATAAAGTCTAAAAATGGCAGCTTGCATGCGTCTGAGTCTAAACATACTCTTCTCTTTTAAATGGAGCAGGACTCTCTCTTTTTGACAGGCATAGGTGGTATTTTATCATTTTTCATTTCATTTTGTCTGTCGGAGAGCTATAATTAAACACAGAGGCCATGGAAGTCTCCGTTTAAAATTACATGTCTCTACTGCAGTAGAGGATAGTGTTTCCCCAGCGTATATTCTTACCCCCTCTATTTAAATCCTATGTTATTATTTTTCATTTTGAATTCTTTTCTCTAATCATTATGCTTGGATTTGTTGTGTTTTTCCTCCACAAAGCTAACCTGACTAAACACTCACATCTAAGAAAACTTTCACTACTGTATTCTTCCATTTTTTTTCTTTTTTTCTTTCTCCCCTCTTTATTTTGGTCTAATTTAGAACAAATTTGTGGTTCAAAGGGCCACAAAAGACTCAAACCTTTCATTAGTGGGCCAAGAATAAGTTATTTGAATCAGGAAACTTATTTCATATGCTCTTGAAGAGCTGCAGTACTTCTCTCATACTGAAAGGAAAGGAAAAAACTTCTAGGTAGACGTGTCTTGGGGAGCTGTACACCTTAAAAAAAGGTGTGAAGGCCTTAGTGAATTGCACATGTATTTACAGAACCCTGTGAAAGCTAAGATTAATTTCTGCATGATTTAATGGTTCTTATTCATAACAGAGAATGACTGTTCTTTAAATGACATTTTACTTAAAGCTCTATATGCCACTGGAAGTTAAATCACCTGCGTTTGATACTATTTAGAGCCATTTTAGGAAAGAATGTCATTTTTTTAAAGGAAAAGGTGCCTTTGGAATAATGCAGATAGTAATGGTTCATAGAATATAGATGCAATGTTCAATAGATGAGTTTTGGACATGCTTGCTTTACAGCTTTTGTACAAATTCTTAATAATTACATGGACTGCAAGCAACTCTCCAGAAACATTCTGACAGCAAAAAGGCTTGTCTTGTTTATGTAGTTGCATCCCAAGGAAGAAAAAAAAAAGATGTGGGCAAGAGGAAAATGTGGTTTTGCATCAAGCACTTAAAATGGCCAGGATGAATGTTGAGGAGAGTGTGATGAAAGAAGGCTCTTCCTTGAATTTAGAAGAAAAAATACCATATTCCTAGCTCTACTTCTACTGGCAGAACAGATTCTGGAGAATATGCCCGTCTTTTTGTTTACAGTCAAGCCTCGTCTGCGCTTGCCACAAATTAAGACGGGAACTCTGTGTAAACAGGCTGACCAAACTGCCTGTGCACCGACCAACCAAAATAAAACAAGGTCGCTGCTCCGCTCCACCGCCCTCTCTAATTCTAATTCTGAGTTTGAGTCCAGGCCAGGCCAGGCCGTCCGTCTGAACTCAGCTCTGCACAACACACTGCGCTGGGAGGAGCGTTCGGACAGTTCCCGTAATCACACTGCAAATTACTAGGCGGCTTGGGGATCGGGGGGAGTGGCTGACCCCCACAATTAAGACCTTAAGCCCCTAAAGGAAGTAAAGACAAAACATTTTAAGTGTGTATTTGCATGAGGGTGAGGTGGGGGCTGGGGTTCTTAGAAATAGTTACTAATACTTAGCACTTTTAAAAGTAATTACTAAAATATGTTTGTCATAAAATCCCAACTTCAAACACCCCTACAGCAGTCGACACTGTCTTGATCCTCTTGTTTAATACAGCTGTATGCTAAAGTTTGGGCGTCTCTGGTCAAATGACATGTTTTGTGGATTTTCTAAGGAAAAATGACAAAAAGAAATAATGAACAGCTCTTTATTTGGTAAATGTAACACATATTTACGAAAATATAATGTTCCCTTTGCAAATAGTAATGGTATAACTTATTAAGCACACATTATTACTTACTATTATTACTATTAAAAATTAGGCAAATAAATAGAAACTAAAATATGCATGACAAAATGCCAGAGATAACTTTTTCCCGTGTAGATGATATGTGCTTTTTTTCACCTAGTTTCGTTTATGTACGTAGACTTCTATTTTGAATAATTTTTAATTCCGCTTGTAATGAAGGTTTCTAATTTGTCAAGAACATAAAACAAAATGAAACTTCACAAACCTAGACATATGAAGTTTTGTATAATACAGCAGCTATAAACTAAGTTTATGTTTAAGTTTAGGACACCTTCATGCTAGCTGGGTCCAGTAAAGCATGTGATTAGTGGCATTAGAGCTCCCTCCAGAGAAAATCTAATGTCAAATTTCAGTTCGCTGAGTGTCTAGCGAAGATCCCCACAGCACTGCAGGAATAAAGACGCTTGACCCCACCCCTGAGTGCCAGGATACAAAACACTGTCCAATAAAAAAAAAGTGTATCATTTCTATATGCAAACACACACATACACTCATGCACGAATTCATTGATTTGCATGTAGAAGAAACACACATTTAAAACACACACACACACACAAATGCACTCCCTCTCACATTCACTGGCAATTACACGCCTCTCTGCTTCTCCTTATATTAAAAGCTTCCTTTGTTGGGTGCCGCCCACTAAATAGCTTGCATGTGCAAGTGTTTTCTTAGCTTTATCATGCGCAGCTGTTGCTGGAGTGAGGGGAGTGAATGGGAGCCATCATTACATTAACCTGCCCATTAACCCTGCCATCCGCGGGCCAGCTAAACACAGGTGCAGTGACAGAGACGGCTCTGTTATCAGCCCCGTCGCTCCACAGTCCGCCTCACTATTCATCACAGTTGGCTGCTTCGGATGGAAGCGCCGCGCTGCTGGACACGTTAAATGTCCAGAAAAGCCCTAAACTGAAGTGAGGTATGTGCAGGAGTCACTGGGGTGAAATGAGCAGGATCGCTCCATTATAAATTAGAGAACATTTACGGGTTCATTAATCGTACTGAGGTACGGCACTGTTATGATACTCTGACATTATGGCCTGTTTGGGTGATTTATGGACTAGTTTTACAGCTTTTGGACCCCTGACTTGTTATGAACAGACATTACAGGTGCCCTTGTTTACGAATGGTCTCATGGAAGTGGAGTTGTTTTAGCGTCAGCTTCATTTTCCTACATGGTGAGATGAAGGCCTTTTTTGTACTACTGTACTTAGGACTAACTGTGTCTCTGTACTGGTTTGTTTTTCTTGCTAATGGCACAAATAAGGAACTGCAAGCCAAGAATGATGTCCACATCTCTATGACTTGACTTTAAGAGCTACAAGGATTGCAAGATTGTTGATCCAGAAATCTCTTACTGCCTCTACAATCATAATCTTAAAATTGCAAAGATGGATTAGTCTAAACCAGCAAACAACAATATCTTGCTTGCTGAAGTAATACTAAAGAGTCAGTTTCCCAAGCCTAGGTCTAAGCTTAAATTGACATAACATGCATTTAGTCCACGATCAGTATTTTTAGTATTTATTCATATACAGCTCGACTTACACTAGAGTGTCACTTTCATTAGACCACACCCATTGGCCGGTTTATCAGAAACACCTACAATGTACTTACAATACACCTACACAGTCCTTTGTTGGATCATTATTAGCGGTACATCATCTTTTCCTGCAAAATGTATTGCCATTCCTCTGCCACAAGTATCAATAGAAAAGTATCCACCATTAAAACACTCCTAATCAGATATTAGTTATGAGGCTAAAAATTCTCGGCACAGCCGTGACACTGATAAGGTAGTGGCAGACCACATCTTTTGGGTACATAAATGCCTCTTAGTGTTGTTGTAGTGTTCTACATTTCATTTACAAATGTGTTTTTTATTTAAAAAGCTTTTTACTAGCTGTCCTTTTTTAGCAGCATTTTTTAGCACATTAGTTTCCAAGAGAGTGCAGAATACATTGCATGTGTTAATGTAATACTGTGTGCGGCTCCTCTGGTACCATCTCTGGCTCAAGCAGGTCTTTGTGTACATTTTAAAATGCCCTATCTAAGGCAGTTTGAGAAATACAAATCTAAGCAGTCGCCCATTTATCTGATGCTGGCCTGTCATCTTTCATGGCTTCGGTGGAAAACAGTATTGGTTAATGGCCAAATGCCACAGGTTCACTGAAGCATTAGCTAAAACTGAACGGAATACAGGCAGCTGTCAGTAAGACTGCTTTTCTCGTGTAACCTCAGTCATTATCGGCCAGGCTTTCTCCCTATTCTGATTCTGGCTGTTTCTGTAGTTCAGAGTTTAGCCAAAGCCTACAGCCACGTTTCTGTGCACAGGGACTGGCTTGGCTGGAGACCACTGTGTCTCACACGAATACGCATTTGTGAAGCTTACCAAAAAGTTGTCATCGATTCCAGTTACAGACTGTTTTATTCTGAATAGGCCCAACATTCGTTAGTGGACACACTTGGAATATGGAACTCCACTTTTGACGTATATGTGGGTCAGTCGTGCCTAGCCAAGTCAAATGCTGTCATTTGAGTCCAGGCGATTGCGGCAGGATCAGTTTTATCTCACCTAAGAAATGACCTAGGGCTGTGGCTCTGAACTGCCGTTGTGGGGACTCGAGGCACTCCATACTTATGCGCTTTTCTCTGCTCCACCACATCAGACTTGGCTCACGAAGGGCAGACTTGGCTCGAGAAGGGATAATTGATGAGTTGAATCAGGTGTGTCAGAGCAGGAAAAAACGTGCAGTCCGCCGTCTCCGAGGCTGGAATTAAGACACAATGACGGTAGGAATCATGATATGCCTTAGAGAGAGCCTAAGAGAATGGTATAGGGGTTTATATATAATACAGCAGGCTAATATTAGAAGATCTTCATGAAGAATCTGAAATCTGATGTCTGCGCGCTTCGTGGCAAGGGTTGTGTATATTCCCTATACAGCAAGCTTTTGCGTCATCCGGCACGGCCCACACACAGCATACCGAAGGCTGTTGGATCAAATATCATGTGAACGTAAAGCAGGAAGCCAGAGAATCGGACTCCAGTATCAACCTCCACACTGATCCTATGTCCTGCAGTGGCTTTGGTTGAGGTTAATCAAAACAACCAAACAAAATGGTCCCTAAATAAGTTTCTCTAACATTTCTGTTGTGTGCATGTTAAAATGCTTGAGTGATTAATCTATGTAATAGCCTTGCCAGGCCTTGAGTACACATAATATCTACATTTGGATCAAGTATCTTCTGGCAGTGACTGCATGCTGGGGATTCAGGGCTAGAAAATCTAGTTTTTGAATGTGAACACTAGGGGGAGCCGCTGGACACTTAAACTGATCCGCAGTTATAAATCACAAGTTTTAAAGAAGTGCCTGACCCTATTAGTGCTGGGATTGGTGTATATCTTGTTAGAGATGTCACTGATGTGTAACATTCTTGAGACACTTTGAAACTCTGAAAGAACCGGAGAAGCGTGTTTCCTCAACCTCACTTATTTGACAGTGGACAGTGCCTAATTGCCTAGAACCCACACTTTTTCTGTACATTCTTTTTTATAATCAGCTTCTGAAACCAGAGTCTATGAAACGACCCTGTTGTTTGTATTTTGGTTTTGTTTTGACACATATCCCTCTACTTAGCATTGCAGAGTAGCGAGTGTGGTTTGCTCTGATTTTTTGGTTGAGTAGCTCTCAAAATGTATACGAATCCATAAAGCAGGCTCTTCCTCATGTTTCTACCCCAAGGAGCTTGTTGAGTATTGATCTGCACATAAATAATTGAAGAGCTTAGGAAAAGCAACTCAATATTGTTTGTAAAGCTGGTGCAGAATACTGGATCAGCGTTCAGGGCCAACAAGTCTTTTCCACAGCTCCTAATACGTATCAGTTTTCAAATGGCAATTACTTTTTTTTCCCCGACCGGGGAGAGTTAAACACGTTCTGCTGGAATGCACATTGTGAAAAATTGTGAAGGCGGAATGCGCTCCCATTTTTTGGGGTGTTTAATGCATTTCCCAAATACGCTCTTGGAGTAGGAAGGTTCGTCGAGACGGAGAAACTGACAGGAGTCCGTCTTGAGAGCAGCGTCTGTGTGGAATGGAAAGGAGGAGGAAAGAAAAAAAAAACATGAAGAAAGGGAGAAAGGAAGGGTTGAAAAGAGGCCACGCTGCCCTCCGTCCCACATACCGAATCGCTCGCTTTTAAGAGCTCTGTGCTAACACGCACTGTGTAATTAACTGAGGCTCGAAATGTATTAATTTACACCATTTCCTGGTGTTTGCACTCGCAGCCAGCACGTTTATTGTTTTATGAAACAAGCACATGACTGTAAGGTAATCGCACAGGCCTCCCTTTCCCAGGCCTCTACTCTGGCCCGCTCCTAGAGGGACTTATTAAAATCCATATTTCTCTAGCAGACCGCGTAAAAGATTTACACACGCAGGAACACCTGGTATTCCTGTAGCCAAGGTGGTCATTAGGGGTCACACTGGGTTGTTTGTTGAGCCGGACTGTGCTCAGCGCCTGTTAACATATGCACCACATTTGTGTATAGGTGCGTAAGTGAGCGATGCTCTGATGGAAAAAAAATAACCAAGATTCTAGCAAGATAAATACACTGCTTGTCCGCAAGTGTCCAAACAGCCCTTCTAATTGGTATGTTCAGTCACTGCTGGGTGCAGGCATTGCTTACACATGTGTTTAATACAAAAGTATCTTCATAGAAAAGTAAGAGAAGGGTGGTCTGGAGAAGCCACACACGAGTGTAGGGTCATCATGCACAATGCCAAGCATTGGCTAGAGAGCCCAGAGTTTGCATGTTCTCTCTGTGTCAGGTGAATTGGAAATTCTGAACTGCCTATGGGTAAGAGAGAGACTGTGTGTGTGTCTCTGCCCTGTGATGGACTGGTGACCTGTTCAGGGTGTTTCTCTGCTTTTCGTCCTGTTACCACTGGGGTTGGTTCCAGCTCCTCCCTTGACCCTGGTTAAGGATAAGGACTTACATTTACAGTATTTAGCAGCTGCTACTCTCCAGGACAACATATATCTGAGCTTTATAACCCACAAATAAGGAGTTTAAATAATGGATGGATGGATGAATCAATGAACGGTATAAAGCCTAAGCATTACGCTGTGCAACAGTGCAACTGTGTGCACTGGAATGAAAAAGTGCAGACCCGTACCTTTAGGATGAGCTGGAGTGGTGTTTGTGATCCAGAACTAATCATCCAATATCAATCCTTGACCTTACTAATTCTCTTGTGGCTGAATGCAATTGAATCTTCACAGCAATGCTCTAACATCTAGTGTAAAGCCGTTTCAGAGGAGTGGAAGGAGTTACTGCAGCAAAGCAGTACAGGCGCCCTATAAAACCCTTAGTTTCAGCTGAAATGTTGGATGAGCACATTGGACAGTGTTGATATTGGGGTTGGTTATGGCTTGCTGGTATGTGATGTTGCATATATTCATTAATTTTATTATTGATTATTCTGTATTGAATATTTTATTTATGTTTTTTTATGTTTTGTTTTAGAACTGAGCTTTGCCACAAGCATGTCCATGTGATTAATAAAATACTCAAATGCTGGCTTTGATATGCACTTAGTTTTATTTTAAATGAACAGTTCCTACCCCACAAAATAAAACGGAGGATTTGTCAGTGTGACCCTTGTTCTCAAACAGAAACCTCAGCACTAGGACAGGCTCTGTCGGGATCAGGTTAAACTCTTGACAAACACTAAGATAAACATCCTGTCCAGCTCAGCTAAACAAACCTCCCACCTTCGCCTCGCCATTAGAGAGTCTGACCACAGTATGTCCTCACTCTCTGTCCATCACGCAACCATAAATGACCCACCGCTGGTACTGTAACACCCTGAGAATTCCTGGTTTCTAAATCTTCAACACAAAATGAGATAATAATACAAAAAGGAGGCCTTTGGTGGCCAGTGGCCACTTTTCAAGCTTCTAAAAACCTAGAATTAGAGTTGAATTAAGTTCAAATGGTCTGTCTGTAGAAATGATCCTTCCCTTCACCTCTGAGTCTCCTTTCATAGGCCCCACTGTCCTGCACACTTCAGGCAGATGCCTAATAGGAGAAACATCTGTCAAAGCAGTAATATGAAGCCACAAGTAACAGTTGGTGAACTGAGAGTAGAAAGATACTGTTTCGGTAAAAGCAGAACTGAGAAATCCTCAGCACATGACAATTAGAGACACCCCCTCGCATCCAGGGTGAAGGCATGTTTTGGTTTTACTGGTCGGTATGTAGTGTAATAGTTATACTGAACTGAAAATATCTTGATTTCACTGTACAGCTATTTTTAGTACACTACCAGTCAAAAGTTTGGACACACCTTCTCATTCTACGATCTCTTTTGGTTTTACTATCGGCTACATTATAGATTAATATTGAAAGCATCACCTGTTGCTCTGATGACAGCTTTGCACAGTCTGCATTTTTTCACTCAGATTCATGAGGAATCTAACTGGAATGGTGATTAATTGACAGGAGTTCTTCGTCAGGAGTTTATTAGTGAAGTTTCTCTCCTTCTTAATGTGTTTGGTACGGTGCACGGTTAGTGATCCTATTCCACTACGGTTCTGCTCCACATTATGGCAAGAACCACTTAACTAAGTAAAAAAAAACAGTCCATCATTACTTTACTACAAAACAGTTATTATTATTGTTGTTGTTGTTGTTGTTGTTATCATTATATGCTGTGATGAATAAAAACATTTTCTGACTAATAAAGGCACACAAATGCTGAACATACTGTAAATGTATCTGTTACAGTAGAGAATACTGAGTGTATTTTATGCAAATATAGAAAATATCGGCATGTACAAAAGTCTTTGACTGGTAGTGTACGTCTCATAATACATCTCTAATAAAAATTTTCATATCTCATAAATATGTGCTCTTTATTTAATGGCCGTTTTATCGTTTTATAAAGTGCCATTGCTGTTATTGTTTCCTGCAGTAAGCTCAGTGTAAAATTCGCCTTAACATGCAGAAAGCATTTTCTTTCAAAGTTTAGACTCCATTACATCTGCCAAAGTGTAATGGAGTCATGACTTGTTGCGACTGTAGTAGTGTGTCACTGATGGGCCCGGGTCCCAGTCTGATCATCTCGAGGCCAGGCATTAAAACTCACTTCAGCTGCATTAATAGGATCCTCTGTCTCAAATCAACTAACATGTCATAAAGAAAAGAACGATCAGCTTTTTCCAGAAGGCCTTGCGCTGGTGTGCCGTGCCCCAGCTGACCTGGGGATTAAATCAGAATGCATATGGAAACTCTCAACTGCAGAAAAAAAAGACAAAAAAAGGAATGGACAATTACCTCGAGCTTGGTGTTACCTTAAGTGGCCCATGTACAGCACAGTAGGTTTATTGGGGTGATTTATATCAAGCCATAGGCTGCTGTGTGTCACAATGTAGGCTTTAATCACCTGCTCCTACCCAGCGCTAATAAATCTGCCCTAACACGGCCTGTACCGCAGCTCAGTGCCAACTGCAATCGTTTATAGATAAGCAAGTCAGTTTACTTGCCCTCTTACTACAAGGTAAACACTTTACTGTGCACATATAGATAAATAGACAGACAGACAGATAGATAGATAGATAGATAGATAGATAGATAGATAGACAGACAGACAGACAGACAGACAGACA
>JBBJLR010000007.1:4722143-4734384 GCA_037577145.1 Brachypetersius gabonensis | reverse complement strand
GAGTGTGTGTGTATCTGAGTGTGAGTGTGTGTGTGTGTGTGTGTGTGTGTGTGTGTGTGTGTGTGTGGTGACCATACTGCTCTTGCTACTCACGTAGTTGGTGTGGATGGCCGAATGAGACAAAGGATCTATGATTCTCGCTGCTGAAAGCTTAGTTAGGCAGGCAGCAGCTGCTGGCATTTGTTGCATATTGGATGTCAATTGGATGAATGCAGGCCAGCACTTCTGCTGCGTACTGTAAGAGGAAAGATACAGCAGAGATGTGAATAACTCTGGGGTTTTAAAGAGATATACGAGTGGATTAGCAACTAAGGAAAGGGCCAATCACTAGTGAAATACTGATTATCAGTGTTTCCGGTGTGTGTGTGTTGTGTGATCATTTTCTCATTTTCTCATAAAAAACTATCCTGATTTTGTTGGATGGCCACAGCAGCAAGCATATTATTATATATAAATACTCAATATGTACAAATACACATAGCTGTAGTCAAGACCATCTTCGTTGAGTCCAAGACCAGGAGCCAGTTTCACTAAAGTAGTTTACAGACCAGTTTACAGACCAGGCTAATGCAAGCAAGACAGTTTCACAAAAGGAAAGACCAACTTATTTTAGACTTTAAAAATTATTTGCTGATTAGTTTATGAAGAGAGAGCTGTAAGGGAAAGAGTTTTCAGGTATCATACTAACACACGGGAAATGTACAACAATAAAGAGGTTGAAGAGCGGAAGCTTTAATAGCTGCAAAGCTGCGAGTTCCATATTAAAGTTTATATATAAACTTTTAATATTAAAATTTGAATGCAATGCCAAAGTCCCTGTCGGTGTTATGGTCAAGTGTCCCAATACTTTTGTTCACAAAACGCCATCGTGTGCGCATGTGTTCTTAATTTTTTTTTAACCGCGACGACATCCCTGACGACAGCGGGATTTACACGTTTTTTACGCATGTGGTAATATTTGTACGTATGTGTTTTTTGCTGTTGAACTTTTCACTAAATTTCCCTATTAAAATGTCTTTACATGTATTTAATTCCTCCAAAATTCATATATTTTCCGAATGGGTGAAAGGTGCTTCATGGTTAGATGTGTCTGCTCGGTCCGACATTTTTTTTTCTGTTTTGAAAAGAAACCCCACAAACACCCACAAATCTTTGCAGCATAGTACTAATTAAGATAGTCAGAGTCTTAACTGTTTTGTGCAACATTATTATTTAGATGTCTATATCAAGTCTGACTATACCCTATAAGTTATAGTCACAGTCTATCTTTGTGAAACCAGCCCCAGGAGTAGTCAAGACTGAAGAGGTTCTGGTCTAAGATTGAGTGCAAAAGAGAGAGACAGTTAAGATTAGGTAGAAAACAAGAATCCTGTTCAAGACCATAAACATGTTTTTATATATATATATATTTGTGTGTGTGATGCTGGAGTATATCTTCTGTTTCAAAATAATAATTTAGCTATTATTTGTAACACTCAAAAAGCAAGTGTAGTGTGGTGCAGTACATATTTACTGCAAATCACTTGACTCAAATGGCATTGATACACTGAGATTGCTGGCTGCCTTTTGATTAGTTATTAGGAGGCCAGTCTGAATTTTTTCTAGATGGATACTGGTTAACATTGATTAATTATTTTGTCAACCCTTGCAAGTGCTTTTTTATTTTGGTGTGCCCCCACCCCCCAGAGAAATGTTAGCTATTACTTGAAATACTGTTTTTTAAAGGCAGCCGGACTCAGTCAAGACTAGTGATGGCATCTGATGGTCTGGTGGTTAGGGATCTGCCCCTGGGATCAGACGATTGTGGGTTTGAATTCCAGGACTGCCAGTGGTGCCACTGAGGTACAACTGAAAAACATACTGTACCCACACACTGCTCCCCAAGCGCTGTGTTCCTGACTGCCCCCTGCTTCACTTGGTGAATGGGTTAAATACAGAGAAAGAATTTCTCACTTCATGAATGACAAATTGGCACTTATTTGCCATATATGCCGAGAATATATGCAGAGACTAATGTCCAAGTCAGAGTGCAAATACCAATGAGCCACTGACAGCATGGGCACTCTGACTGGTCTGCAACTATGCAGCCCTAAACTCAGCAAGCTGTGATGAACTGTGTGCTTGGACATTTGCATTTTACATTTTTACATTTTTACATTTACAGCCTTTAGCACTCTGCTTCTATCCATGACTTCCATTCCCTAACTACAGGGGGCAGTCTCCCTGGAGCAACTTAGGGTTAAGGGTCTTGCTCAGGAACCAATGACCTCTTGTTTCAGAAGAAAGTATCCTACCCACTAGGTCACCACCCACCACGCATTCTATAATGAAGGCGAATCATCCCTGCTTTCAACACTCTAACCTCAAGAACTGACAGGGGGATAATAATCAATGAAAAGTCTTCATCAGTCAGTGGGTTTAATGTTGTAACTGATGAGTGTATATGCAGTTACATAGGTACTCAAACACACACATTTTTCATTCTCTCCATACTATATATTGTATGTATGTATAGATATATAAATGCATGTGTGTGTTTGATCACCTAAAAGTATGGTAAACAAAATGCTGAGGGACCAATGATAGGTCATTATGACTTGCATCCTTTGTTTAAATATCTATAATGAGTGAGGATTAATGCATTTGCTCCACTTTTTAAGAATCAGCTATGCACATAGAGTCTTTCATCTTTGAAGCTAAAAAAAATGACCCTGAGAGAAAGCTTAGGAAGTGCAGAGGTGAGAGGCAGTCTGTGTGACCGCTGTTTGGCTGCGTGGTTTATCCTCATTAAATTCAGCTTTGCCGTCACCATTGTTCCGACATTATGCATCGCAACCCAGAGACAGAGAAGGATGCAAAAAATCAATTGCACCTACTTTCCTGTGCGGCAGAGTTGTTTTTTTTTCTTCCTCGGAGCAGAAGCCTAATTAAATTAACCTCAAAGCTAGGGGGAAGTTCTCGTGGCATGTGTGCGGCACCTTCGATGATTAGTGCATCGATTTATTAAAATGTACAGAGCCGTTCGCCAAGGGGGGCTTGTTTACTGGCTGCGGTGGGATGAGGAGCACTTGTTTGGGGGACTTAATTACGACTGCTCCCTCTTCAAACTCCTGTCAGCCCAGAGACACTGAGGAGGTGGGCGGCATCCGAGGGCTCCTGTCAACACCACACACACACACACACACACACACACACACACACACACACACACACACACAGACACACACACACACGCACAAGGTCTATAAGGAGCAGAGTTTCTCAGTGATAGACGATCGCCTGCTTTGAGTTTGCAAAAGGAGACAGAAGAGGTGCACTTCACTTAACAAATGAGTTCACCAGGAACAAATAACAGACACAGCAAACTTTTAAATGAGAGAGCTGCACCAAACTCCAGTTTCAGATACAGTAACGTACTGTTTTTCATCTTCTTTGAGACATTTTCTCTTAAAAATTAATGTATGTGAATTAAATAATAACACTAAATATTACAGGTGATGCTTATGTATGACTGTAAATCTAAAACAAATGTTTGAAGTAGTTTTAGAAATAATTTTCCATCAAGCTCTTAGGATATGTGAAGCCAATTATAAAAGCATTCAAGGTGGCACCTCACAAAGCTTCTTGAGAGGAAGCCAAAAGTATGTAAAGCTGCATCGGGATTATGGGGATTATATTAAAGAAACTAAAACCCATAGATAGTTTCATTAGTTTATTGTTTTTTTATAATGTGTGCAAATAAGATGCTTCTGTGAGTAGTTGTGTCCAAATTTGGTCTATATAATCACTTAAGGTCAGTAAAGGGGCCTTTTGGATCATGTGCAACTCTTCAGTTAGTCGGGTCAGGTTAATTTATTAAGCACATTTAATACAACAGCGGGTGACTGAAGTGGTGTACAGTGAAAGTAGCCTAAATGACTATAAAAACACTGCAACAATAGAAACAAACATTTTAAGATGGGATTTTAAAATTAGCAGGACAAGTTATAACTGCAAGTACACTATTCTGGAACAACAAGGACGAACTGGTAAGTGGGCTTAAGTGACCTTGATGTGGTCAGAAAGATAGAAACTAGACCATTTATAATGTACAGGTGAATAATACGACGAGGGGAAAAAGGTTCTTGGTAACACAGTAGGTATGAGAGGAAAGCATGTCTCACACATGGGATAGCTGAAGATAAACACATGTAACCCTTTCAAAATCCAAAAAAACTACAAACAGATTTAACCCCTTAGTTTAAAATCCCCATTATCCGTTACCACACCCAGAATTTCGCTGTAAAAAAAAAATCAAACAAAAAAGTTATGTTAGGTGGAAGCACATCTTATTGCTTTTCTAAACCACTTAGCAAGTCTGTGAGTGAGAAAAGTAGAATACATGACCTTTTCTGTGGTCACCTAATAGCTGAGACTAAGGAAAGAGTACTGGATTCTTGCGTATTTTACAAAGGCCTAGGGCTGCACTTACTGGGGGCATCCGTGGGTCATAGTGGTCTCACCTCTGGACGTCCAGGACGTAGCTGAGAAACAATTTAGTGACAAACTCTTCCCTCAGGAAATCCTGTCACTTGCCTGGGTGTGGGCCTGTGGGAGAATCTGCGTCACACTTGTGTTCAACAGTGTAACACTTTGGTACTAAAACTCAGTTTCCAAGGAACAAACTGGTAGCAAAAAACTGTTGGTCCACAAAACTACTTAAAACTGACTCAAACAACAGAGAATATATTCCACATCACTGAACAGACAGTTCAAGTTTTAAAATGCATTGTATTTCGAGGTGTTATAACTTGTTTCATATATGTAAACTATATATTAGATTATGTGTAATGTACTAATGTATTAAACTGAGCTCTCCATGGAATAATCTCTGACCAGGTTGACTGCATCCGCAGATGTTAGGGAAGATAATATTGCTAGTTTGGATCAAGCATCAGCAAACAGTCAGAAAGTGAACTAAACACAACCGACAATAGAACCTCAGACTTGTTAAAAAATACTTATTTCCTTAAATACAGATCAATCTTGAAATGCTCAGCAGATAGCTTAAAAAATATTCACTGTTAGGTTTTAAATTAAAGCATGTATCGAATAATTAATTGTAACACTGCAGCATTCATAGTGAAGAATGTGTTATTGGAAGACTGCTTAAAATTTAAGGCTAAGCTGGAACAAATAGGTTGAGCCCAGAGAAGAAAACGTAAAGTACATCACCACTTCATTTCTGCATTTTAGTGGTTTCAACACTATTATATTATGAGTGACTGCCATGTGTTCATAATCATATGACAAGATGTTATTTAAACTGGAAAATGCAGTGATGGGGTGCTAACAGGTATTTGGTTCCCATTACCATAGCAAACACAGCCTACTCAAAATGAACTACATTTATTAGGGGATACATTGTTTCTCGTCTTCGTTAAAAACTACAAATGTAAGGTTTTATTCAACATTTGTGCTGTTTATTCTGTTGTGCGTTGCCTCATTCTGTAACAGCAAACACGGATTGTTTATATGTGTAGCTTATTGTGGTGTATTCTTTTATACTGATTAATGTATTTAGACAAAGTGTAACATTTACATTAACAATTACATTTACAGCATCTGGCAGATGTGCTTGTCCAGAACAGCGTACATGTTCTGTAGCCCACAAGAAAACAATAGCAAACCTGCTAGAAGACCAAGATTTTACCAGAGCTAGTCCCCCCAGGGCCCCATCAGATCACACATACAAAACATTTTTTCAAGTTATTTGTGAAGTTTGTGTTAGCTTAGTCTACATGGTGATGTAGATGTTCTCCTCGGTGAAGGAGGGTCTTCTGTCTCTATTTGAAGACAGTGAGGGTCTCAGCAGTCAGAATAAATTTGTTCCACCTCTTCAAGATTCAAGATGCTTTATTTGTCATATGCATAGTCATGCAAGTACAACACACAGTGAAATCCAGGTATAGTCTGAACCGCTCCTTTTTGACTGTGCAAACATTTTAAACAATAAATAGCATTTGTTTAACATTTTTCTAAAACTAAAAGTAAAGAAATGAGTACAAGTAGATATTGTATACATGTAAGTCCAATTATAAATGAAGTTTTTTAAAACACAAAGTAAATGATAAATAAACCACAGGTTTGAGATAAAATATGTAAGCTAATAAAATTTGAGTTTTTACATGTATTTGTATAAATGATTGACTTTGTATGGTATCTTTTGCAATATTACTCTGGCATTTATTCACTTTACCTCTCTCTCTCTCTCTCTGGCCACCATCTTCATCATCACCATCATAATATTCTGTTCTCTTCTGTTATTTACTAAATTATGTGCTCATATTAACGACTATAATGTACAATTTAATGTCAGATTTATACTAATAGGTGTAGAGTCATTACTCAGTGTCTGTGTGTGTGTATGGGTGGGTATATGGGTGTGGGGGGTGGTGTGTAGGTGTGTCAGAATGAAGCACACTAGAATAAAACAATTACTGTAAAATGTGATTTCTTGTAAAATGACTAATGCAGGTGGGCTAAATTAGGTTTATTCGTCTTTGGAATGAACCACAGGGTTTCGGTGGAAATGTTCCCTGTGCCACAATGAGTGGCTTCTTTCATGCCTGACAGCAGTAACTTGATTTATTTTCTCTGAAACAAGCAGGAATGTGAAAATAAACAGAAGTGCGGTGGCTGTCAGTGTCATGGTTGGGTAAATATGGCATGGTTGGCAATTAAAGACACATTTCCTACTTAAGTGTTGCTGTCATTCTGCCTTTTGAATGAAATATAGTATCCCAAAAAATTTTGGATGCCGTGTTGCATTCATTAGAATAAACGGGGCAACATAGAAGAAGAAGCTTCCCTGGGTAAGATGCCCATCCCCTTTTTATTGTCACCCAGTTCTTATTCTTGACTCAATATTTTTTGTGTGATTTGATAATTGGAAAAAATCTAAGACTAGCAATTGTCTGACACATAAACTACACATGCCATGAAACCTAGTTGACAAATTCATGCTTCTCATTCCAGGTAAGGGAGGCTTCTTTTCCCAATAGTGAGATATGATGCCCCTTTTAAAGATTTTCTTTTTTTTGTGCTGTAAAAAGAAAATCAACTCTTGTTCCAGTCTATTTCCTTTAACTATGTGTAGGTTTATGCATCATCATCATGCACAGATACGGTTTTGTTTTACAGTATGTCTTTCTTAAGGGGTATTTTCCCACACTGTTCGTGTGTCCATGCAGTGTCCCTTCTCCAGCATCAATCAAGTTGTCTCTTAGTACCGTTAAAACTGTCAGCCGAGTTTGAGAGCTATTTTGTAAACGTTCATGTCGCTCTTGTGGTTTCAATGGAGCTCTTGTTCCCCCGGGGTAAAAGCATATAATGGAGTGAAAACAGACCAAAAGAAACAAGCACCAGTCGAATATAGTCCTCAAGCAGATGTATTAAAATTTTTTCTGGAGTTTAAAAGAAAGGCTTAGGCAAAGCAGAGCAGAGAACGCAAGAATAAAAACCTCCACGTAATTTTAGGGGAAATTTGTGACATGCCACAGTAGCCGACCTGCACCGAGGCAGGATCTGGAGAGAGAACCTGGATCAATGACTGCAGCACTGCTTTTGAAATCAATCTAATTTCACATCTGGTGGAGCAGCTTGAATTGCCTTATAATAATACCTTATGTTGGCTGGGTAATCCAGCGTCTCCTGCGTATGCTGCTAGCGGTCGCTTCTAGGCGTAATGAAAGTTTAGTGAAAATGACCATACACGTTCTCATCTGTGAGAATTTACCACCGGGCTTTGAAAACTAATCTGTGATGAGAGTTAAAGATGTTTTTGGTCAGGGTTTAAAAAAAACAGTAATAATCCTGAGGTCACTGAGGCCTCGAGAAAATCTCTGATGTCCAATTTGGACACGAGACTAGCGTAAAGACTTATTAAATACACACAGTCGAAATGAATACAAAAATAGAGACTTTGTTCCAACGTCTAAAACTTCAACCTCGTGAGGTTCGCCAGGAATGAAGAAGAGTTTTGTCATTGTTGTTGTTGTTTACAGCTTCAGACTGTACGCACCGCATGGTATGCCTGTCCTGTGATGCAGGAAGAATTTCACATCTAATTTTAGAACACATGACAGTAAGAATTACGGCTGATGCCTTTGCTCTGGGAGTAAGTGGTGGTCAGGGTAATGACTGCCTGGCATCTAGTGCTGGAGGAGGCATTTAACTCAGGGAGTGGAGCCAGCTGGCCGTTTACCTGAAGCGACTGAGAATATTAACATACCCTGAATAAATGGAACACGAAAGAGGAATCCATTATCTCAGTCCACAAAAACCAATTCATATAGTTGGGGTTGGGTCACATTCTGGTTCTGGCCACACTGCTGGGACACGCGTCTCATTCAGTTACGGAATAACACATCTTAGAGAGCAGCTGGTCCATGAAGCGTGTGATATAATAGACATATGGTCAAAATATGGAATGACCTCTTCCATAGGGGCATGTGAAGCAGCACCAGAATATGATACCAATCAGATTACGTTACAGTTTCAAGGGGGTTACGCTTTTGTGTTACAATTTTAAGAAATGACTCTAACCTCAAATGTTGTACAATAGCTAAGGCATGTCTGGTGTTATGTCTTGGCTATTCTATTATGTCAATAGCATAGCTAACAAGTACTAGAAGCTTATTTCCAGTGATGGGATATAAAAAATAAACGGCGTTACTAACGGCAATACTTTTTCAGTAACAAGTAATCAAACGAATTACTGTTTCCCCATTACACCGCCGTTACCGTTACTGACAATAAAATGCTCGTTACTATAACAGAGAACACTGAAGTGGTTTTCATGCGAGCAGCGCCTCTCTCAGCCATAGGACCTCTCTTTTCTGGGGGTGTGTGTGTTTGTGTGTGTTCGGGGCCGGGGCAGGACACATAACCAGTGACGATGATTGGTGTGTCTGTAAACACGTGGTGATTGGCTTAGATTGAGTAAATGTTCCATTACTAGCCAATCAGAGGCAGAGTAGTGCGGGTGTTCACACACAAGCACACGCGGTTAATCGCATACACACCAACATCCAGGAGTTACAACGATGGCAATTCCAACAAGTTCAAAGGTAGCTTTTGCAAACTGGAAGTATAAGCACTACTTTTCCCTGCTGAGGTGAAAGGTGAAATCCTGGCAGTCCTAGGATTCAAACTGACCTTTGATGGTCAACTCCTTAACCACCAGGCCACCAGCTGCCCCACAATTGTTTCCACAATAACACTACATATTTGACTTAAAATGTAACCTCGAATTAGCCAATTCATAAGAACTGGGAGCCCTGAAAATTTATGCAAATGGGTGGAAATGGAACAGTATGTACTTTCATTGACACTGAGATTATTTGTGAATCCAATTTGCACAGCAGAGGTAACTTAGCCAGTATAACCTCACAGCTTCAGCGCAAAACTTTAGGAAGAAGCAGGAAGCAATTTAGGAAGAAACTTCCAATGTAAAGTATGTCCTAGCAGATTAATTACATTTAGAGTAAGAAAAAAATACTGCAAATTAGAATTTTGCTTGCTACAGAAGAGAGAGATTTTTTCTGGAACTCTGCTAGCTTATGCTCATGGTGTTTTTGGTGGTGTTGTTTTTCGTTCATGCTAATTTGTATAACATCGTGTCTATAAAAGTAATTCGATTGGAAGTGTATCCAGCATGTAGCCACATCTTAGCATTGCTTATCCAGAGCTCAGCTTGTGTGTACTGGTAGCCCACATGTTTAGCGCACCGTAAACAAATATTTGAGTTGAGGGCTCTGAGGGTGTGCTGACTCGGAGAGAACTCGGCCTTAGCGCCGTGTAGGAGAAGGAGTTACGAGCTGTAACAAATCTTCCCCAGCATCTGTTCTTCTGCTGCGCCATGGACTCTTAAGACTCTCACACACACGGATGAGTGGCGAGCAATCACTTGCTCATATTTCATCATCAGCTGTCAGTCTTCTACACCTCTCCGACATGCAGAGAGAAAGGTAGGGAGGGGTCGTGAAATGAAGAGATATTTGTAACCTGGTGCCTGTTCAACCATGATGAGGCCCTGAGAGACAGATACAGAGAGAGAGAGAGAAAGAGCAGGAATGATGTCTGATGGTTGACGAACACTCAGTTTGCTTGTCCAGTTTATAGAAAAACTGGTAGCCACAAATTCCTCGGCAATGAGGCTTGGCCATGTAATACGTATGAGTGAGTGAGAGTGGCTGCACTACCAAACCCTGCACACAAGCAATTATTCAGCAGCAAGTCCCCCACACCCACCTAAACCAGTGCAAATGATATGACATTCCAGTGTTGGGTGTTTGAAGGGGGTCCTAGCTACACTATATGGAAAAAGTATTACGACATCTGACCAATTCAACTTTAATATGGAGTTGGTTGCCCTTTGTTTCTATAACAACTTCCACTCTTCTGAGTTGGCTTTCCACAAGACTGGAGTTTCTGTGAGAATTTGTGCCTTGCCTACAATCTCCGTTCCAGTTCATCCCAGTGTTGCTGGATGGGATTGAGGTCAGGGCTCTGTGTGGCCAGTCTAGTTCTTCCACACCGAACTCCTCCAGCCATGTCTTTATGGAGCTCGCTTTGTGCTGTGACTGTGTCCCAGTGCCCAAACGAAGGTTCTTCCTCAAACTGTGTCCACAAAGTTGGAGGCATGGCATTGACCAATATGAAGCATTAAGACTGCCCTTCAGTGAAAGGTAGGGGCCTAGTCCAAACCCTGAAACACAGGTGTGTTCCAGTCCATATAGTGTAAATAACATATAGACAAGTCTGCCATCTTTTAGATTCTCTAGAGAGGTTGTTCTGCTGCTTTTGCTATAACATATACTGGTTTTGCTGATGACCAGCAAATCAGTGCCCATTGCTGGCACTCTACCAACCAGACATTTTTTTCTAGATAAGAAATCCTATTCTTAGCTTTGATTACTCCTTAGCTAGTAAGTAGACCTAGTTAAACAGAACCACAGCATATGTTGCAGTGTATAGTTATTTGTTGCTACTGTCATTTAAGAATGGACCTTTTATTTGCTGCTTTGATACAGCAGAAGTGGTCATTCTAGGGAAAACATTGCAGCAGCGCCAGCATTTGTAAATGTAAATGAAGAGCACTCACTTATTTTAATGTCCTTATTAAAAAACATCTCTCATTTTTCCATGAAGGACATAATTGGATTGGTGGAGCACTTTTCATTTTCAGAGAGCGAGTTTGACAAGGGCCACATTAAAAGTAAGCTGCTAACGACTTCTGCTTCAGCACTGGAAGGGTAAGCGGCACGGATTTTATAAAGGTAGTAAGGAGTCTTTGAACAAGATAGAAAGTATGAGACGCTTTATAAATAATATAAAGAAATGTTATATAAGGTAAGAGTTAGCCCTTACAGTTAGAGCAGCACAGATCTGTGTTGAAAGTGCGACAAATAGTATATCGGCGTC
The DNA here is from genome assembly GCA_037577145.1 of Brachypetersius gabonensis. Taxonomy (NCBI): domain Eukaryota; kingdom Metazoa; phylum Chordata; class Actinopteri; order Characiformes; family Alestidae; genus Brachypetersius; species Brachypetersius gabonensis. The sequence continues at coordinate 4,722,918 of JBBJLR010000007.1, read as the reverse complement.
ATACGGTAAAAATGCTCCGTATATGGAAGTTCTCCCAGTTTGTGTTGATGCCCGAGGTGTCAGGCATCATGCTGAGCTTAGTTTGGCTGAGCTACAGTTTATATTTACTGAAATTAGAGTTTACTGATTCAGTGAACTGTATGGATGTGCTACAGGGTTATGTGTGGTGAGAGTGTTGAGCAATATAATTATTCAGTTGATCATTATTTAACATTAATGTTAGTTAATGCTCATACACTAAAGTAATTCATGCTCATACACTAAAGTAATTAAACATTGTCATATTGGTTTGGTCATTTGCAATAAGGTGGTCAAACTGTACTCCCAATCTACACAACATTTACTATAAACTAGACTAGACAGCTGAGCTGATGGGACCTTGGTAGTTAATTTGTTTTGAGATCTGACAAGTTCTTTGTGGTCATGTGGGAAATGATCATAGATAAACTTCCAGCCCTTTTAAAACTTTTCTGAAAATGTCCACCAGACTAACCATGTGCAATTTTGTAAAAACATCAATAAGGACTTAAAAATTAGTCAATCCTTTATTGTCTAATGTTGTATGATTGATCATCTTTAGTTTACCAGCCAAGTCTTCTGCACATTTTCATTAATTTCATAAATTTTCATTAACAGCTATTTAACCAAGTTACTGCTGGCTAAGTTACACACCATAACAAACCCTGTCAAAGAGAAACAGCAAGTCAGAGATTAACACACAAGTAAGTAAAAACAGTAAAACAGTTAAGAGGGTGAGTGGCTGAGGGATTTGTAA
>JBBJLR010000007.1:4635739-4652536 GCA_037577145.1 Brachypetersius gabonensis | reverse complement strand
CCAGCTTTTTATACCCACAGAATGTTGAAATTGGTGCCACATTGAAAAAGGTTGTCTTTTGGTATTGGCCCCAATATAAGGCACACCTGTACACAATGAGAACATTACATGGAAAACACAAAATGAACACCCCAATACAATTGCCTCCCTATCCCAAAAATATCTGAAGTGAAACAAACACCATATGTATGACATCCACTAAGTCTCTCAAGATATTCCTAACTTATTGTGAGTAGTGTATATATGTATATATAATGTGGATTACCAGACGAGTGTTAGATATTTTACAAGCTATTAAGTGATGTCAGACATTCACTGTTACAGATTCTTTCATCTTATGAATGGCATATTTTCATTTATAGATAGTTTGTATAATAATTTTCCAGAGTTTAAAAATCTACAATATCAATCTTCTCTTGTGCATCTTGTCCCTCAGCATGGCAACAGCCACTTTATTTGACTGACATGCACATATTTTGCTTCAAAGCTATTAAGTGCTTTAAAAAAAACATAAATGACTTTTACATTTACCAGACAGGGGACAGTCTCCCTGGAGCAACTTGGTGTTAAGGGTCTTGCTCAGGAACCCAGAGGTGGTGTGCTGAAGGTAGGATTTGAACCCACAACCTTTTGGTCCTGAGGCAAGTATCCTACCCACTAGGCCACCTCCCACCACTTTTAAACCTTTTTGTTTAGTAACTCCTTTTGGAAGATTCAATCATGGCATGCAGGTCTGATAACAGCTTACAATTAGTTTTCCATTGGACTGATAAACATTCACCAAGGTGTGAGACGTGGATAGCCAATCAGAATGCAGCTGACAAAACTCCAATAGTTGTCCCCAACCCACTGTAGTGTTATGAAAGGAGACTAGTGTGTGGGGATGGTACCTTGCTCAGTGGTGCCACTGGCAGTCCTAAGATTCAAACCCATCTCCAATCACAGAGGCAACTCCTTAACCTCCAAACCACCAGCAGCTCCAGACCAAATGTTGACCGTGCGTTGGTCGGGAATCAAACCAGAGTCACCTGCTTGGAAGGCAATTATGCTCACTACTATATAAGCAACGCCCCCAGTAAGGGTGAAATCAAGGGTGAGCACAAAATATGCACTCAAAAATGTATCTCTGGCCATTTTAGGTGTGTGTGTGGACACCACACACCTGTACATACACACAGTGCACTAGTGGGGTTGTAGGGATGTTGATCAATTGATGTATTCTTCAACCATATCTGCAGGTTTGTCAGTACTGATTCTTAGGCCTACTAAACATAATAGAGTTGGCAAAAATATCAGCAAATGTAGCTCATTCGTCCAAGGATGACAGCACTCTGCTCAAATATGTTTTGTTCTCTCTCTCTCTCTCTGCTAGGACTGATTTGACCCGATGGAAGTAGATGTTCTGTTTGGAAAGTGAATAGAAGGAGAAATGTGAGCTTTGCACCTTGTCGACGCTTCATCACCCAGGTGTTCCAACAAAAGCTCCTGGAGATCCGTGCGGTGACCCACACAGCAGGTCAGCTAAAATGGCAATCTACATTCTTCTTTAACACGGCTTTCTGAAAACCAAGAGAAAATGAATGTTAAACAACTTTCTCCACGCATGGTGAGGACAATGTATACAATAAGGGTGCGACGCCTCTGCTTTTAGAATGAGCAAGTGATGCCAATAAGGTGAGATACAATCAAAAAGCAATAGAAATGTATTCTATATTACATTACATTCATTTGTCAGATGCTTTAATCCAAAGCCGCTTGAAATTCGAGAAAAAAACTCAAGCTTCAGGACAGTGGGAGAGACAGATTTCTAAGCTCTTCTAGATATGCAGTATATTTGCACAAAACGTCTTCATATTTGGATCTCAAAACTTTTATAAAGCTTGTATTAGCACTTAAAGAAAAGCATTCAGAAGAACTCAAGTGGAGCTCTATTGTCTCCCTTGAACCATTTGGTGCAGCATAGACTGGCAACAGTGGTTTGAATGTGCTAAATGTGCTAGATTGTATAAATGCACTTAAATAAATAAAGTGCTGTGCTGAAAATATATAGAACAATAACCAATTCTAAAAAGACTGGGGGACACATTTGGAAGACAAAGTGCTTTAGTGTGACATTGTAAAAACAGCATGTGGACAGTATATATTTGTGCAAGCAGACCGCGAGTTTGACAAGGATGTGTACTTAGATCAACCAGCCATAGTACATGTGTTAAACACTGGCAGCTATAGAAGGAACTCCTTGTACTGTTTATATAAATGTCTGTAAAATGTCTTTTAATTGTTCATACAGGGTCTGTGCCAGCAGGGCGGTGGGTAGGTTCCTAGGGGGAGGGAGCTGGCATGAATCTGGGGGGCTTTGGTCAAGGCAGGGTGTGGAGAATAGAGTCTGGGTTGGATGGAGGAGCATGGTGGACTGCTTGGGGAAGAAACTTCTGCACATTCTTGCAAACTGATAGTATAAAACCTTTACCTACATGTGCTGTTTCTTATTAGGTTTAAATAGATGTACAATTTCTTACTGGGTGCTACATCTTTATTATTGTGTGCAATATCATTTTATTATGTGCAATATTCTTTCTATGTGTTATTTTCCAATAACAGACTTGGTACAACTCTAAATCACTATTTGTGTTACAAAGAAATTACTTAGCAGTAAGTTACTTATCTGTAGTATTTAAATGCAGCAAGTAAGTATTTACATGCTGCATTAAGAAGTATTTTTCTTAATTCACTTTTTTAAACATTATATTTATGTTGTTCTTCTCTCAGAGTGTCTGTCCAGTGATAATAGGTTTAAGGAGTTTCCCCTGGGATCAGTAACATTTTCTGATTCTGATCCTGATTCAGGATCTTTACACTTCTCTTTTTTTATGGAACCGTGTCCACTTTTTTAAACTTACAAAGCGTCCTTCCTTCCTCCTTGAGCTCACAGGCAGATTTAACCTTTGCTGTGTTGGTGTTTTTCTGCTCCATCCACTGCACAGTCTCTTGTCTGGTTAAATGAGAGAGCGGGGATTGGATACCATTGACAGAACATTCCTGTTAGGGCACCATTCAGCGTACAGGAAGCTGCAGAACACGACCCAGCCGTGAATGGACACACTGAAAGGCCAGTCTTAAAACGTGCCTGTCTTTTTGACTTCCTCTGTCCCTGTACTCAGAGAGAGAGAGAAAGAGAGAGAGAGAAAATCTCGCCTTGGGGAAGAAAGAAGTTGCTTTCTGTCCTGCCTCTTTTTATTGAGTCTGGCTAAAAAAAAATCCCTCACGCAGCTGGCCACAGACGTTTCACCTCAATGCACATGCATACAATATCTCACTCTTAGTCTCTCTCTCTCTCTCTCTCTCTCTCTCTGTTTCGCTTGCTCCCTCTCTCTATATATTCTGTTCTACCTTCCCTCATACTCTCTTTTATCTCTCTTCATCCTTCTCTCTATCTCTCTTATCTCTCTCTCTCTCTCTCTCTTTCTCTCTCTCTCTCTCTAGTCTGTAAGAGTCAGAGTTTGTTGGTACTCATGTCCGGCGCCAGAATCAACACAGGTTGTGCTTCCTCTGGGAGTAACGAAGCAAATTGGTTCAGTGAAAGAAACGTCTTGCCCAGGTCAGCACTGGACGCTCCCAACCCCCCACCCCACCCCCTCAAACAACTCAATCACTCAAGGTGAAACCGGAGAGGCCTGGGGGTCGGTCCTGTGAAAACACACAAACCTCACCGTGGAGCGGTATGGGAAACTGACTGGGCTCTAAACTGATTGACTTCCTGTGTAAACAGGCAGCTGGTTGGGGTCTGTGTGTAAAGAAGTGTTCGTGGTTTCCGCCTGCCTAGCTGTACTTACAGAGCCTAAACTAAACTGAGACCACAGGCATGTTAAGGAAAATGCCTGGGAGCCAAAAGCTGTCATACTTTTGTTTCGCTACAAGTCAAATACAATTTCACTATATTGACAAAAGTATTGGGACGCACGACCATTACACCATTAACGAAATTGCGTTCAAATCCATAAACTTTAAAATGGAGCCCTCTATGTAGCTATAACAGCTTCCACTCTTCGTGGAAGACTTTCCACAAGATTTTGGAGTTTTTGCAGGAATTGGTGTCCATTCATTCTGTAGATTTATGAGGTCAGACACTGATGCTGGACGAGAAGGTCTGGATGACAATCTCCGTTCCAGTTCATCCCAAAGGTGTTGGATGGTGTTGAGGTCAGGACTCTGTGTGGATCAGTCAAGTTCTTCCACGCTGAACTTCTCCAGCAGGTCTTTATGGAGCTCGCTTTGTGCTCTGGGACACAGTCCTGCTGGAATAGAAAAGGTTCTTTCCCAAACTGTTCCACAAAGGTGGAAACATGGCATTGTCCAAAATGTCTTGGTCTGCTGAAGCATTAAGATTGTGCTTCACTGGAAGTAAAGGGCCGAGCCCAAACCCTGAAAAACATGTGTCCCAGAACTTTTGTTCAAGTAGTATATGAAGTGTCTATGCATAGTACATGAGCCCTTTTCTGTTTCTTTCATAATGAAAAAACATGGCCAAACTGTAAAGGCCAATCAAAAAATTGCAGCAATGCATTTTAAGCAAATTCAAATTGAATATCTCCTACTTACAAACACAAATGTGGTATTGAATGAACATTTGGAGGCTTGTTTTAATCAACTGCATAAAAAATAAAAAATAATTCAATGAGATATAAGACGAGCATGGCAACCATGTAACACCCTTAAATCCCAGGCTTAATGCATCTTAAAGCAGCGACTCCAGCTCTCAGAACAGCAAATCAGCCATGACAGGGATTCAAACAAACATGTTTTAAACTGATTATTCAAGACAGCTTTAAACACAAACTGCATGTTTTTTCATATTGTACCGAGACAGGAGGCCAAAAACCAACACTTTAATTGGCTGGGCTTCTTAATATCAGGGCAAGACAGGGGGTGTGATGTAAAGGAGGTGTGTGAAAAAAGTGGGTCCTAAAGGTTCGCAGACCTTGGAGAGTACACATGCATGCATTTCCAGCTTGTGTATGAATCCTGCCTTTCTTTGTTGTCATGGTGAGCTTACACAGTTACTCATCTTAGGTATCATGTTTCTATTGGATCTTGATATAAGCGCTTAAAATCTAAACAACGTGTTTTGCATTACAAAAGATATGCTAATGAAAGTCCACCTATGATGCTTCTTTAATTAATCGATGGGACGAGAACGGCTGCGCTTTAACATACAGAACATTGTGTTTTATGGCGGGGCACAACATAAAAGAAAGAGATTCGTTTGAAATGCATAATCTAATCTCTCTTCCTGCGTTTAGCTCTGTGGTCAAGATGATATGGACATCTTAAATATTCTTTAGATTTGCTTTGCCGATGGCCAACACAACGACATCACAGGCAGGCCCGTCTCTGAAAGGAAGCTATGGATGGAGAGGATACCTGATATGTATCATTACACACTCCACTTCAAACAGTACTGGACACTGAATGACACCGTTTTTGAAGTTGTGATGTTTGATCGAGATGTGTTTGATGCTTTTTTTGTGTGGCGAAGAGTAGGGCCTCCCTTTTGGCCCAGATGTTGGACATTGTTTGAAGTACCTGTCCAATAGGAGCGCTAAATGATGGTCAGAGATTGCTGAGAGGATTTACATAAGAGAGTGGAAGATAAACATAGTCTTGGTCGGCCTGTATTTTAATGGATCCATGTATGTATGTCTAGTGTAAATATATATATAGTCCTATTAACCACAACGTAAAACCACTAACAGGTGAAGTAAATAACATTGATTATGTACTTACAGCAGCACCTGTCCAGTATTAGGCCACAAATGAACAGTCAGTTCTCAAATGTGTGTGTATTTACAGCTTCAGAAAAAAATAAGAGGTCACTGTTCAGTTTATCAGGTTTTATCTTTTATAGCTGCAAGTATTGAGCTGAACAGCTTTGCCTTAGTTTTTAAGAACTGCTGACAATATTTCACCTTAATTCCAAATACACATATTGTTCTTTAAAGCATAAAGGAAATTACAAAACATCAAAATGAGAGAAATATTGCAGCGTTTACCGAACTTGAATAATTCAAAGAAAACAAATCTCTCATTCGCTCTTAAACAAAATGGCAATAATTATCTTTGAGGAACTTCTAGCAGTGTTTTACCATCCAACTGGTCTCATTACGACAGGTTGCGAGAGCAGTGTTTTTATACGTTTTCTCCAGAGTGGGTGCTTAAACCAAGACATATATACATGGGTTTAAGCACCCACTGAGATTTTCTACATTTGATGTCACTCACTCAATATTTACTACAAATACACTCAGTATTTTTTTGCTAACAAATACATTTACTGTATGTTCACCAATTGAGTCCATTTTAAACCACAATGACCAATACTGACCAATAAAAAGCCTCCTAATATAATTGTAATGTGACTCTTCTGACAGGTTTTAGATAAGTAACAGCCAATATGACGAAACAGCTAAAGAGTGCATTTAAATATAAGGGACAGTCTAGAATTTGACTCTGTATCATCACACATCAGCTACTATAATGTCAGATATGCACTGATACACATTCTTTCATCTCATTTGTTTTTACTTATTTACATATAATAATTATATAAGCAATATAAATATGGGGGAACACAAACAAGAAGCGCCTGAAAAAATCAGAAGGAAGACTGGTAGATAAGCGACATGCATGAGTCATGGTGAAGCAGTGAAGTGAGAACAAACAAGAGCAGAGCCACATAATCAGACAGGAGGGAGAATGAAAACACATTCAAATTGCAATAAAACAGATTTTGATAACTGCAATATTTACCTCAAAATGCTGTATCTGTTAAAAGGGGCATTTACATGGATAGCATTTATACAGTGTAGTTTTATTGCACGTTTTGGTAGATCGGCCATAAGCCATAAATGCATAATTTAAAAACATACATAGCTCAGACAGAGGGGTTCATTCATTATCTTCTTCTGTATCATGCGCATCTCAGAGCCAGATATACTTCATACAGTATGTGTGAAACGTCTGTGTCTGGACTTTTCATCTTCATTATCTTCCATACAGAGACTGGTGCTGAGAAAAATGAGATAAAATCATAGGAAAATAAGTGACGAATGAAAAACATGGCAAGACGTAACGTGCCAGGGTGTCGAGAGGAAAGACGCTTTTTCCTTCACACATGGGCTGAAGCAAGTCAGATACAGTGATGAGCTCAGCTCAGACAGATGCATTAAAGATAAGGCGCTGCAATGTTCCCATGCATGCAAATCTGCTCAGACTTGCCAAATGTAGACACATGACTTAACCCAGGACAAGCCTTTTTTTTTTTTTACTTGTTGCACAGTAAACTTCTAGCTTCCGTCACTCTACACCAGCCAGGAGGGTTCTTTGGAACAAAGTCACAGAACAGCCACTTTTGATTCCCCAAAGAATGGTTCTTCAAACTAATAGTACTGTATTTTTTAGTCTAGTTTCAATCTGCTGTATCAAAAAATTCCAATGTTTTTCCCTGAGCAGAAAACATGACTCAAAAAACAGACGCTGCTTCAGCACCTGCCCAATGATATTTATTACAAATGTGCTTTGAATCAAAGGCTTCTCTGTTCATGTACTAAATAGGGAGAACTGTGGTTCATTTTTCATCCATTGTATGCTTCAGATGCATCATACAGAGAAGGGGGATTCCTTTAAAGAAGCACCCACTGAAAGATTCTCCTAGGTACCAAAGGTGGTTCTTATGTTTGTTGCTCCAGAGAACAGTCTTGGAACCTTCCTTTTTGTGTACAGCACACATATTAAGGACTGCTGCTAGTCATTTTAGTTAAAGGAAAACTATCATTAAAAGCAAAACACATTTGATGCACAAACTTAGAGCAGAATTTAACATTAAGGCTAAAGGATTTTTACATAGTAACAAGGATGTGCTTCTTGTTGCCTGCTATTTTTGCCTCAGCACTGATGTATGTGCATTTTCACAATATTTGGACAGTTATTAACCTCACACCCAGGAACTCCTAGAGTGGATGGATACAGTCTACCTTGTCATAATGTTTGAATACATTATAGAAAAACCTTTTAGTTAAAATTGTTTGGCTAAATGAGAAAAAAAAATGACTACAGAATGTCCACTGTTTTAATATCAACAGTGAGAAGCTCATGGTTCAGTGAAAAGTTGCAATTTTCCTGGCTTGGTGGCTCAGATCCTCTCTGAAGCATCCATTATTCAGCCTTTTGGGAAGAGATAACCAGCCATGATTGAGCCCTGAGCTGACCCCTGATAAATCCACCTGCTTGTGGATCGCATTTTGAACCTTCTTTCGATTTTAAATGATGTCCAGAGCCGGTTTGTATCTCATGCGTTCAGCAGATACTTTGGCTAATCTTTGTTGATATATAACTGCAGTCAATTAGATGTCCTTCCAGCTTTGAGGAATTTCTTGCTTTCACAGAATGGACAATGCCTGCACTCCAACATCTGCAAAGACACTTCGACAACATTATTAGGGAAAAAACACACAGGACTGTAAAAGAAGTCAACATGGCAGGAGGAGCAAAGCACGGCCTACAGACGGAGGCCAATTCTGCATAATACACCTCCATTTGCCCTTAAAAATAGCAGTGGCACATTTGAGTGGAAATGTAATATATAAGCAGAGAGCTTTTCCTGTCTTCCAGGCAGGGCCTGCTCTCCGTGGCTTCGCAACCATCTTCAAAGAGTGAGTATCCCACAAGGCCCCAGGGGACCCATGATTGAAAGCTTCGGAGGATGGACTGACTGCCAAAATCTTATAAAGAATGTAACAGAAGATACATACATTATTCAGATTAAATTTTAATGCCCACAGTACCTCCACACACAGGGGTGGTTGTGGTGGTGGTGATGGTGGAGAAGAGGTTAAGGTAAAAACAGCAGAAAGAGATGTTATTGGAAAATTTCATGGCAGTAAAGAATTACCACAAATTTGTTGGCATATAAACGGCCAGTAAGTGCTGTCAGCTTCCCTTCCCTGTTTTCCTTTTAAATATGGAAATCAGGGAGACTGTGGAGACGACGGGATGAGAAGGCCTCGCTGAGTCCAAAGGTGCACCGACACACTTCTGAATGACTTTCTAGTCCTCCTGTCAGATAGCAGAAGAGGGGAAAAAATTCTGCCTTATTTGAATGTATTTCATTCCTATAGATTAGGTGTGACAACTTCAAATATCGGGCAAGTCTCAGGCGTAAAAAGGCTTGAGCGATTTGCCCTCTACTGGGAGGTTTCCAGATGTAAGAGCACCAAGCGATTAGCATGGCACACACATTAAGAGGAGGAGAGAGTGGCTGGTCCCCCGCAGGCCCGGCCAGCCCCGCACTCAATCCGCCGTCCTCCGGCCTGGAAAATCAAGTTTTCCCCCCGAAACGTCATGCCATCTCAAGGAAGTCTCCACATAATCGACTGATATCAAACCGCCTCTGCCGAATGATTAAGTCGCTGCACTTCATTGGGTGTCAAGAATATGCAAACAGGTCATATAGACCCACTTGATCTACAATAGTGGCTTGAAATGTACTTGATGGGTAAACATTCCTTTATGCCATTTTTGACACCCCTTGCTATTCCACGATGAGAAACACCGAGTCGGAGCATCTTTCCCAGCGCTGCTTGGAATGAAGGCAATAATTGCTGTACATCATGGATTAGGCTTGTACGCGTGTCTCTTACACCCTCATCAGCATCACAGGTGCGGCCGTGTGAAATGAATTTGTCATCAGCTTTAAAGCTTTTTCTGGCACGCTGTCTTAAAAGTCAGCTTGGGTCCTCCGCGTGAGGGGCAGCTTCCCCGCTGCTCTGCTCCTCTGCAGCCCAGCGGGCCTGAGGATTAAATTTAGGGGTCCTGTCAGAGTCAGTGACAGGCCTTTAAGGAGGAGCAGGGCTTCTCCCCCTTTTACTCCTGTTATTATTCCCAGGGAGATCTGAGTTGTGGCTCTCTATTAGTAAGCGTGCAGCCAGTGGAGCTCCAGCTCCACTGATATGGTCTAATGCTCTTACTCCTATTTGGTCTTTATGGAGCTGGGCTCAGGTCGATTTTCTGCACCGGAGCTGCTACTCAGTGTCTAGAGAGGTGGGGAGGGGTTGCTTGCTCAGTCAGGGGCACCGAGCTTGTCAGTATATCCTCTTACTGAAGGCTGCATGACAGTATACCCACGCTTGGAGAGGAGGATCTTGTTGAGATTACTTAACCCTTTAAAGGCGATGCGAAAACTCGACATGTAATCTGCTCTTCTCTATTAACAACGTGATTTCTCAACCCTGCAGTTGAATTTATTGGCTACCAACATAATGTGATTTACTAGAGCTTAATGTTTATTGAATTTCTTTGAACTTTTGAACAAGAAAAGAGTTGATGAATGAACGGGAAATGCATTCAGTTCCAAAAACAGTATTCTTTGAGACATCTTTACTATTGTAAGAACAGAAAGTGCAAAACTTCACCCAGTTTCTTTCCCTCACCACAAAATAGTCGATCAGCCAAGAAGCTCTTTAGTTTTTTCACTGCAGCTACAAGGCTAATGTCACTAACGTGATAAAAGCTTAAGAGCACAAACCATTGGGCAAACTGTCAAAAATGGTGGTGGTGGTGGTGGGGGGGGGGTGTTGACGGGATTCCGCACCGGCCCAAATTTACCATCAGCCCACTGGGCATTGCCCGCTGGCCAGTCCAGCCCTGACTGAAAGTGCTTTCATTCTGAAATGAATGTGTCTAGGAGCAAACCCATGTAAGTGTAAAGTCTCACACACCACCAATTGTTCTCTGTATTTAATCCATTCACCAAGTTAAGCAGCAGAAAGCCAGAGATGCAGCCCCTAGGGACAGTGCCTTGCTCAAAGGTATCTAAGTGTCACTAGCAGTATTAGAACCCACAACTTTCTGATCCCAAAGGCACTACCAGGCCACCAGCTACCATAAGCTTTAGCCGTGAATCTTTAACCATGAAACTCAGAGAGCAGGGTTGCAGAGTGTGTAGCTCACAATATATTTCTGCTGTATCACTCATTACAGTTAGAAACTGCCTCAGGAAGCAACATCAGCACATTAACTCTGTATCAAGAGCTTCATGTAATGAGTTTTAATTTGGTGTTGAAAGGATAAGAGTTGGGCCCATTGGTCCCAATGTAGGTTAAGTGAACTGAAAGTGACCATTTGTTGTGTGTGAACACAATACAGCACACAGTCTGAAATTTGTCCAATTGAAGAGGCAGGCAACCAGTGACACAGCTCCCAGGGAACTTCAGTGGTGCTACTGGCTGTCATGGGATTTGAACCCACAATCCTCCAGTTACAGGAGCAACTCCTAAACTAGTGGTTCCCAACCTGGGGTCCGGGGCACTTGAGATCATAGGGGGTGCGCAGAATTTTGACTGCAATGAGTTTACCAATATTATAATTGTACACATTAAATTCATAAAGAGAGAAATGTGTTGTGTGTGTATCTGAGCATAAGAGCGAAAACCTACAACCACTGTTTAATTTTTGCAAATAAAAGTTTGTATTAATCACATTATCCTTTTTGTGCGTCTATGCGGGTAGAAGTTGGGGGGCCCTGGCTTGTCTTGGACACAGGCAAGGGGGGCTTCAAGGAAAAATGGTTAGGAACCACTGTCCTAAACCACCAGGACACAAGCAGAGCAGGTTTAATGCTACAGCATCTCTTTTCAGAAATAGTTTGGGCATGACTGTGCCCCTGTGCACAAAGCAAGGTCAATAAAACCATGGTTTGATGAGTTTGGTGTGAAGAAACTGTCCTGACCTCAACTGAACACTTTTGGGATGAACTGAAACGTCGATTGCCTTCTTAGCCAGCATCAGTGCTTGATCCCACAAAATCTCTTTTGACTGAATGGGCACAAATTCTTAAGCACACACTCCAAAATCTTATAGAAAGCCATTTCTGAATTTTGCACAGTGCTGAAGCTGTGGAAGTAGTTTTGGTGTGGTGCGGTGGGCCCATAGTTTGGGAAAGACATGTCCAAGAAGCTCACATAGGTGTGACGAACAGGTGTCCATATACTTTTGTCCATGTGGGGTATTTGTAGTACTACATTGTATTTTGACCAGTTTGTACTTCAGACGAAATAAGATTAATGTCACTTTGGGGCCTGTTTTAAAGAGCTTTCATAACCAGTGGCTTGTCGACCTGATTGGAACTAAGTTTAACAAAAAAAGGCTTGTTTTTAATACTGAAAACTGCATCTGACATCAAGGAAAGCAACTGGAGAATAAGATGCTTCTCGTCTGGTAGGGAAGGCCCGAATAGGTAGACCACTATGTTTTAATTAGTCACTGCATGTCTACCTCCCACACTGAGTGAACGAATCACAGGCTCTCGAGACTGGGTTAGAGCCCTGGAGCACTTCTCAGCAGTAATTGTTAGCACAGGTTGTGTATTGATTTTTTTTTCTCTTTTACCACGAGCGTCGTCCCAGGGCCGGTCCTTTCCTCAGCGCACAACCACTTGTTTAGCACTCCTTCATATGCCGCCCGACCCCCTAAAAAATCCTTGGGAAAATGTTTGTGAAGGGGGTTAATGAATTGCCAATCAGTGTTTACCGCAAACACAAGCCTGCCAGCCGCTGCGGTGCGGCCTTGAAGTTTGCCGCCGCAGGGTCTGAGTGGGGCTCACATACACACAATAGAGCTGATTGGAATGGCAAACATCAGCTACTGGAACACAGGCTGAGCTCACGACTGCCTGTGAGTTAAAGCTAAGAAAAGAGAAGCTGAAATTTCAGATTTCCACACAATTATGGGGCACTCTTTAAAGTGAGTATGTCTTTGTTATTGTATTCCAAACTTTTTATATTCTTTACTTTTTTATAACTTAATATGATAAACAATTCAGATTTAAACTGAAGTTACATTTAGGTGTTTCATGCAATATTTTATTTATTTTGGGCAAAAACAAGAAGTCATTTATGAATAGCTAATAACAGTAATTGTGTATTGATTGAATTTGCCTTGAACAACGAACAAAGCAAATAAATGAGCAGAGAAACATGATATGAGCGATTACACTGGATTTTTCAACTGGATTTTTCAAAGTGAATGTAAATCAGTTACTGTTGCCTGCAGCAGGCTAGCCAAGTTCTGTAACGGGGATAATACAATGATAATATTTATTATTATTTAAAAAGGAATGTCTAAACACATAAATGACTAATAATGCAGTTTAAGTGGGCCAGTTTCTGTAGATGGTGAAGCTTCTTAAACTCTGCTCAAAAACACAAAACTGCTGAAATGCAGTTGAATGGGATTTTTAGAGTTAGTTATCTTTTAGATATTATTACTAAGTTTCTTACTAGGAGATCTTGAATATTCAGAAAGTAATATTTTGCACAACAGACACACAAAAAAGGCTTTCTAGATGACCACTTTTTTGCTGGTAGGTTGTAGAAAACATTCTCACTACAGTATTGATACTGATATGGCTCAGTCATTAGGTGTATCTATGGCAGTAAATGACAATAACATTTCTCTTGATAATGTCTTATGCTGTTTATAGTAATAATAGTTGAGTCCATTTTGATTGCATTGTGTTTACAAGTTCAGTGTCTCCAAACAATTGCACTGGACAGCCTTGTGTGTGTAGCAGATATCCATGAGGATCTAAAACACATCTTGCATTAACCCCTCATTTCCTAGCAGATTGCCTAAAGAGCATCTAAACGAGCATCATGCCAATTTAAGCTGTGGGGATGGAACTTTATATTTGTTAGGTTGTGAGAAAAGAGGACTTAAAGTCGTCCTAAATCAGTCCATCTTAAAATTCAATACAGCTTTCCAGCAGCCTGTTTCGTAAGAGCACTCTAAGGCCATTTCGAAGCCGCATCATTTAACCTCGGCTTAGAACAAATGGGGCATATTGACTTTTAGGAGCGAGAAAGCCCAGAAAAGCACGCAAATCCTGCTTATGGAGGGGAGAAAAAAAAAAACTTAAAAAGCGAGGGCCCATTAATTGGGTTTTAAATGTGGCCAACTGCCCCCTCCCAATCTTTAGTCGAGGGGGCCCTTTTAAGTTTCATTGGCGGACGGTGACAGGGGAGCCTGGCGCACCTCTGTGTCCTTCAGCCCCCCCCCCCCCCATTCGACGGCAGGGCAGACAATGAGCTAGCTGTGTCCCCCCACCAAGGACTGGAGACCGGGGGACCGCGCCGGCTGCTCTGGGGTGGGGGTTGGAGGTGGGGGGGTTGTCCATTGGAAGGGAGAGAATAGAAAGAGAAAGTTGGGAGGGGTAGGGGGAGGAGAGAGGGGTGTGGGAAGAAATGAGGGGGATGGAGGGGGTTGGAGGAGAGGGAGAAAGGGGGTTGGATAGGGGGGAGGGAGAGAGAGAGGAGAGCGCTGTGGGAACAGCCCCTTGCTCGGCCGGCGGACACCAGAAAGGCCAAAGCGCTGCACCATTTGCAATTCAGATCATGAGCGTCCGGAGCTGAGAATCAATGGTGCTGTATCAATCTGCTGACTGCAAATGTCATCTGCATTTTGATTCTTGACCCCCTTTTCTCTGGCTCTCCCCACACTAGGGCCATTGTCCTGTAGGGGCCGGGGCCAGGGCCACCCCTCTCTCTAAACCTCCCCCGGACTCCTCCATTTGCCTGGAGACCCACGCTACAGCCCACAAACCAGGCACCCTTTTCACGCCAGCTCAGGCAACTGTCATTTAGCAATGTTGTTCGGCAGGTCTCACACTGCGCCATAAAGGAATTAGGGGCCACGAGACAAAGCGCAGATACCAGCCGCTCTTTGGAGAGCTAAATGACGTTAACTTTTGTGGCCATTGTGGCAATGCAACAATTTGTGTCAGAAATCTGGTTCGAATTTAATGGTGAATCAAAGTAATACAAAATGGCCCAAAAAAAAGTCACAGCGGAGACCATGTCCCACAGATGAATGCCATTGACTCTAACGTAGCAGGGGATCAAACGGAAAAAAAAAGGACGAAAAATGCCACTCGTTGCTTGTCTCCTTCTCTTCCTTCACACGCAGAAGATACATTTCTGTCCATATGCAGCAATAAAATGAATTATAAATGTTCCCTCAGTACATATTAGCAATATATTTACATACATTTGCTAATTACATTCATCACACCAGTATAATTAAAGCTTACACTTTGTACTCTGATAGCTCATTACATTCTTTTGACTTTAAAAAAACAAAAACAAGCTTATCAGATCTGTTAGCAAACACAAACAAACCAATTAGCCACCTATTCATGCAATTCTCAGAGATCACTGCCTTTCATCTCCCCAGTTAAGACCTAAATTATCTTGAGAGATTTAGTTTCTGAGACAGATATGCTTTTGAAGATACATGGATCCACTGTCAGTCTCGGTTTGATTCTGTTTACCAGTTTAACAATAGAGACTAGAGAAAACAGTGAATCACATAATATCGCATTACACACGCACACACACTCAGAACCACCATTATTTCAATTACTTTACTTAAGAAAGTTTGACTGAACACTTATAGTTTCTGTATTGTAATACAATACATAGAAGCTCAGGAGAACAGGAGAACTGTTCTACTATCTGCTCCGCTAATTACAGTGTAAAAGTTGTTTGTTTTACAATCTTATGGATTATCTTTAATTAACGGGCCCATTAGTGTTTAATTTGAATCCAATTACTTCATCTTTTAAGGTTATCACTGCACTATATGTATATCAAATACTATTGCCTCTACTATGACTTCTACTACTACTTCTACAACCACTGGTACTACAACTGCTAATACTGCTACTACTGCTACTAAAAAATAATAATAATAATTTATCAGTGGGGTATTGTAGTTTATTGTACATTTGTACATTTATTGGATTAAGTAATGTGTGCCTGTTTCATGCCATAAATGACTTAAACTAAGCCAAAATCTTTAAGTGAAACTGATACATGTATTTGTTTTTAAATGATCAAAATGATCTTAGACTCAACATTTTTTAAACAAGTCACATCTTTCCCTAGAGTTCACAACAATAGCTCTTCATCAAATGATCTCCTTTCTATTCATACAAATGATACGGATTGAAAGTTTAAAGCGCTGAAAGCATTTTCTGCAGAATGTCTTTGCTCTTTGGAATGAGCTCCGAGTGACAAATAATATTAAATTACACCATTCTTTTGTTACAGAGGGTTATCTCTGGCCCGATACTCAGAAATGATCTCAGAAAGGGTGTGTTGGTTAGTTTTTGTGGCTGAAAATGCTATTAATAGAGGAAGAACATGATTCCTGAGCAGCCGAGAAAAATACCAGCCAAGAAAAGCATGGAGCCTAAATTGGCTAAATGTAATTGTGAATACCAGAGGCTGCCTTTGTCAAACACAGGCCTGTCAGAATCTGATGCGGAGGGTCATCCTGAGGCGACTCCCTGTCCCTGAGAGGAGGAAAACATATGGGTCTATTATGTCCCAGGACATCACAGGGATATCATGGGATTTGTGAATTGTAGCTCGCAGCGTAAGCCTGGGTTATGAGTGCCACAGAAAAAGCAGGTGGACAGACACCAGGGGGGAGGAGGGGGGTGTTTTGGCTGTGTACATTGTGATAAATACAGTGTGACATTTTATTTACTGTGGAGGATGGATGCTCGTGGGCTGAACACCCAGGGACCGGCTCATTAGCATGCGGCCAATGTTCGCACATGGTACAAGCTGACTGGAGGAGTGTATGTGTGTAAGTGCATGTGAGAGGGAGATAGTTGAGAGGTGCTCACACATTCTCTCTGCACAGCTCGGAACGCGCGCGTGTGTGTGTGTGTATGTGAGA
>JBBJLR010000007.1:4611924-4623856 GCA_037577145.1 Brachypetersius gabonensis | reverse complement strand
ATATATATACATAATTGTCTAATGGTGGCACAAAGTACAGGCAAATAATAAGTTCCCTCATATTTGAAGTTATCCCTCCTGAGTTTAAGGAATAAATTCCTTTTTATACCTTTCTAAAGTAGCTAAAATTGAAATCAGTCATTGTTAATAACTTTAAAATTCTAAATTAAATATCATATTTTATTTCATGTATTTTATAGAATACAACTTTTCTGCCTGTTTAAAATATGCTGTCAAGTTATTAATTATACTTTAGCGTAATGTAAGAAAATACACTAAAATTTAATATAGTGTATACTTTTAACGACTCAGTAATAATTAACATACTGGGCAATGCAGAAATGAAGGAATATTTTATTCTCATTAACTAACTCACCTGTGAATAATGTTTGTCTTAGAGAAGGGAAGCAGTTGATCTTCTGTGGCAGTGCTGTGAATAAACTTTTATTTTTAAGAGTGAATGTGTGTTTTATGAAGGCAGACTACATTTAAAGCATTTACAGGTGCATTTATCCAAAGGGACCTCCATTCCCTAACTACAGGGGGCAGTCTCCCTGAAGCAACTTGGGGTTGAGGGCCTTGCTCAATAACCCAGTGGTGGTGCTGAAGGTAGTATTTGAACCCATGACCTCTTGATCCAGAGGCAAGTATCCTACTCACAAGGCCGCAACTACCCAACTATCAATTCTGTTTCCTGACTGGATCTTTATGCAGATGCCTCTGACTGTCTCTTGGAAATTCCTGTTAGCTTCCATCATGCTGATATACACGTTTACCTTGGAGTCTTACCTGAGGCTCCTTGTGTGTGTGTGTGTGTGTGTGTGTGTGTGTGTGTGTGTGTGTGTGTGTGTGTGTGTGTGTTTGTGTGTGTGCCAGACATGCGCTGTTATTCCGGGAGATGGCGGATTAGACCCAGGAGAACCGCAGCATGCACGGTCCATTAGCTTCACGCCGTATGCGCTGACCTCATGAAGGCCACTCTGTAATACACTCATCAATATTTCAGCCTGCCCCGTACCTGGCCACAGGCTACACACGGCTTAACCTGAAAGCCCATTGCATTTCCTCACCCAGGAGAATCCACACAGATCTCCGGCTTCAACTGCACTTGCCCAGCTCTTTAATGACCGGCCTCTAATATGCATTCAGCGCGCAGTCACCAGTGTGAATACAGTTCACTGTACTAGCAGAGCAGAAGACTTCATTTCTCCTCATATAAATTCACCATGAGCTCCACCACTAATGTTTGCCCCTTCAGGTGTATTTTCTACAACAGTTTGTTGTATTTGGCCAGCCTTGTTCATTCTACTTGGTCTTTTGGACCAGGTAGTACAAAAAATGAAATAAAATCTTGCTTTAGGATGTCATGCAGTCCACTGGTGTCACCTAAAACAAATCTAATAAATAAAATCACATTTATGAAACTTAAAGACTACTGCAAATTATGTTTTTTGCAAGCTATGAAAAATATGTATATATCTTCTATATATTCAAAATTTGGCCTTTAGCCGTTTTACAAGCATGAGAAAGAAATGTGCAAGGCGGCTGAGGTGTGTGTGGGTAGTTACTAATGTGAATATTAGTGTCTAATATCATCATGTCAGTGAGAGGTTCTGGAACCGGTACTGCTAAATTTGATATGATTTTGAGTGTTTTTGTGCAATTTTCTGTTAAATATGAATAAACATGTTAATTGCACTTCTGAAATTGTTCTTCAGATCTTCTGTATGTCAAACTTACAGAATTCTTTGTAGATTCTGTTTGTCTCTTGCCTTTAAAAAATCCCATGTATTACATTCCTTTACAACACATTTTCTGTGTTTTCTGACCTTACTTTTACAAACATGCAATGCACAAACTGTATAAAACTCCACAAACTACTTATTGATTAAAATGTCTGACAAAGACGAGGTGGAGCCCACACAGGTCTAGGGTTTGGTCAGAGAGTGAGGAGAGGAGGTGAATTGTGGTGCTCTTCTGCTGTAGCTGATATCAAAGCTGGAAGGTCGAGCCTGAAGTTGGTGTTCCAGCGGCTCTGTGACCTTGAAGGCTGGACCTGTACGTTTGAAGTAAAAGTTCCAGACCAGGTTGAAAAGCTTTCCAGTTGTTGAGTATTCTGCTTTATCCTTCTCCATCATGTGTTCTTCCTCTCCCTCCCAATGCTGAAGTTTTTATCAATGACCACTCTGCTCCCTACACATCCCCTCAACCCCTCGAAGCACCTGGCTATCCAGAGGTGGTTTCATTTCTGTGTTCAGATAATGGCTGCTTTCACTACTGACCACCTTCTTTGTTGCCCAGACTTATGCATCTTTAATAGAAAGCTTGAAACGAAAGCCCTGATGACATTCCTTCTTAAAAAATGACTCACTAAAATGGGGGAATGGGAGCCTAATCCATGACAACAACCAAGGAACTGGTTCCAGATTCATGGCTATGATTTAGTAGGGACTGGGAGCAAGGCAGCTAAGTCATGGCTGAGAGCTAGTGAAGCATGAGAATAAGAAAATTAGGCTGTGGTAGTTGAAGCCCTGGTCATGATAACTTATTCCCATGTTTTATAAAAACATTATTTTTATGAGAACGAGATTTCACCAGAGAGGCTCTTTATTTCATCATGTGCATAATTCTCTACTTACCCCAAATAGTCAACTGGCCACATGTGTGGTCTCAAAAATTTGTTACTTTAGTTTTATCCTGGAGCTGTGAGGCGAATGTAGCTAATAAGTAAAGTAAATGTATTGTAATTAGCACAATATTAACTAGCTGGTCATAGCATTACAATGAACAAAAACGTGGCCTGGTGGTTAGCGAATTGGCCCTGTGACTCGAAGGTTGTGGGTTTGAATCCCAGGATTGGTAAGGTACCGTCTTCGCACACACACTGCTCCCAAGGCGCTGTTCCTGACTGCCCACTGACAATTTTACACTTAAAAAAGTCTGAATCTTACCTGTAGTTTTGTCAGTTTTTAAGTTAACTCTTTCCTTTACAGTTCTAGATAACCAATAAACTGCAAAGTTAGTGTCAGTCTATTTGTATTTACCATTGTTTTATTCTAAATAATTATGCAAGAACTTGTTAATAGCAAGAGCTTGTTAGTCATTCAGTGTAAGTTAGATGGTATACTACAAATTTAGCCAAAATAGTTATAGTGCTTTAGAATCTCATGTTTACTGTATTAATTCTGTGACAACGCCAAAGAAGAGGTGATATCAACCAGCCACCACAACACCTACAATGTATCTTTGTAAAAGAAAGTATTGCTGATGCCATACAGTGCAGTATACAAGTCTGATTGAGATTCCCTATTAACTTGATGCCTTTTATTATTTGCTCAGCATTGCAGCTCCAGTGCTCCAGTTTGGACATTGACCATGTCTGACGAGCTACATTTTGGGTCAAGTGAGAACTGTGTAGTTGTATTTGCTGAACTATCTTTGTAATAGAAGATAAACATGCTATATTCGGAACTGTATCCATAATTTACTTTGTCATCGGTTTTCAGGATATAGTTTGGAAAATTGGCACACAAACAATTATACGCAGGCTTATATGGTCATATACACACACGCACGCATACACACACTCTCATTTAACTGGGCTTGCAGCGAGTGGTACACTTATCCCGACAATAATGTGTTTTTTCTTGCCTCCAACTTCAATCAGTGTCGCACACCATTCCAGGAGCAGGATGCAGCCGCTACTTCATTAGCAGTCCCTGTGCTGCCTTGGCAGGTTGGCAGTACCTGATTAGTCAGAAAAAGGGAACACGCTGAGAGTGGAGCGCCGCTTTCTCAAAATAAAGCCTAAAAATGTTCTCCCAGCTGCCTCTCCCTGATGCCAGAGGCTCTGATTATTGGGGTTCAGGCGTTGTTTCTTTCACCTGACAAACTCCAGCGGAACCAGGCGACCGAGGGAGCAGCTGAGAGCGAGGGGTTCCTATAAAGCTGAAACAAGCAGAGTTGCTTACTAAAACTGGCCCTCTCCTTCTGAGCCCTCCAATGAGCACAAAGTCTTGCTAGAGTGAATGATTTGATTTTAATGGCAGCCAAACAAATAATTGGCCGGGCTGAGATCGCGACAAACCCCATGACACTGAGTCATTCCCACAGAAAGCCCTGGTGGGACAGATGCCGGGGGAGAACGCTCCGTATTCTTCTCTTTTCTCTCAGAGCTAAATATTGGCAGGTCATTATATGTAGGGGCCAGAATGTCAGATCGGCACAAGGCCCCAGTGGCTAGACCACCCTGCGCACAAGGCTGAGATTAGCCCCTCCCACAGCCTCTATACAAGGCCCCCCATGGAACACTGCACTAATTAGCCTTCTGGATTCATAAACTTGTCACTTCTTTCTACACTGCTGTTTAGCCATTTGGAATCACTCGCCATATTTACATATTAATCCACTTTTAATATAATGTGTGTTAATGTAAGTAGGAAAATAACTTAGGCATTGTAGATTTGAGTAGTAATGTTTCACCAAAACACATTTTAGCTGCAGATAGTTGTCCTACAGCTGTCTAACTCCACCTGTCAGATAAGTCTCAGTCCCAGAAAAGGGGCCTATTATGTTCCTCTGGACGCCTGGCCATGGATGGCTGTGCCACATCTGGCCCTTTTTACAACCGGTTTAATGCTCTGATGCTCTGATTTAAATCTAAATCTCCACTTTTTAAAATATGATCTATTGTGAATGTTAGTTTTGTGACAACTTCTCAAAGTCTCAAACAACCTACAGCTCTGTTAATCTCTCTGGACAAATCTACAACCTCTTTTTTCATTTACAGCATCCTAGTGTCCTGTTAACTGTTTGAAACCTGAAAAGTTGTACATGTCTAGGATATGACAATAGTTTTATTCGTATATCTACGGCATTGGTTTGAAACTTCACAATTGAAAAGTTTTACATAATAATACACATTCTGCCGCCTCATGGATTGATTTATTTAGATGTAGACCCATAGTATCTCATTTATGCTTAACGAGTTTGAAATTACAGTTTACAATGATATATAAACTGTTTTCTGATATATGTATGAAATCCTTTAATTGTATCATGATACCAGTGCGTCATAGGTTTCAATTTTATGTTGGAACTCTAAGACAAGAAAGCTTCGCTTAGTTTAAAAAAAAAAAACAACTTTGAGTTCAAAGTAAGTTAATAATAAAAATAAAAGACATTTTAAGACATTTAATGCATGATTAACGTTTGGATAGTAGCGTAGAATCCTCCATTTGCAAAAATGCACATGCTCCACTCTTTCAGTCTAGCTTGGGAAACTGTCTTCAGTAGCGTCTCCCAAACCATCTGTTCATCCTGTGTCTCACTTTCAAACTGTGCCTGCATCACACTGCCTTATGGAATACCTCCCAAGTGCAAGGCCATTCAAACCTACTGTAGTCAGTGTGGATTTCAGTGTGCTACATTACCAGTACAGCAGCAGCCAGTCATCCGAACCCCCAGCCCAAATGCACCCAACAGATGGGACCACCCTCCAGAGCAGGGTGGGACACCAGAGCCCCATTCTATAGTGGCCTGGAGTCGAGCAAGACAGACATCTGCCAGCGTCCCCAGACAGGTGACCGTGAACTATCACATGGGCTATGAAATATGTATGAAAGGAGGAGGATGTTATGTCTTAAGAAACAGAGAGAAAGATGGCTAGAGGGAAAAAACGCAGCGTAGATGATCAATGTTTCGACCGTCCCTGCTTCTTTGTTTTTATTCATTATATATACATTTTCATGCTGTCAGTTTGATGCATTCTGATTAGGTCTTTGCTGTCACTGCCAAAGAAAACACGTAGATTTGAAAAGAAAAAAATGAGATTACACTCATGGCCTGGTCTTTTCTTTTTTTTTTTTTTTTACTATGCTTGCTCTATCCATCACTGTCAGCCTGACTATCACACACCTTTTATGGTTTTCCTCCTCTGGTCCAAGCTGGATGGCTAAGACATTTCAGTAGCATTGTATTCTTAAGTCTTTCTCCTGTCCCAGCATCCGCACTAACAAGCCTTCGTTTTTGGAACATGCGGCACAACAAGACACTCGTCGATTACGTCCACATTTCTAAATTCACGCGTATCAAAGTTGTTGTCTCCAGATGGCAGTGGCTGTTATGAACTTTCTAATTAAGTGTGAGTACCTGACTCAGCCTAGCAGATAATTGACCTCTGCTGGCAGTGGTGCAGAGGGGGCCACGGGCTGGGCCGGCTAATGGAAGGCAAATCCGCTACCTGGGGAAATGAGTGTATTCACACTAATCCGCTGGCCTGAAGGCTAAGGGCTGCTTTAATGGGGGCACCAAGAGGCTGCTGCATTGTCCACGCGGCCTGTCAAGAGCTCTGCGGCACGACAGACAGCTTCCACCGACTGTCTGTCTCCCAGATTGTAAGTCTGCCAACTGACCCACCTCTCTGTCCTGCAGGTTTTATTTAAGAGACGGAAGAAACTGGAGTAATTATTAAAATGCAGGCTAATCTTTAAAAAAGAGCAGCTGGTTTTGTCAAAGTAAAATGTAACAAAATTAATCAAATTAATCTGTTTGGTTGAATCTGACAGATTCATGACATTATCACAGCCCCGCCAATGTCTCAGATATATCTCTAACTTGTCTTCTCATAACTTATAATAAATAAATATCAAAATGCAGTACTGTGCTAATTTCACTGTGTTTAGTCAGTCTGTGTACACTCATGTCTAACTGTACATTCAAAAATAGAGTTTCTTAGAGTTTCCTAACTGTATGTACCTTATATGTATGTTTTCTTTGTACAAACAGCAACGTTAGTGTACGTGTTCTCTGAAATGTCTCTGGGTAATGCATAAGACACAACATACAAGGTTTATAAGTAATTTAATTCATTATGAATATAAAGTACAATAAACAATTTTAGAAAATGTTGTTTATTAAGAGTTGGGCAAGGAATAACTGAGCGCATTGATACAATATTAAATAAAACTGTGCCTAAAACTGAATTTTACAGTCTGGTAGTCTGTTAGCTATTTGATCACATGTATTTGTAGAACACATGTTTAAACAAAACAAGATTCTTATGTTATGTTTAATATTGTTTGGGACATTTACTTCATAATCATGCCCCTATCAGTCCAGTCACAACAGTGCATTGATTTCAGTTGTTGTGCCGAGGTCATCAGTGTGCATGTATTATACAGTGAATAAGCTCAGTCAATAAGAACATGTTCTCAAAATATATATTGTACAATGGCTTTTACTGCATGTGACTCAAAGTGATTTTAAAACCAGGGATATGCATTTTATAATCAATTGTAGGACAGCTTATGTTATCCTACCACTGACACAGATTCATGGGCCACCAACCAATAGAGTCTATTAGTTTAAATAAACGAACTCAGTCTATTAGTCACCTAACAAATTGCCATTACAACCACCATTAACTTATTAACTTGAATATGCGGTTGATTATAATGAATATGAGTATCTCAGCAATTCTGTGTCAACTTTACATTGGGTGGGAAATCCCAACAGCAAACAACATGCATGCAATTACCATCTGATAGGAGAGACATGTTGGGGCGTAATTCAATTAGTGGGTACAATAAACAGTCCAGGCCAGTGTTTCAGCAATCATTCTGCAGTAAACACAAGCGAGCATGACACATGTACTGTATCTTCAGTGCAAAAACACGGCATCGGCATCAGGGTTCACTCATAACTTCTAAAGTAAAGCAGTATTTTCAGCCTCAACTGTGCTGAGCGCAGATTATCAGGTTTTAAAGCAGGAAACGTGTGCAGACCAGGTGGGCTACAGGTCTGCAGCATTGTATATTTTCAGAGATTTTTACAGGATAACAAGCTACAGTCTTCACACGGGCCATGATTGTTTGAAAGCTTTAGCTGTTGAGAATCTCAAGACACCAGAAAAAAAGTAGAAACAGAAAAATATTTATCTGTAAAAAAACTGAACCATGATGTGTGTCAAGTATCTCTCTGCTGTATGTAATAATGATCAGTTGGTTATAGTAATAATATAATATAATAATAATATTGAATATAATAATAACTTTCAGTCTGATTATGTCTGGGACCTGGTTTTGGTTGTACTACTAAACCAATTACCTACATTTTACCCCTTAAAATGACCTCATCGTAGACCTAAATTTCCCATACAGGAAATAAAGGAAAATTAAGGGAAAGAGAACACAGATTAAGGCTGATTAAGGGATTAAACTTCTGCATTTTCTCCTTTACTTATTCAAATTTGCCCCTTAAATAATAGAACCTTCTGAATTAACCTTAAATTTAAGATTAAGGGGTCTCACACTAATAACTCATTTTAAGGTAAAATTAAGGGGGCGGTTTCACAAATTAACGGCCACTTAATTCAAATGATAGGGTTTGGTGTATTTTCAGGGGGGATTAAGCTAGAGTTAAGCACATTTTGAGTACATTGTGTTTTGAAGGAAACTGAAATTGGGTGAGATATATCATTACTCACTGACTGTTTGATTGGCAGGTCTCTAAACCGATTAGTAAATCCCGTTTAATCACATGAAATACAGTGCAATTCAAATGGTGTACACTTAATAAAAGTATAAGTGGTAGCATGGCTTTTGTGGCATTTCTGACGTGCAGCGGTTAACGTTTAACAGTTGAGAGGCTATTAAATGGACACTCATCACTCTAAATGTAAATAAGGGCGTTTTATTGGCTGCCCGCTGAGCCGAGCCTGGAGCCATACCCAGTGATTTGGAGGTATCGCAGGAACGCAGGGGTCAGCTTCATAATTAACCTCCCTCATTTAGCACTGAACATTCCCCAAACTCATCATCTCTCAAACAGACCAGCCTGAGAGAGAAAGAGACCGGAGAAAGGAGAAGCTCCTCTCTCTGATAGACTTCCTAGCTGTGGTCCACTCAGGCTTTCCAATTAGCCTGAAAAGAAGCTGGTTTAAGATCTGTAACCCGAACCGGTGCATGTGTACAGTGTGGAACTGTATCTTTTTTTTTTTTACTATTTTCGTGATTAGATTTGAACTCTGTAGGGTATGTGTTTTACATTTACGTTTACGGCATTTAGCAGACGCTCTTATCCAGAGCGACGTACATCAGAACATCACTTTTACAATGCATTCTGTGTAGTAGATGTTTTATTTATTATTTCCTATTCAAATTTTGACCTTTTCTTTGTTGTCTGAAATTGGAAAGTGCCTCTTTTTGACCGTTTCTGGTGGCCGAAGTTTCCCTGGTGTGAAATATCTGCTGTGCAGGCCGTATCTGGCGCTGTTGCCTGCCATTAGCACGATATTTTGCTCATAGCCAGTCAGTACATTTTCATTAGCTCCTTTTCATTTGCAGTTAATCTACCTAACTGTGCGGCACGGAGGAATGACTCGGGGTTATTACCACTCATCAGAATCACAGTCCTGTCCTTCTTTGATGGTGTCGCTACTGCAGAGGCAGACAGCCAGTCCGGCCTGCCAAACGCAGTTCAGGGGTTAATTGGGGGTATTTTTTTTGGGCCTCAGTGGGCCGCGCTGTACACACAGTATGTATTCGCAACCTGGAGTGATGTGTACCATAATTTGTCATCTAATTTATATCATGAATATTCAGCTATAAAGTACAAGAAGAGCGGCGCTAAAGGAGGCACAGCGAGCCCGTCTCATTTTACAGTGCCTGTGGCGACGGAGCCACTCTCCGCCATGAACACACACTGGCCAGGCTGGTTAATTGAAGGGAGAGCAGTGGTGTGTCTCTCGAGCTGGCGTGTGTAATTATTTCAGGCTGCCAGCCCTCGCTCTGTCTATCCGTCCCTCCGTCTGTCTGCTCGCCCGCCTGTCTGTCTGTGCGCATACACATCTGTCGGCTAAACCAGCATGGAATAGAATATAGGGCTGAGGAGGGAGAGAGAGAGGGAGGAAGAGAGAGAGAGAGAGAGAGAGAGAGAGAGAGAGGACACTTGTCCATAGGCATGCAGGAACCATGCTGCACCTAAACTGTACTGCGATGGCACGGATCTTCTAGCACGCTTCGATTTTCTCGTGAATCTCAGCCCAGTAACTGTGTTTCTGACGTGTTCCAAAACCACATCCAGCTGAAAGGTTTTTCTGTCAGAACCATTTTTGGTATTCTGGTCTTTTTTTATAGTCTTGTTTGAGTTTTTATAGATGTGTTTGACCCTGCTGCACCTTTGCATTTCTCACAGTGTCCAAAAATTCCCACTGAATTTCATCTTCAGTCCAAATAGACAGTAGCACTTGTACTTCATCGACCTCCCAGTTGTTAATTCGTGTGCGAACAGCAAAAAAAGCACAGGCTGTTTCCAAATCTGTCAGCTTGGCTGAGGCCTGCTTTTGGCCCTGCCATCGAGACGGCCTGTTACAGGGAAAGAATGAAGGGTGTGATGTTTTTAGTTATTTAAATTAATCAAAAAGTGAACGTTTCTAACAATGAATAAAGCTCAATAGTCCCTAAGCAGCATCACACATTTTCTTTAAGTACACCTACTTTTTATCAGCACCACTGACCCCTTGTATTTTATAGACTAGTTTATATGTCACTTGTTTTTCTGCATCACCCTTTAGGCCTTTTTTTACTCAGTTTCCCAATAGTCAGGACCCCAGCAGGACCACCAGTAAGCAAGTAGTACTGGAGTGTGGATCATTCCCAGCACGGCAGTGACCCTGATATGGTGGTGGCATGTCAGCATGTATTTGTGGGTGTTGTCCACTCATCAAACTCATCATCATCGTCTGCTCTATCAAACAAGCTGTCTGTCCACCTTGCAGAAGTAAAGTTCATCGGATGCTGCACAGCTTGTGTAAGTCAACCTCTGTCCCTCAGTGGTCAGTTTCTGGACACTGTTGGCTGGATATTTTTGGATGGTGGACTATCCTCAACTCCAGCAGCACTGCTGTGTGTGACCTTGTTTGTGCAACACACACACACACACACACACACACACACACACACACACACACACACTAACATACCATGACCTTGCCAGTGTCACTGCTGTGCTGATGATGATCCTCCACTCAGACACTACCTGCTCACTGGTGGTCCTGTGGAGATCCTGACTTCTGATGATCAGGGAAGGAAGATTACAAATGCTACAGAGAAACAGGACCAGTGAGTGTGTATAAAGAGATTCATTTTGGCAGCTACAGACTCCCATTGATTGTTAGCTATGTTAGGATGCTTGGTGGAGCTTGGTTAAATATTCTAAACATATTCAAGCTCAGTCCAAAAAGGCAAGGCAGTGTCTTTATCACCTGAGACAGCTGAGAATGTTTCAGGTGAAACTAAGGACTTTTTACTCTGGTGCTGTAGTGAGGGTCCTGAGTCAGAACCTCCTGGTTTGGAAACAGCTCTGTTCAGGACATTAAGAGACTACAGAGAGATCAGAACGCTGCACTAGATCTACTGCCTCTGCAGGACATTTATACAAGGAGAGAACAACCAGGATCTTCAGAGACTCGTCTCATCCAGTAACTGTCTGTCTGACCTGCTCAAACCAGCTTCAGGAGTTTTACATACAAAACAGAGACTCAGGAGGACTTCAGTACTCAGAACAAGAAACTTTCAACCAAGACACAACACACAACTTTATTACACAAACTGAACTGTCTACCTCACTGCATCCCACCTGTCTCTCTACCTCACTGTACCTCACCTACCTCTCTACCTCACTGTACCTCACCAAACTCTATACCTCACTGTACCTCACCTGCCTCTCTACCTCACTGTACCTCACCTAACTCTATACCTCACTGTACCTCACCTGCCTCTCTACCTCACTGTACCTCACCTAACTCTATACCTCACTGTACCTCACCTGCCTCTCTACCTCACTGTACCTCACCTAACTCTATACCTCACTGTACCTCACCTGCCTCTCTACCTCACTGTACCTCACCTAACTCTATACCTCACTGTACCTC
>JBBJLR010000007.1:4558601-4573009 GCA_037577145.1 Brachypetersius gabonensis | reverse complement strand
GTGAGTCGGGTTGGTCCACAGTTAGTGATCCTGTTCCACTACGGTTCTACTGCACATTATGGCAAGAACCACTTAAAAAAACAACAGTCCATCATTCCCTGATTACAGAACAGATTCTGGTTTGTTTAACTCTTTTTTTGTTTAATTCTGTGTGTTCCTTCATCATTTTGTTTGTTTTCAATATAATCTACAATATAGAAAACAATATAAACTAAGAAAAAACATTGAATGAGAAGGTGTGTCCAAACTTTTGACTGGTAGTGTATGTACAGTTTTATTTTGAATCTATATTATATATATATATTGTTCTTGTCTTTGTGTCTTTGTGTCTGTGCAGTCGTAGCATAAGCAATTTCCTCTGTGATAAATAAACTGATTCTGATTCTTAAAGTTCTGGTTTTAAATCTAGTTCATTATTCTCTGCCTGAAGCAACTGTCACCACTCTAAAGTGTCTGGCTTGAGTAAGCTATGTTTTTATCTAGTCAGCCTTACTGATAGGAAACATGGAAACTGTTAACATGCATAACAGTCATTTATTTTCTGTTTGCTTGTTGGAGCTTAACTACTGGCTCTGCTGACAGTAAATAATATAGTGACCTTTTTGGACTCATACACTCACAAATGTCTAATAATACCCCTTCTGTGGTCGCCAGCGTAACTACTAATAGCATTAGTTTCCTAAGTAGCTTACCTTGGCGTACTGTTTACAGCATAGTCATTCTAAAACACATCAACATATATGCGTTCTACTTTATATCCTATTGTTGTTATTGTTGTTATTGGTTGTTATAAAGATTTTGCTAAATTTCTCTGCAACTGTCACCAAAGAGAGAGGAGAACAACCTCAAAAACCACTCAAATACGGCTTTGTTGAGCAAATATCAAAAAACACAAACCCGGAACGTTCTGTACTAAACTGATAATCAGTGGGAAAACATGCTGCTCTGATTTTTTTAGTACCAAAGATGGAAAAATACACTTTTGGAATAAAATTTGAAAACATGCTGCTCTGGTTTTACCTACGCTGTGACATCATAAAATACCACTGGTTGAAAATCGTTCTACCAGTATTGAAACATTATCCCAGAATACCATTATACCAGAATTGGTTGACACCCATTATAATTCCTGTTATGATGTCATATTGAGTAAGCCAAAGTAAATCACTATTCAGCTCCTTAAAATGCACATTAAAAAGACTTAATAAATACTGTAAAGTATTCAGTAACTACTATGAATCTAATGTAAGACACACTTTATGGACAAAAGTATTGGGACCCACCTGTTATTCAGGGTTTGTGCTAGGCCCTATACTTCCAGCGAAGGAATATCTTAACAGACCAAGACATTTTGGACAACACCATGCTTTCAACTTGGTGTGGAAGAACTTGACTGGCCGCACACAGCCCTGAACTCAACCCCATCCAACACCTTTGGGATGAACTGGATCAGAGATTGTGATCCAGACCTTCTCGTCCAACATCAGTGTCTGACCTCATAAATGCTCTACAGAATGAATGGAGACAAATTCACACAGAAACTCCAAAATCTTATGGAAAGCCTTCCTAGAAGAGTGGAAGCTGTTATAGCTGCAGCGGGAACCAACTCCATATTAAAGTGTTTGAATGGATTTGAATGCAATGTCAAAGTTTCTGTTGGTGTAATTGTGAATAGTATTTATACTAATAGTGTAAACCTACTTGTGGAATTCAGTGAGTCTAAAGAGTTAAATATGCACTGTAAAAAAAAAACCCTACATACCATTTATAACAAGTTCAGTGAATGACAGCTCAGACAGTTTATGTCTCCCCCTGAAACTGCATAAATCATCATGATGTTTAAACCCCGCAAAAATTATTTAAAGACTGGACTGTTTGACACACCGTTCAATTATCTCAGACGAACCACCCTTCAGTAAGGCTTTCTATCAGCCTCTATAAACTCTTTCGCTTGGCCCAGCCTGAGCTGAGTGGGCTCCTGAGGGGAGTGACCCACCTGTTTTAGCCGGAGACGGGCAGAGATCCGCCTGTAGCCTGTGGTTGCACATATTTCTGTCAGCTCAGAATTATGACACCTACACCACAAAACATATGTGTATTGACTTCACTCTGTATATAACTGTATAAATAATATTCATATGTATAAATAATGCATTCCATCTACACAGTTTTGTCTTTCAGGTCACATACAGAGATGTAATACACTTTATTAACCTGGAAATGATCAGTGAACACATTTATATCCAGTAAATTCAAGGCATCCCTTTTTTTCAGGTTCACTCATTACTGTGTCCTTGGTCCTTTTTCTTTCTGTTGGAGTTTTTATAATCGCTCTACATGTGAATGGTGTATATTGTGCAAAGCTTATGCATCTTAAGCTGATTTATAAAGACCTGATTAAGTGGATAATTGAGCCCAAAATCAGGATTGTTCAACTTGACCCTTCTGCTTCTCATGCCAGACAGGCTTGATATTGTTGGGCTTAAGATATACGGGTATCAGAAATTCTGCTTGTCGAAATCCCCCGCCACTTCTGTTTTGTTTTGTTTTTGTTTGTGTTTTTTCCACTGATGAATGAACAAATGAATGCATGAGAACCTGCGTGCGGGTGACCCGGGGTTCAAAGGTTGCCACGGTAATCGGGAGAGGGGATTCAATTTCCCAGAAACTAGAGGGTGAAGCCAGAGCCCATCTGTCATACCACACACAGACACACACACAAACACCCCACCTTGTAGACTTCCCAGTGGAGCAGACGCTGTTTTGGTTTGATATGCTATTTATGGTCTGGAGTAATTGTTGGGTCTAAACACGAATAGCTGCGTATCTCCTGCGCAGTCTAGCGCGCTCCAGCATTACGCAAGGTAAAATAACAGTAGACGTAAATAGAGATGTAGTATGAGTGGTGTTTAGATGGGGGGTGGGGGGCTACTGAATGAAGTTAACCTCAAAAGTCAAAGTGTTTCACAAAAGGTCAAAGCTGTATTCATTTGGCTGGACGTTTCCTGGTATTGTCACATGTCTGCCTTTGTTTCCTTGGAGCACATTCTGGTCATATTAAAAATAACACACACACACACACACACACACACACACACAGATAGCTCTAGACTCAAAAACACACACAGAGACACACACACACAAACAGACAATGTGTACTCACATGGGATCGGCACTATGTGAAATGTAAGCTGTAGGAGAAAAGGCACTGAAGGGAAAAAGTAAGAGAGAGAGAGAGAGAGAGAGAGATGTTTAGAATTGCTAATGGTGCATCAGCCCATTTCAAAGGGCTCTCTCTGCATTCCCTCGCATTGCGATCCAGTGGTGAAATGGAGAAGGAACGCTCCATCAGATAGGGAAGCCCCACTTGATCCAGCAAAGGAAATATTAGCACTAAGGAACGATATGGATTTCCCAGAGTGTCGGCGCCGCCGAGATAGGAAGCCACTTTAATCTCCAAACCTGGATTCAGATTCCTGTCACAGATGGACGCTTGGCTCACTTTCTCTCTCTCTCTCTCTCTCTCTCTATTTCTCTCTCTCTCTCTCTCTGTCTCTCTCCTTGGAGATAACTGATCGAGTCGGGAAAGTGCTGTGCGGTCAACAAGAAAGGCTTCCATTAGAGTGAACTCTGCAGCTACAGAACATTCTGTTTTACTCTGTCTTCCACTCCATTCTTCTCGCCAGTCTTCCCCAAACCACCCCAGAGCTTTTGTGCCGCAGACTGATTTCTGAATTCTTCATGAATTGCACTATATCTTGTATGTATGTGATTGATTCATCCAATTGAGAATCGCCTGCAGATGTTTTGTAGATCACGTCTATTTTGAGAGACAAAAAGTTGGACTGAATGTCTACAGCAGCAGTTTATACCTAACTGACCCTCCTGATGATCAACTTCATCATTTACCTACGTTTACCTCCAGTCAGAGACAGCCCTTTCAGATGTGCTCGAATTTTATTGGTTAAGTTAGAGTTTTAATATCCCAGTGTAACTGAGAACATCACTGCAAACCAAATCTTCTGGAACAAAGCTCATTACATTAGATATAAATATACTGGAAAATTTACTTAACTGAAAAAAGTATCGTTGTACCTTGATGTGCTTACATCTCTTTGGCCTACAGTGTACATTCTCTTCCATAGTTTTCAAATTTGAGGCTAAATATCTCTTAAGTCTAACCCAGGGTTCACAGGCATGAGGAAGGGACTCACCCTGGGCAGCCCCCCGCAGTCTCTTAATCTCTTATATTTAATACACTGATGCCTTTATTTTTGACATGCACTTTAATATCTTTGTGTACTATGTCCTGACCATCAGTTTCACAATCAGTGTAGATGTTATTTGCAAACTTTCCTCTTTAGCGGTTTTGGTCATGGAGTCACATTATCACAGACAAATTTCAGAGTCAGTTTTTTAACCAGATATTGCCTTTAACAGCACTAAAGAGGGGGCTGACCTGATCCTAGATCAGCACATCTAATTAGACATGGCATGTGAATACTGCATGTCCTGGACTAAAGGAAGGCCTCAGCACGCTGAGCAAAGGGGCTACGCCATTGTGAGCTGAGTGAAGTGTGAGCATGGTGGTCTGAGCTCAGAGACAAAAGCTCCTTCCTTTTAGAGCGGTGTGTCCGAGGGACATGCTGAATTAAACCCTCTACTGATCAGCTCTGTCTGTCAGTACGAACCGTGTCAGGAGTCACTCAGCGTGTACTTATAAAGGTCAGTGCATATTAGCAAACGCTTCCTTCTACAACCACAGGATGACTCAGAGTTAGAGCTTGTGATGATTTTGAATCAGAGACTCCTTTGAGTGTAAGGAAGGAATTAAAAATATTAGTGGACAGAATCTCTCCAACGAAGCAAGGTTCCCAAGCAGGGATGTACACCGACACAGTAACTTCTAATTTGATTTGATTTCTTTCTCACAGCTCTCTCGAGAGAAATGCTGTTAAAACGTGTAGACTTTCATTCAGTCCACATTTTTGTTTGTGCAAGAGGAAACGAAGCTTTTCTCATCTCTTTGTCTGTTTACTTCCAGAAATTAGGGACTGCATGGGCCACTTGACTAACCATCCATCTATCCATTGTCCAAACTGCACGTCCTGGGTGGTGGGGCGTGCTGGAACCTATCCCAGCGCTCGTAGAAACAGCTAAGTTCATCCTCTGTGTCTGTAGATACAGACCTTACAGGCCAAAAGTTTAGAAGCAACATTAACTTTGTAAAAATGAACATGAAAATCTTATTTTTTTCTGGAGACAAACAATGTAAAGTGGCCATTTTTCATATGTGAACACACCACAGAGTGTGAAATTCTTTCTCTGTAACCCATTCACCAAGTGAAGCAGCGGGGAGCTGTGTACCTTACTCAAGGGTATCTCAGTGGTGCCACTAGCAGTCCTGGGCTATAAACGTGTCGCCTTCTAATCACAGGGGCAACTCCCTAACCACTATACCACCAGCTGCCCCTAGAGAGTAGAAAAGGGTTTGATTGAATATCTGCAGCAACAGTTTACAACTAACTAAACGTTCTACTTTTACGACTATCTCATGGTCTACTTCAGGAGAGGGCAACTCCGGTCCTGGAGGGCCGTGGTCCAGCACATTTTGGTGATTTCCCTGCTCAGAAACTCCCGGTTCACCTCGCCAGCTAATGGTCAGGTTTAATGCATGTGTTTGAGGAGAACTACCATCAAACTGTGCTGGACACCAACCCTCCAGAAGTTGCCCACTCCTAACCTACTTGATCATTTACCTGCTTTAACCTCACATGCACTTTATTTCTCCAGTCACATGCCCACAAATCATATTTGTTGAGTTA
Source organism: Brachypetersius gabonensis (assembly GCA_037577145.1). Lineage (NCBI taxonomy): Eukaryota > Metazoa > Chordata > Actinopteri > Characiformes > Alestidae > Brachypetersius > Brachypetersius gabonensis. Next base: position 4,567,184 of record JBBJLR010000007.1, on the reverse strand, counting down.
GTAGAGTTCAACTGCCTGGTTTGACTACGTGCATCACTGCAAATTTAAGTTATCTTTTGGAACAAAGCTATTCATTTAGATATAAGGTCACAGTTCATAGCATAGCCAACAAATGAGTTCACACACACACACACACCTAGGGACAATTAAGCCTCTCCAATTCACGCGATCTGCATGTCTTTGGACCTGGAGAAAAACCACAGAGACACAAGGAGATCATACAAACTCCTCACATTTACAGTCACAGATTAGCAAGACATTCTTATCCAGAGCGACACACTTGGATGCTTTGTAGTGTTTTCCATACAGGCAGGATCCTGACCACACTAGCCAGGGATTGAACCCAAGACCTTTACACTCATAAATAAGCAAATCAGTCCTATGGGCAGCAGTCAATGTCTAAAATACAGTGTAAGAAAAAACTTAGGAGGAAAGTTTAGAACACAAAGTTTTTTAACTAAACACCACCCCAAAGAACTAAAATGATGTTCAGCTAACAAATTAGACTGGAACCACCCTGTAAAAGATGCTCCTAAACCAGATCGGGTAGGTTTAGAGAATGGCCTGCTTGGACAGAAAATCACTATTTGACTAACTTCAAACCGACCAATCACAGAGCAAAACAAACATGTGCTATTTTTGTTTGCAAGCATACGGGAGTCTCTTGTTTACTTGAAATGAACACTTCTGGCTAAACTTGAATGATTTTTGAAAATAGGATAGAGAAAACTTTTTCAGTCCAGCATCTATTTCGGCCTCTGAAGGGCTCACTGACTCACTGATTAGTGCTGGAGAAGCTTTCTCTGTACTAGCTCGGTTCATACACAATTTCATGTTTCCGTCCGGACTCATTAAAGCGCCACATAGCAGCATGGATGGCTGCGACAGGGAAGATTTGGAAATATGTGTTACTTTAGCAGGCATCTGAGTATTTGAGATAGATAAAATAGAACATATGCACCCTTCATCATCTATCCATTATCTTAGCCACTCATCCTAACAAGGCTAAAGTGGGTGGCTAAGTACTTAAAATGAAGAGAAACACCCTGGACAGGTCACCAGCATTTCCAATTCAACCGACATGCATGTCTTTGGCTTATGGGAGGAACCCAGCAGAAACCTATGAAAAAACATGGGAAGAACATGCAAACTCTACATAGAAAATACCATACGACCTTCTTGGTGTGAGGTAACAGCATAATGGACACCTGATTTGCAAAATGTAATTGCTTAACATGGACATGACTCACATATTAAGGCAGCTCTACAGTAACAAAGTGTATTAAATAGTAAATGCCCTCTATTTACATGTTCTTTTCACCGTCAAAGGGTGTAAGAGATGAGCCCACCAGTAACCCGCCTTAGACTCATCTCTTACACCCTTTGACGGTGAAATGAACATGCAAACTAGAGAGTAATGTAGTATTTAATAAACAGAAAGTGCTTTTCCTCGTTTTTCCATCACTCTTCCAACCAAATAAAGAGTCAAAGGACTCGCTCCCTGTGGGTCACTTTTGAAGGCCGTGTTATCGGTAGTAATTGGTTAGGTGGTCACCCACTAATTTAGGTTTTTAATAGGGCTTCCCCCTCCTGCTGAGAGACAACTGTACAAATAATGAACACAATCTCTGCACTACTTTGGAGCTGTGCAGTGCACTCACTGAAAATCATCTACAGAGATTCCAATTAAGCTGAAACTTTTGGCATCAGAGTAAACAAGGGAGGGAAACACACACACACACTCTCACAGACACACACACACACACACACATATACACCCGCACAGACGTGACGGCGAGTCGAAGCTAAAGGTACGGGAATCTGATGTTTGCTTTCCTAAGATTGAATATTTAACGAGGTGTGTGGTTAAAAAGTAACATAATGCTCCGGCATTGACAAGCTCATTAATTTTTAACCTACTGCACCGAGATTCCACTGGCTGCTCTGGAATCGGATTTTGCATAAAAAATCAGGACATGGCATGAAAGCAGGAAATTTAAAAATTGATCAAAAAGTCCAAATTGGGATGTTTCTTGTAGCTGGCGTCTTCTCTCTCACCCTCCACTCTCTGGGACAACAGTGTTTGTCAATAGCGGATGTAGTTCATTGTTCTTCACGCCGTCAGTAGTCATCGGCCATGTTGCTCGCAAATGGGATTGCTGCACTTGAGACCCAAAATAAACCACCCAGATGCTCTCGCTCTTTCTCTCTTCTCCATCCCTTTATTGATCCACATTGTCTTTATTTATATAGCATTAAAACTGCAGCCAGAAATTTCCATTAACTCCAGTACTCTCTCTTTCTTAAGATGGCTGTTGTTCAATATTGTAGGTTTCTTCTGGTTTTGTCTGTTTGAAAACACACACACACACACACACACACACACACACACACACACACACACACACACACACACATTTGAACACAACAAAGTTAAATAAAGTTGTCCTATGCTGAGCAAGTGTCTGAATATCTTTGTGAATAGGTGCAATTCAGGGTGGGGCACCTTTGCCATCTTTAAATCAGATGTTCTTCTCTCCATATTATTGACCCACATTCTCTTTATTTATGTAACATTGCTTGTTTCTTTTTTTTTTTTCAATAACTCCTTTACACAATTGCTATACAGCAATGCAGCTGTCCCCCTGACCAATCTCTTTTCTCTGTCTCCTTATTGATCCACATTCTATTTTTTTATACTCCATTATTACAGCAGTCAATCCAAGACTGGATAGAAAAGGGTAGAAGACTGGCTGTTGTTAAATTACAGCAATGCAGCTATGCACACTGAGCAAAGATACGTCCAAGAGATGTGTTTCGGACGTGTTTTTGTGACGTCGTCTGAACGTCCAGAGTTGAAGTCCACAGCACCTCTAGACAAATGTGGTCCTTGTGGAAGTCTTTTCAATGTCTTATAATGTCACCTGCAGACTCATTTTAGGCATCGTTTTTACTCCTTCTGGGCCAAATTTACAAATAAACAGACTTACTGCTCAGTTTCACAAGGTTTCTATGCCTAACGCTCACCTTAATCTCAGTGAGTAAAAGACCCTTCTGTTTAAAAAAGAGTACACAAAGACAAGCTCATTTTGTTTATCCTATTCTTGTAGGTTTCATCTGGTTTTGTCTGTTTGAAAATAAACACACACACACACACACACACACACACACACACACACACACACACACACAAACGTGTTTGAACAAAGCAGTGTTAAATAAACAGTTGCCCTGTGCTGAGCAAGTGTAGGAGTATCTTTGTGAGTCGGTGTAATACAGGGTGGGGCCCTTTGCCGTCTGGTCAGATGTTTGTGAAAGCTGCTGTCGGTGTGTACAGAACATGATGTCATGGAGGTGAAGGGAGTGTGCTGCAGATCACGCATCCTCCTTTAATTCATTTTCAGAAGCATGAGCCTTGTCTATATACAACTAAACTACAGAGCAGCACAGGCTGAATGACACACAGCAGATTTCCAGCCAAAGCAGAGAGTGTGAGTCTCCTGACATACACACACAGAGCGGCAGAGCTAACAGGCTAAAAAACACTGCGGAGTACAGGAGGGTACACCATAGCCTATTTAGTGTATATCTATAAGAACATCTAGCCTAAATAAATAAATAAATAAAACAATAAATAAAAAATCAAACTAGAAAATGAATGAGTTAAGATTCAAAAGTCTTTATTTGTTGCATACACAGTCATTCACAGTCATATAAGTACAACAGGTAGTGAAGTGGACCCCTAAAGCAACATAGTTACAATATATTCAAGAGAAATGAAAGGATAGAACTAAGCAACTAAAAATAAGTAGACAAATATATTCAAATAAATATTTCAAGTGTAAACAAGACTGGTGTGCTGGTTTGATACTATTAATGGTTACAGGTCTCCTTTCTAAAGGCAACAATGTTCCTGAGAAGAACTGTATATGTACATAACTAAAGTCACTTCTGCTTCTCCTGTCTTCTAAAGAACCTAGGCTCTTACATTTGCTGTTCAATGTTAGTTGAGCTGGTTTGACTGGATAATAAGCACTGTGCATAAAAATAAGTCTTCTAACCATAGTTATCTGGCATGTTACAACTTTCCTGAACCTCCCCAGTCTCTGTTTTAACCATCTATGCTGTGCATCTCGTTACTTTAAAGAGACCAACAAATAAGCCCAGCCGCCTCAAGGCCAGTAAACATAAAGTGGTAGACTTCTTTAGCTTTCATTTTGCCCCAAACCAGTGGGGTAAAGTGATCATGTGAAGTCTACCAACCACAGGGAGCCCATCCATAGCTGCGGGAAAGTGTTTTGAGCAGAGGGTGCAGCGGCGTCTCAGACATCGTTTATGCATTAATGTGAGGTGTGCTGAATATGAATGTATTTTTTTTTCTTGTAGCCCCAGAAAAGATTTTTGGGGGCGTTTGGAAAAAGAGTTCAGGCCTGGACCCAGTCACAGCCCTGGTGTGTGGCACAGTGGTGTAGCTGGGATTTTATACACCTCAGTGTCACTACTGGGTTGAGGATAGTCCATCAACCATAAATATCCAGCCAGCAGACCACCAGTGAAGGGCAAAGGCATGACTAATTCAAACGGTGCAGGAAAGAGATGAGGGATAGTCATATACCAATAGAGGCAACAAGGTGAGTGTATCTTTGTGTAACTATTGCTGATGTAACCCCTTGTTTATGCAGTACTGGAGCGTATCTTTAAAATTGCAGACCTGAATAAAGAGTTCTTCGTCTTTAGGCTTCAACTTTCAGTGCTTCAGCTTTCAGTGTAAGCTGGCCATTTCAGCCAAAACCAACATGACAAAAAGGGGAAAAAAAGACTTGTATTTAGCCTATCATCACCAAAGAACATGTGCTTTCAGAGCACCCAGTTATACAAGCCTCCATGCCAGGCCTGCTGAGAGAAGCCACCCCAGTGGACATGCCAAGCCAAGCCAAACGGAAAGTGGAAGAACCGCACCAGTAGGCAATAACAAGGCGCTTCCACTGGTGTTATTAAAAGCAACCTGAGTTCCCCATGTTGTAAGAACCAGGTGGTCCTAGCGCTTAGCTCCAGGAGCTAAATCAACACTGTTTGCTTAGCGGCATTGGAGCAAACTCTCCGAGGATTGTAAAAAACAGCGTCAGACCATTGACTCGCAGTAAATCGGATAAGCAGGACAATGGGAAAGGCTTGAAAAGAATCTAATCAAGTCATTTACTGGCACTTGGCTAAATGAGTTGTGTACTTAAAGAGCCACATTATCATTAGCACCTGCAAATAACAATGGGCGGAGGGCTGCGGAGGGTGTTAATGAAATGCTGAAACTCGGCTTTTTATAATCCCTTCTTTCTACCACAAAATACACATCTGTGCCCTCGAGGTGCATCATTAACTAATGGAATACACATTACTTTTCAGAGATAGTGTTTCAATTAAAAGGCATTCTGCATGGATATGGACTTTTGCAGGAAAGCAGTTGCTTTTGGATTTAGATCACTTTAAAAAAAGTTTTGATTCGTGATGTGAACGTTCAGTTCTAGGAAACATACAAGACTTCTTTAGCTTCTTTAAACCATTAAGAACTTCCTCACATTCACACGTCCAATTTACAAAACGTGAAAGGTGAAAGGTTCTACAGTTTGTTTCAGAGTACTGTCTAAAAGTGCTCTCAAATACATTCTATGGAGATCCTTCGTTTCTGGGTAGTATTTAAGGGGCCCATTTAATGGAAAACTCCACTTCCCCACTAAAACAGTAGTAAACTGTGTATGTAATAAAATAGTTTGATGGACTATTTAACTATTGTTAAAACCCAACTGCAATATGTACTATTTACTTCCCAGGCCATACAGTTCATATATGAAAACTGAACTTCAAAAACAGCCAATTTAGTATCAATTATATTAATATATTAGTCATTTTTCAGAAGACGTATACCTGCACATTCAGCCCATGCTGAAGTTAGAAAGGGTCTTTGAGCCAAGATTACTTTTTGAAAGAAGCACAATACAGGACAACCAATCAGAATAGAGCTAATTTACATATACCAGTCTTAAAGGTGCATTAACAAAAACAGCATTTAATTCTAATTGATTGGTAAAAGAGACGTTGGTAAATGATCATTGCCTCAGTGTCTGTGTGTCTGCCCTGAGGTGGATTGGCAGCCTGTTTCTATTTTCGCCTGGTGACCGAGAGGACAGGCTTCAACACCCCCGTGACCCTGGTTAAGGATAAGCTGTTCAGATAATGAATGAATGCTTCAGGTACAAAAACCAACACAGATATTGAACGGATACAAAACATAGACTATAGGTCCTGTATGATAAAAAATATGGATGTTTTTGTTGCCTGTATAAACGGATTAGAGGATCCGACTCTAGACGAGCACTCTATTTCTGACAGGCTTTAGGAAATGTAGGCCACGGTGTTCGGGCATTATCTCTCAGCAGAGGAAACCTGAGGGCCAGTCCAATGCAGACACAGCCCTGCTCCTCAGAGAGCATTGTGAGGTTTTCCGGGAGCGTCCGGAAGAACGGCACCGCCACAAAAGGGCAGTGATATGTCTGTTCAATGAGGCAGGCAGCGCAGGCGATGGGAAAACAGCTCCACGGCCTATTTCTGAAACCAGAGAAGACGCGGAGATCCGTCAGTGGGGGGAGATCTGATACCTCGCCCTTTCAGGGCCCGTGCAGGACTCCGAACAATGCAGGGCAAACGCTGGCTGCACCTTCACCTGTGATTCTGCCAGGCCGGGAAAAAGGACAACAGATGTTGCCACACAAAAGGGCATGAGTGAGAGTTCCAGAGGAGCTGAAATCCATGTGAAATCATCTCCAGACCACAGGACTGACTGGTTAAGAGCCTCACTCCTGTTAGGGGATGCTCTGGATTTCAATTGTGACCCTAAATTGACACCGAGTCTGGGGCACAATGCAGAGATGTAAATATTAACAATGTTTTGCTTAAATTGGCCCACATGATTTTAAGATGTGTCTGATCAATGTTTTAAAGGGGTTGAGGTTTTGGGCCATTTTCATCTGCAAAGATTTATGGCCTGTCAGACATAAAAAGACATAATTCATGAGAATAATGTCTAGTCTAAAAAATGTCTAAAAATCCCTAGCAAATGCTATATGATTAGCTAATTAGTATCCAGCTCGTTAGAAGTAGTAACTGTACATCTACAGACCGCTTTCTCTGTCCCACACTGACAGGACCGTCTTGATCAACACAGACTAGGTTTTTAAGCCGGATCCGTACCCCCAACAGTGAAGGCAAGCAGACGGGATGCTAATGGCCTTAATGTTAGCTGTAAATAAAATGAGATTAGTAGGAAGACCTGATTTGATTTTGATTTACATGAGCTTAATGTAAACAAGTCGTCAAAGTCAAGGCCTGTTACAGTGGAGGGAGGGATTAAAGCCCAGGTAACCTTACTCTGTCTGGGCATTCGGCATGGAATACTGAACTTCAGCTTCTGTAAAAGGAATTTTTCTCTGCAAATCTTTAATCATAACCTGCGCTCATGGTTAGAATCATTCTCGGTCTGTCATAAACGATGAACTTCAATCAAGTCAAGTCATTTCAACCATCTGGGCTTTAATCCCTCCCTCCACTGTAACAGGCCTTGACTTTGACGATTTGTTTACATTACGCTCATGTAAATCAAAATCAAATCAGGTCTTCCTACTAAGGTGTAACAAATAACAAAAACAGACCCACAAAGAACAAAAACAGACAACACAAGCGAAGGACGGAACTAAAGAGATAAAACACAAGAGCTACAGTATCTTTACAACACAAGACGACATACAGTGCAACCAAAAGGAGTGGTTACAGCACTAGTGTGAGTGAATACAGAATTATAACATACTGCATTCTAGCAGAACTTTATTAGAGATGATTCAGAGATTAATAATTAAAAATGAAAAAAATATGCCTGTAAAACTGTGGTGATAATTGTCTGACAACAGTGTCTCAGTGTTCATTATGTGCATATTTTCTGACTCATTTGCATAATCCAAAAACCTGAACCCATGCTTCCCTTCACCATAATGAGGAAGATGACAAGCTGAAGATTAGGCTTACTGGCCTACACTACTTTTAAATAAGACAGTAGTTTGGATTATTATTATTATTATTATTATTATTATTATTATTATTATGAATCTTTAGTTTTAAGCAGCAGTCATAGTCTCTCTCTGCAGAGCCACGCGTTTCAGGTTCTCCCATTAAAAAGACACTCTAATTACATGTCAATAATTCAGAGCTTGATTTTAATGGCCAGGAGAGGTTCATTTATTGTCCATGCTGCTATGCAAGTGATTAGCAGGGATGAAAGATAAAGCTTCAGGGAGAGAACGAGAGGCAAAGATAACTGCAGAACTGTTATTCCCTGCTCCTCTCTCTTTTGCTCTCTCTCCCGCTCTCTCTCTCTCTCTTTCTCACTCTCTCCCTCTCTTACTCTCTCTCTCTCTCTCTCTCTCTCTCTCTCTCTCTCTCTCTCTCTCTCTCTCTCTCTCTCTCTTTCTCTATTAACATTTTTGTTAAGGGTAATGCATTTAAAATGAATTGAAAATTAAATTATAGTGTTTGAAATTC
>JBBJLR010000007.1:4527622-4540564 GCA_037577145.1 Brachypetersius gabonensis | reverse complement strand
AGCAGTAATCAGAGCAAAGGGTGGCTATTTTAAAGAAACTAGAATATAAACATGTTTTCAGTTATTTCACCTTTTTTATTAAGTACATAACTCCACATGTGTGCATTCATTCATAGTGATGCCTTCAATGATAATCTATGAAGTAAATAGTTGAAATAAAGAAAACACATTGAATGAGAAGGTGTGTCCAAACTTTTGGCCTGTACTGTATGTCAAGTGTCAATTTTTTTATATGTGAACACACCACAGTACAAAGTGTGAACTGTGTGAAATTCTTTCCCTGTATTTAACCCATTCACCAAGTAAGAAGCAGGCAGGCAGGAACACAGCGCCCGGGGAGCAGAGTGTGGGGGCGGTACCTTACTCAGTGGTGCCACTAGCAGTCCTGGGATTCAAAAACATGACTTTCCGATAGGGGCAGGTCCCAAACCTCCAGACCACCAAATAATAAAAATCAGGATCAGAAAACTTTATTGATCCTGGAGGAAATACATCTTTTAGTACTGCAGTAGATTAATATCAAAACAGTTTATCAAGTGAATATCATGACTTCAGTCAATATAACTGATCTCTATTATATCCACTAACTATTAGGTATTAGCAATTCACTTTACTGTAAGTTACTTATCTACAGTGTTAATACCCACTATCCGTTTGTATATCGGTGTATTTTATATTGAGGTTTTTATAGTTTAGACTTATATATTTTTTTATAGTTTAGACTATAGTATTTCAAAGAAAGCAGTGGGGAACTGGCTTTCCAATCCTGGTCCTATATTTAGCACTCATTAACAGCATAACTATATTATGTTAAGTAAATTATATTAACTACATCAACCATGGTCTGTTGATTGAATAGTCCTATCAGAAAAGGGAGGGGGGGCGGTATTCTGAGCAGGTGATGAAGCCAAATGAAGCACCAAGTCTGATTTACTGCTAGATGATGCACTTCCAGTTCCTCTTAGAAGTAATGAGTTGTTAGTGTATTTTGGGTTGGGGGTGGATAATGTGTAATGGGGGGGTTGCATGATGTGGAATGGGGGGAGGGGGTCTTGTTGCACTGCCACTGTTAACAAACTTCTCTGCTTGTTCTTGGCCCTCCAGTCATTACGCCCCCCTGCGCGAACTCCATGCAAGCGTCTAAGCCCCCCATCAGCACATCAATACAGAACTAAACACCCCATGCTGGAAAGCAGGACAACCAACTCTCCCCCCTCCCGGGACCACTTAACAGGTGCTAATGAACGCCCACCCGGATAGATGGCTCAGCTTCTACTGTCCCGCTGATTGTGTATGGTGAAGTCAGGCCAGATGTTATTGTTATGATTGTTATTAATGTTATTACACTTTTTGCGTGATGGCTCGGGTCTACAGCAAATGACGGCATCGTTCAGACAATAAACACATAAAACAGATTTGTTGTATATTACAATTTTTTTTTACTTTTGACCATGAATGTTGAAGTCAGAGCAAGTAGCCTATTTTTATTCGTATTTGTATTTTTTTTTATGTGACGGTTCGCATCTACAGCAGAGAAGAGCCCAGCATCAATCTGACAGTAAACACATACAACGTGCAAGCATTAAGGTTGATTTCGTTTTTGTATTTTGACCATAATAAAACCTCTTAATTTAGCTGAATTTAGGTTCGCGTCGTCTTGGAATGATTGGGTTCCGTCTTAAATGCATTTGGCACCTTAAGAGCCAGAATGGACGTGCAACACTATTTAAGGTGGAACTTAAATTGCATCGTTTTCGGCTTTATTTTAAATATGCATGTGAAACCTGTGCAGAAAAACTATAAAAGCGTTTTGGGACCTTTAGTGCCAGAATTGACCCGCAGCCTTGCGTAAGGTGGAACTGAAACTCTACGGATTCCAGCTTACTCTGCATAATTTTATTTCATCACGCATATTTTAAATGCTTTATTTTAAATGTGCATGAACATGTGAAACCTGTGCAGAAAAACTACATACTGCAACTGAACACCTTGAGGAAACTCGACTGGCAGATGTCGAAGGCCCCGCCCTGCTGGACGCGGATTGGTGGGTACCGGTTAGGGGGCGTAGACTAACAGCCGTCCTTATAAATAAGCTAAGCGTCCCACTCGGTGCGTGGATTTGTATGAGCCGGAGAGAGAGGCTTTGTCAGCTCTCCGCATGCAGACGGCGGATTTTCTCCTCTCTTCTCTTTCCTTTCCTCCCTCAGTCTCTGCTCGAGAACTTTCATTTCTCCACCTCACGCTGGAGCCGGAGCGCAGAGGAGGGAAGGGACGGATCACTCGTGGAAATAAAGGAATACGGGGGAAGTGGACGGTTGCATATCCTCAGCCATTTTGCCTACACGCCTAGGGGGCTGTGTGTGTTTTTTCTGCCGTTTTTCTTTTTTTTTTTCCTTCTCCCGCTGCAGCCTTCTCCGGTTTGCAGACTCCGTGAAGCGAGATGGGATCGAGGCTGAAGATCTGATGGGACTTTGCTTTTACAAGAAATAAACCAGCCCACAATAACAAAAAGAAGGACTGGTGGACTGTAGACTCCGGGAGCCCCCTCTCCCTCTCTTGCTCTCTCTCTATCCTTCTCCCTCTATTGTCACTAGAGGCAGGATCTGGCAGAGAGCATGGAGTGCTACCTGTTGGGGATTTACCTGTTCCTGGCCCTGAGTGCCCTGCAGCGCTCCAGTGGCACCACAGCGAAGGAGCTCACGTGCCAGGAGATTGCCGTGCCCCTGTGCAAAGGTGTGGGCTACAATCACACCTACATGCCCAACCAGTTCAACCACGACACGCAGGACGAGGCAGGCCTGGAGGTGCACCAGTTCTGGCCACTGGTGGAGATCCAGTGCTCACCGGACCTGCGCTTTTTCCTGTGCAGCATGTACACCCCCATCTGCCTGGAGGACTACAAGAAGCCGCTGCCACCGTGCCGGAGTGTGTGTGAGCGGGCACGGGCTGGCTGTGCTCCTCTCATGAGACAGTATGGCTTTCCATGGCCGGACCGTATGCGCTGTGATACTCTGCCCGTGCAGGGTGACCCAGACACCCTGTGCATGGACTACAACCGCACAGACTCCACCACGGCTTCACCCGTGCTGTCCAAGCCCACTGGACGGCCGGGCAAACCACAGGTTCCACCTCACAGGACCAAGCATGGACACGGACGGCCGGGTGTCCAGACCAAACGCAAGCCGGGGTCATCCTGCGAGCCGGGCTGCCAGTGTCGGGCCCCCATGGTGCGGGTGAACAGCGAGAGGCACCCGCTGTACAACCGCGTAAAGACTGGCCAGATGCCCAACTGCGCCATGCCCTGCCACAACCCTTACTTCACACAGGACGAAAGGACTTTTACAGCATTTTGGATCGGCCTGTGGTCTGTGCTGTGCTTTGTGTCCACTTTTGCAACGGTGGCCACTTTTCTGATTGACATGGAGAGGTTTAAGTATCCTGAGAGACCCATTATTTTCCTCTCAGCATGTTACATGTTTGTTTCAATTGGCTACATTGTGAGACTGATTGCGGGGCACGAGAAGGTCGCATGCAGCCGGGAGTATGACGTGGAGCATGTGCACTATGAGACCACGGGACCCGCGCTGTGTACTGTGGTCTTTCTCCTGATCTACTTCTTTGGCATGGCCAGCTCGATCTGGTGGGTGATCCTGTCTCTCACATGGTTCCTCGCAGCTGGCATGAAGTGGGGCAACGAGGCCATCGCCAGTTACTCACAGTACTTTCACCTGGCTGCCTGGCTCATCCCGAGCATGAAGTCCATAGCGGTTTTAGCCCTCAGCTCGGTGGACGGGGACCCAGTGGCTGGAATCTGCTATGTGGGGAACCAGAACTTGGACAATCTGAGGGGCTTCGTGCTGGCACCCTTGGTCATCTACTTGTTCATTGGCACCATGTTCCTCCTGGCAGGTTTCGTGTCACTGTTCAGGATCCGCAGTGTCATCAAGCAGGGTGGCACCAAAACGGACAAGCTGGAAAAGCTGATGATCCGGATCGGCATTTTCACGGTGCTCTACACCGTCCCAGCCACCATCATCGTAGCATGTTACTTCTATGAACAGCACAACAGGCAAAGCTGGGAAACGAGCCACAACTGCTCGTGCCTGATGGAGCATGAGCTCCGGAGGCCGGACTATGCTGTCTTTATGCTCAAGTACTTCATGTGCCTCTCTGTGGGCATCACTTCTGGTGTTTGGATTTGGTCAGGCAAGACATTAGACTCTTGGCGGGCTTTGTGCACGCGCTGCTGCTGGGGCAGTAAAGGCACCAGTGGTTCCACCTACAGCGACGTGAGCACAGGACTCACATGGCGCTCAGGCACAGCCAGCTCTGTGTCCTGCCCCAAACAGATGCCCTTATCACAGGTCTGAAAGCAAAAAAAACAATGGACTACTGACTGTTTGGAGGTGCTCATGCATCAGCCTTTGTCTCTATTAGCATAGAAATGGATTGCTAATGGTTTCCATTAGGCAAGCAGCAGGCAAGGCTGGTTGCAACAAGGTACCCGTCATTATTCTTATCCTTCATTTTTTTCCATTCTGTTGATATGGACATGCCATGCAATCAGTGACGCCTAGAGAGAATCAGTGCATCACTCTGTCTTAAGTGAAGCTCGAACATTGCCCCGTCCTTTTAGCCAGCCTTCAGAGGAGAAAGTTTCTGTTGCTTCACCTTTACGTAGCTCAAGACGGTCGTCTTGAAATGTCTACACAATCAAAATATCAAAGATGATCTCGAATAAGCCTTAAAAGTCCTAGTGCCCAAATATTTTACGGGTGATTTTGTTGTTGTTGTTTTTTTTATTGTAATATGTATTTATACAATTGTTGTGTACAAACTTGTAAATTCTGTATAAAAAAAAGATTTATAAAATTATTGTAAATTTGTACATAGTGTAGATGTTACTTAAAGACAAATATGAATTTTATTTTGACAATAAAACATTTGGAGAAATCTTACAGATCTTGAAACTTCTTCTCTAGGCCAGTAATGATGTTTTTTCTGGTCTTTTTCTTTTTTTCTTTTTTGGAGGAGGGTGACCCTATTGAAGGTGCTTGTTCTGGACTCTTTTGTGGGGCCTTGTAAAGAGAAGCTTTTCTTAGCTCTTAGCTATCTGGGGCCGTAATTAGAGACGAGGAGCTTGAGTTGGAGAATCTCCATAATTGTTGCACTCTTCACTTAATTTACTCCAAGAGGGACCAAGTGAATGGGGTTTAAAAGCAGAGAACGGGGCTCTTTTCATCTACGGGAAACTTTGATCTCTCTTTAAAGTCTCCAATAAAGGTGACATGTAGATAGAACTTTTTTTTTCTCTCCTCCTGCCAATGCACTGAGTTGTCTAATGTCTAATTTGAAAGCGGCATCAAAAACGTCTTACTCTTGCTTCAGCTGTATTATTAATGGTAGAGTTTAGTCTCAAACGTGAGGGAGAGTGAATGGCCCCTTACAGGTGGTCCCTTTACAGTAATCCCCCCATCAGGGGACCTTCACTGTGAGCCCTGACAGACCTGCATTAAAGCTCAGACAAAGAACCGCACTGGAAAATGTTGCCTGATGGCAAATGCAACAGTTTTCTTTCTTGTTTTTGTCCCACAGACTGGTGTGATCAGACTCTAGGGAGGAGGGGGTTGAAACTTTTAACACATTTTCCTTTTTGGAGTGCTGTAAAAAAGGGCCTTTTAAGTGTCATTACTAAAGCCACTTAGATACTACAGTGTAATAAAAATAACACAGTCACCTGGGTTGCAATTTACTTACTTTTTTAAAGGAATATTTCACTGGAAAAATGCACCTTCATCCCACACATAGGTGAGTGACCAGGACAAGTGGCTTGAGTTTCCAAACCCCTGCTCAAATTTTGCTGGAAAGGCTTAGTAACAGTAAGCACACATCCTCTGAGAACACATTTCTGCATATTTTATTGTTAACTTTTGGCTCATCCACTGATTTTAATGTATTGGGGGCAAAACGACCCCTGCAGAGGTTTTGCCGCAATTAATATGTTTTGCTTTTTCCAATCTGTTCAGATTTGAACTGAAATTGAGCACTAAAGTTTGTAGAGAGGATGCGTTTTCAATCAGAAAATCAAGTAAATGTGTCGCTTTATTAGGGGAATGTAAACATTGCACTCAGATCTATTAGGCTATTGTTGAAGTTCCATTGGTTTTAGCTCTGTTAGTCGTGTAAATTAAGTGTAAAACAATATTTCGGCTGTTAAACTAGGTTTAGCCAAATTGTGTAAGTTTGATTTTCCCATAAAAAATTCAGTTAATGTAGCCTGGCTTTGTTAGAATAACTAATCATGTGTTACAATGTATTAGATGGGCTGTAACTCTGTATGGTGCTTGAATTGTCTGCTCACCATTAACATGCACCGCATCCAATCGACCGTTCTGATTGATTTTATGCCCATCTTGACTCTGCCTTCAGTTCAAATCTATCCGATTGATTGGAGTGGCCTGTAGAGCCTCTCATTAGGTACAATCAGGGCTACTTAATGCGTTTCTGATGAGGATATGTGAATGTTTTTATGTTAATAACATTGCATAAATGCACAGTGTGCCTTTCCTTTACCACAAACTGCCTGTTTGCAGGTTAAAAAACAACTACTATGATAATAGCATTGCTACGATTTGCCATTACGCAGTGGCAAATACACACAGTGCATGCCATTATGCACACTGTGCACTTATTCACACCTTGCTGAAGGACCTGAAGGCTCTCAGCATCTGCTTTTCATGCAGACATGAGCGCTGTTCGGAGTTTGAAAGGTATGTTTGACATCTGATTTATTTTCATTTTTTTAAACAGTAAAATAAAAAACGGCAGCCAAAGAAATGTTGTTCACTAACACAACTGACTGGGTACATTTGATATATATTTGTGTAGATAATATAAAATATTTACCTATAAATGTTAAACATGCAACACTGCTGTGTTCTGGCATACTGAAATCGAATCAGACTCTATCTGTAAATGGTCTTACACTGCCATCTAGAGGCCAATATGAACAAGTGCAACAGCAAAGCTAGCTCTAGAGGAAAAGTAAGTGCTCAGTTACTTTTCAGGGTTGTTTGTTTTCAGAGTCAGTTTTTAAGTTTTCAAGCAATTCACACATATTGGCTGGAAGTGAGAGTGGAGCTTTAGTTTCTTCTCTCTCTTACAAAGATGAAAGCTTTACATGCTCTTTATCTAATGGGGACAGTTTTGGTGCCTTGCATGGTTGTTAGTAGTCCCCTTTAATGTTAGGAGTCTCTTTAATCTCTTCTAGACCTCCAGTTTTGGAAGTTCCTGTTTCTTCACTTACTTTCTTTTGATGTAGGGTGATTAATTTCTGTCTGATCTGAGGTTTGACTCTTTTAACCATTTGAAATGGATGTGTGAGGCAGCTGAGGTGTGTATGTGTAGTTGCTTGTGTAAATCTTAGTGTCTCTTTGAAGAGGATGATAATGTAATAGTAAGTAAGTGAACTTTGTCATTTATAGCATACAACAGTATAACAACAGATGCATAAACACAGATCAATCGATCTA
This sequence comes from Brachypetersius gabonensis, assembly GCA_037577145.1. Taxonomy (NCBI): domain Eukaryota; kingdom Metazoa; phylum Chordata; class Actinopteri; order Characiformes; family Alestidae; genus Brachypetersius; species Brachypetersius gabonensis. Next base: position 4,533,032 of record JBBJLR010000007.1, on the reverse strand, counting down.
TCTATATCTATCTATGAGAATATTGCACATCGTTTCACAGTGATTGTATTATTGCACTATATAAGTATAATGCATTTCACTTTAAAAAATATTTCACTTTATAATATAATGTAAACTGTTTGTGGTGATAAACAGTGAGAGAGCACAAGGTTTCACAGGAACTAGCAGCATTTTCAGGACATAACAGTCCATATATAACAGTCCATGTGTGTAAACGTTCAGACAATTTGAGATATGAGTGATCGGGCAGTCCATGTATGTGATGTGACCAGAATGTTCAGTTATTTAATTTAAAAGTGATCAAACTAAATACTAACAGTTGTGTTACAATACTATCGTGGTGCTGAACTGTAGAGTAATGGGCTGCTCTAAGGATGGCTGAAAGGTTGTTGGCTGCAGTTAATGAGGGCCACAGCTCAGGGGGAAAAGAGTGTCTAGTTGTGTTGGTTTTGATGCCTCTGAATCTTTTAGCAGATAAAGATGGATGGAGAAGGTGATGTTGAAGGTGAGAGGGGTCAGCTATAATCTTGCCATCATGTTTCATGAGCCTGTTGTTGTGTGTGGCTTGACGTGTTGGCAGTGCACACGTGATTATCCTCTTCACTGCTCAGATTACATGCTCTGATGTGTGTGCAGCGCAGGGTCATGCAGAGGTGAGTGGCTAAGGGCCACATCCTTATATTTGTGCCTCTTGATCCCCCTGTAAAATGTTATCTTAAACCTGCACGTTATCTCACATGATAGATAATATGAACAAAAGTATTGGGACGCCTGACCATTTCACCAACAGGGACCATTAATGACATTGCATTCAAATACACAGACTTTAATATGGAGCTGCTCCACCTTTACAGCAATAACAGCTTCCAAAAGCCTAAAGCCTTTTCAAAACTGCATTTTCCTCTAGTTTTGGAAAGGCTTTAGAAATGATGTTGGAAGTTTTTTGTGAGTATTTGCATCAGAGACACAGATCACTAGTTCTGGATCACAAACATCTCGATGTACAGTACTGTGCAAAAGTCTTTAGCACCTGCGAAAATAATATTTAAAATCGGTTTAGATGAGCAATGTGTTTTAAATATACTAAATAAACCTAAAAAGAATAATATAAACAACATACTACAGTAAATAGTGACGTTATGTTCAGTATATTACAATAATATTATTGTAGTTTCATCAGAAACCTGGTTCGACTTGATCAGACCTTCATTAAATTAAATCAGGAGCTGCTGATGGAGTTTCACAAATCTGAACAACGGCTGGAGGAACCGAGGAGGAATCTGGAACCGAGCCTGTGTTCTCCTCACCAGCTCACACAGTATCAACTACTTTAAAAAAAAAAACAGATCTGGATACTTTTGACTGTTTTCTTGTTTACTTGTATTTATTCTAATGTCAGCTTTGTAGGCAGGAAGACACATTTTCACACACTGAGAGAAATGGATGTAAAGCATTTCCAGAGATGCGTTTACAGAACACATTAACACAGCACTGTGTTTGTAAAATCTTTTCTTATTGTGAAACTTTGCAGGCACACTAAGGCACAATAGTCTTCAAAGAAACTTTTTTCAGACTCACTACTACTTTACCATCGTCAACATCACTTCTAAAAATTCAGAAGGATTTTGTGTTCACTCTTCATTTCAGGCAGAAAATGAGACGGCTGCACCTGTGCTGTAGATGTCACATCCCACGAGACAAGAAGTCCGGTAAGTATTTCTTTTCATGATTTTTCAACTTTGCTTCATGATTTTGCTCAAATCTCAACAACTGAACTATTCTAAAAAAAAAAAAAAGGCAGAGGGACAGAAGCAGGACACTGAGGGAAGCCTGAGTTAACAGCATCTGTTCAATACAGAATCAGTTTCTACAAGAACTGCATATTCCAGCAGCAATTTGGTTAATCAGTTTGCAAAATATAATAAAAGATCAGCTGTAATGTTGCTTGAGGTGGGGCTTAGACATAGAGGGGGTTTTATATGTATTTTTCTAAATGCATATTATTATTAGTAATAGTATTATTTGCAGCAGGATTTGTAATAGTATAACAACAACAACAACAACAACATAATAATAATAATAATAATAATAATAATAATAATAATAATAATTTTTTTATTATATTTCTGTTGAGTTCTGCTGTTATGTGTGTTCTGTAATTCATCTCAGATGTTATGAATTCAGTACTGAACACATGTATGTTGAAAGTGGAAAACTGTTCTCTTTCCAGAGGTTGCAATGTACAGTAGAGACACTAGAGGGCAGCATTGGTGTAATAACAGACCGACAAATCCACAGTTCCCATTTGAAAAGTCTCCAAAAAGATCCACACACTGATATTAAGTGAAAGAACACTCATAACGTGTAATGTGTAAATGTCATCATATGTTGTTCTTAAGTAAAATGTATATTATGCAACATTATTACTGATGTAGATATATTAATGCTTGGCAACTATTGGAATTTTGAGTTGTTATGCTAAGAATTAAGTCAAAAGTAGTGTATTAGGCACTTTAAAAGTACTACTATATCAACAAAAGTTCAATAACATTTGGTTTGCAAACACTGTAAATAAAGAGCTTTTTAACAGCAGTGTTCGCTTTAACACAGCCTAGAGCATTATAGCACCAACTCTATATGAAAGTCTATGTATCTGAACGTGCCCAGAACTAATTTATATGTTATTAAAACTATATTCAAAGCTTAAAACTGTTTCTTCTGTCCTTATTTCGTTAGAAGCGTTTGGACAGAATTAGTCGTGGCCTACAAAAAAGTCCAATTGTCTCAACCCTGGTCCAGGTGGCCTCCAGCTTTACACATTGAGGTGTTTTTTTCACTGCTCCCAACACACATGATCCACTAATCAGCTGTTAACAAGCCTGGTCCGTGCTGATGTGGTTTCTTAAAGAACCCAATGAGTGGCCTCCAGGAACAAGGTTGGAAAATCTTCTCTTATTCCTGGCGCACTGCTGCCTTCCAGATTGTGGGGTTTCCTTCTTTAACATGGTTTCCTAATCCTGGTCCTGGATGCCACTGCCCTGCTTATTTAAGTGCTTTCCCTTATTTAAGAAACGAACTTAAACACAGGAAGGAGCTGATTGGTTGAATCATGTGTGTTGGGAGCAGTGAAAACACTCTGCAAGCAGGATTTGAAAATACTACTAACAAACCTATTTCCCCTCAATAGCTTGAATATCAACCTTCAACCCTCATCCTGAAGATCCACTTTCTGGCACACAACTGATCCAACCCATCCAGGTCTTCAGAAGAACATAAGAAAGGGGAGGCAGATGAATGAGGAGCTCACTGCTGGCATGCCTTTTTTGGACATTTGACTTGCAGATGAAATATGACATACAAGTCATAAAAGCCAGATTAGATCCCATCTTCTGTTCTTAAGACAACTACAACCTGACCAACTTTTTATAGTTTTACTTTCAGATGTGCAAGATATAAAGTAGACAATTCAGATTTGATCCCACAATCTTCTACCCTTGAGCTCATAGTTTAAATCACAGCACTGTGGAGCTAGGCCAGGTGCACCATGTATTTTTGGACATTTGACTTGCAGATGAAGCACAAGACATTAAATCGGACATTACATTGTTTGGAGTCTACAGTCTTTCAGTCTTCATACCACAGCTAAAGCCAGTGAGCTACTGGGCTTGACATGCTGGGTAACGTATTTAAGACATTCAGATGAAGTGTGACATGCAAGACATAATGTTAAAAACTCAGGATTGATCCCACAACCTTCTGTTTTTGATACTGTAGCTTGTACTGTGAGCTACAGAGCCAGGCTAGAGGTTCAGGAAGACTGCAAGCCCATTACCTTCTGGCTCTCGTAAACAGTCTTTGGTTCCATCTAAGCCCAAATCCAGGGATGCCAAACCTGTGACAAGTCCCCGGAGGACCACCCTTCTACAGACAGCAGTAATAGGACGCCTGATCCCCGTGAAAACCAGCCAAGATGAAGACCTGCAAACGCCATGAGCCCAAAAAAGCAACGAAAAAAAAAACCTGCATTCATGTGCAGCTAAATAATTGTCAGCATTAAGTAAATAATGTGTTAATGCAATAATAACAAATTTATATATATATTATATATAGCCTTACATATATATATATACACACACATATACATATATACACACACACACACACACACACACACACACATATATATATATATATATATATATATATATATATATACATATACATACACATACACATATAAAATAACTTTTCTATTCCAGCATGACTGTGTCCCACTGAACAAAGCGAGCTCAATAAAGACATGCTGAAGGAGTTTGACTGGCCACAACCCCATCCAGCACCGTTAGGATGAACATGAACGGAGACTGCGAGTCAGACCTTCTCGTCCAACATCAGTGTCTGACCTCATCAATGCTCTACTGTCTTTCTCAAGTAGGCTGCAAAAATGATTTTACAAAAACATTTATTACACTTTTGCAGTAAATGAAAAGAACCCAAAGTGAGTGTAGTGTGGTTTTCCTGGCAGAATGATTTGTGTGGGTTTACTGAGTTGAACGGCAGCTTCAGTGGAATATCTGAGGGAACAATCCTCTGCTGTCATCAAAACTCAAATACCAGCGCTAAGAAATCCAAGACGCCGCAGTTATTCTTCACCCACCCAGTCCTGCTTGAGGAGCACGTCGTCCCGCCTGCTCTCGTTTCCACTGGAACGTGTAAATATTAGCTCCACATGTTTAGATATTGACTTTAATTAAACGATCACTGAAAAAGAAACCCAATAATAATACGGTGGAATTCTTTCAGGTTAACTTCACATTCACCTGTTATAATCAGGAAAAACTCTGAGTAAAGCATTTTCTTTAATAACCTAAAGGTGTAAAAGCAGAACGTAATGAGAGGAAACGTTTACTTTTGTGATTCAGCTTTTTTAGTGTGATTGTTCAGTTTCACCCAACTCTAACCTCACCTCAAATGTTTGGCATGAGTTGCCACTGTTTACTGACTACATTACATACAATAACAGACTCAGAATAGAGAACGACTCCAAACCACTGTTTGTGTTAATTAGTAAACTTCAGCAGCAATTTCATTCATTCGTCTAGAGCAGTGGTTCCCAACTTTTTTTCTTTGAAGCCCCACTTGCCTGTGTGCAAGACAAGCCAGGCCCCCCCAACCCCAACCCCAACCCCAACCCCGAATCCTACCCGCGTAGACGCACAAAAGTGAAAGTGATCATTCTATCATATGTGAACACACCACTGCACACGGTGTGAACAGCACGAAATTTTTCCTCTGCATTAAACCCATTCACCAAGTGAAGCAGGGAGCAGCCGTGAACACGGCGCCCGGGGAGCAGTGTGTGGGGGAGCAGTGTGTGGGGACGGTACCTTGCTCAGGGTACCTCAGAGGT
>JBBJLR010000007.1:4511559-4527522 GCA_037577145.1 Brachypetersius gabonensis | reverse complement strand
TGTTCTTATACTCATACACATTTATGTTTCTCAGATATTGGGATTTTATGAATTTAATGTGTACAAATATAATTTTGCTAACCTCAGTGCAGACAAAATTTCGTGCACCCCCTGGGATCTCTAGCGCCCCCCTAAGGGGGCCCAGACCCCAGGCTGGGAGCCACTGATCTATAGTATTTATATCCACCTCTCTTCCTGACCAAATCATTTTATGTATATAGTGCAGTGCTTCGTACACAGTACTTATTTTATTTTGACTTTATATTACATTTTATATTGTTCTTGTTTTTGTGTCCCTGTGATCAATTATTCTTTTGATTCTGATTTGCTTCACAGTTTCCATGCAAAACTGGAGAATCTAACTTTGGATGCCAAACATGTTTTGAAAAGATTTGCACCTAATCTTTTGACTTTTGAAAGAATTTGCTCCACTGATCATGCGAACATTGCATTCTGACACAATTTGGTAGTTGCACTCATATAGTTAAACTCACACAAGTTCATATGAAGCTTATCATGGTTCATCACTCATTATTACTGATTTTGTTTCTGATTCATGTAGTGAAAAATATATATTAAACGCTAACAGCCCTCATTTAAATCCTGCAATAAATCTGGTGTTATTATCTCTAAAAGTAAAAATATTAAAAACAGCAGGATGCTATAAACTGCAGTTTAGTGTCCACAAGTGTCCACTGTTGGGCTTTAAACACCTCCCGAAATCCACTAGAGGGCAGTATTTTGTAACGAGCGCATTATCCACTTACAGGAAACAACTAGACCGGACATGATAAATGTCACTAATCAATATGAATAGGATTTGTTCATTCTTATTATGGCCAGTCACAATTATTTGTTGTTAGTGACATTTAAAGTATGATATATTTTAAATGTAATTCTGTACAATATATACAATACTGTGCAAACGCTTTTTTTTTTTACATTTTGCTTTGAATAAAATGTTACTATTTTATTCACGCCATTCCCTTATCTTTGTCATATTGATTAGATTAAATAAAAAGAAATGACTCACTATATCATAACAGCTAGTGCTAAATAAAAGCTACAGTACTTGACTAATGCTCACTAGGTTGTATTTATTAGCCTATAGATAGTGACTATCTTATATCTTATATCTTAATCCTATAGTGACTAGCCAGGATTGGTGGACACCACAGGAATTCCCAATAGTAGTATGGTGTATTTGAATGAGGAATGCTGAGGACTGTCCTGCCCTTCAAAGCCAAAGTGCAGTAACTACACCAAAGCTGAAACTGAGAAAGGTGACTTTAAAGTGTTAGTATTAGTATGGATTTTGTAGTTTTTTGACACCATAATTTCTCTGAAAGGGGACAACTTTACACCAGGATATTTTCTCACGAGACAAAGGAGAGTCCTAAACCCCATTTGTAGTCTAAAACCAATCTCAAGTCAAATTTGATCAAATATGTAGTTACTGCACTTTGGCTTTGTAGGGCAGTGAAGTGAGAGAACACTGATGAATTAAAACTTGAAAGGCAATATAAAATCAAGAAATCTGCCAAACTAATGAGGCTGAGAAAGAAAATAGTGCATTACAAGACCCTGCAAAACAAATTAGACATCAAACTATAGATTTCATGTTCATTCACTTTAAACAAATGTTCAATTCAAACATAGAAAAGGTTCAACAAATCACATAAAAAGAAAAAAATACATATAGGTACTGCTTTCTAGTATATAATATATAATAATAAATAGTATATAATAAAAAACACTTCATCCCAGAATCACAACAACTATTTTTTTCAGCTTTTGGAGACCGTGGCTATAGTACTGGCTCTATGGTTAGTCAACTATAGTCTGTGAGGACTCCACTGGGGACTGTGCTGAAACTAAACCACGTCAATACGTTGGAGATGGTGTATCTACAGATAGAGTGTGACTTGATCATGTAATTTAAAAAAGAGTAAAGCGACAGTCCAGTAGAAGCGGCTCTCTCGTGTCACTGAAGCCCCATCCATCCTTCTTGTTGACTTGTCAGGAATCCCTGCCAATAAATGATTTGACACGTATCCAAGGACATAAGCTGGTGGTAAAAGACAAAAGGAAAAAGACGCTGCGATGACAAATTGCCCGCAGTAACACATTTGAGGGTGTGAAGAGAAGTATCACAGAGGCCACTTCTGTCTTTATCTGACCGCTCTCGGAAGAGTCGGGGAGGCCGAGTGCAGTTCGCTTGGCCGTGGAGGAGCTGGGGGAGGTCGTCATCACACTCTCGTGTTTCACTGGATCACACGGCGCTATTTTAAGTGTTTGTATATGTTCTAAAGTTCCAACCTCGAAGCCCTCTGGGACCTTGAATATATTGTGACAAACCGCCTCCATAAATATGGCTCCCAGCTTGGACTCTTAATTGCTTTGTGTCGCACCGCGGGCCGAGGAAAACCCAACGGCCTCTTAATGGAACAACTCAACCCAGAAAATGCTAACGTTGCTAATAAAGAATGGAAAAGCTAGCAGGGTCCCTTCGGTATAATTTAAATGTAATTATGCTAATTAGGCCTTAGGTGGTGGTACCAACTTTTCAAGAATTCTTACCTCACTTCCCACTCGCTGCTACCTCAAAAAAAACTGCACTGTAGACTTTCCTGTGCTATTATCATCACAGGTTGCTACAGCAATTTTAGTTATTTCTCTTGTTTATTTATTCAGCAAGTTACTTATTATACCACAATAAAGCATAATTTATTTGCCCACCAACATATTTGCCCATTAAATAACACTTTGCACTTTTGCACAGTCAGAGGTGAGTCAGAACCTAATTGCATGTTACACTGAACATGCAATGCACAAAATAGCTTTTAGACTAAGCCTAGTGTACTTCCACCAACACATAGGCTGGTGTGTGTTGCAGCCTGTTATGAGTTTACAACAATTTATAGTACTGTGGAAAAGTTTTAGGCATCTAGATTTGAAATAATGCATCAAGCTGTTTATGTGGGTAGTTATTTGCTAAAACACTAACATTAGAACAAGTATTTTTTCTGATTAGACGTCAGAATTTTGAACTAATTCTTTAAATTTGGAGGGAAAATCAACAAGTACCTCAGTCCAGCCAAGCTGGAGGTCTGGACCACGCAGAGAAGAGCGTGTGTGACGGCTTTGGCCCAGCAACCTTACAGATTTTTTTGGATACAACAAACCTGGTTTTAGAATGACCCCCCATGCCTTCAGCACTCAGCAGGTCAAAAAAGGTCGAGGTCTGTCTTTGTTCAGCGAGACAGAGTCTGAGGGTGCTAAAACAAAAGAAGCGACAGGTGGATGGTGGAGGTCGTGGCTGTGGTGGGTGTTATGCTGAACTGATGATGGAATCAGAGTCTTGTTCTGTTAGTTCTGATCTCTTTGCACACTTTCAGGTCTTTAGGGCAGTGTGTTCTCATTAAGTTTCTTATGGAAACTCTAGAGCAAGAGTTCCCAACCCTGGTCCTGAATATACTACTTATATTACTTATACAATAGTCTTATCATGTGCAATATCATTACTTATGTCACTATTATATACAGTAACAGATTCTGTATGGAGTTTGATTTAGCCTTTGTGTCTCTGAGCAAGCTTAACATAAGCACTTCTTTGTAATCAGTAAAGTTTTCTAATGCTGATTCTCTGCTTGAACACATCTGAACCAAATAATCAGCTCCTTAAGCCTCTCCTCATTTGAAGTGGGTCAGTTGAAGCAGGCAAACAAAACACCATGATGTGAAGAGCTGGGGTTCCATGACCAGGGTCTAGTGCTCATGATAGAAAGCCCCCACTTTTGGAACATCATGATGCCCTTTTAGCTCTACAGGTTTAACGAATGGGTAAAATATTAAAAACATGTACTAACAGCTGCCTGAAATGTGGATTATATCTGAACAGCATCAGAATGCACTGCCATTTCATTAGCTGCAGAAAACGCCAGGTACGAACGGGCAAAGTGAGTCACAGTCTCTTGCTGCACAACACAGTTGTAATCACTGTAATAATTACAGTCTGTCAATGCAGGTCAATGCAGAAGTATTACCTTCTTCCAGCCCTTGTAGGGGGATCCCACAGTTTGTGTGGAAAGCTACCTTTACCCTGACACCTAAAGGAAGGTTCTCTGGACTCTCACACCCACTCGGACTTCTTCTCTTGTCCATCTCCACTGCTGGATATGAGGTTACCTCCATTGTTCACCTCCACCAGTGTGTATTGCCCTACACTCCTTGTGCAAACCGCCGCTGCTTCCATGATGTCCAGCGTCCCTGCGCTTACAGGTCTGTCCCGCCTGGGGGGAGGGGGAGGTTTGTTGCGACAGCGTTTATTAACCCTGATGGACTTAGGAGTCCCCAGAGGCTCAGACGGACAGAGCGCCACTTCACTGCCCTCTCGCTCCAACCCTTCATCTTGAGGAGTTTGATAACGACTAGATTTGTTACAATCCATGGAGCCAGGAATGCCAAGGTTGATTCCCAGAGGGGTTCCTCCGTGAGGTACAGATGTGTGAAGGTCACCATCCTCACCACAGGCCTTGCTCATTCTTTTCCTGAAACTCCCACTGGCCAGCAAGTCCTCAGCTACACACTTGGGAGAGTTTGCACCTCCGTTTCCAGAAACGAAGTACCTCTCCTCCTCATACATCTTCTCCACTAGCATCTTCTTCTGGCTCTTCTGCTTCAATGACCCACTGATGGCACAGATCAAGTCCAAGATGTTTAGAAAAAGAGACAGGACAGCCGTTGCCAGCATGAAATTCAACATGATGGTTTTCTCAGTGGGTCTGGATATGTAGCAGTCCACCATGATGGTGCATGGAGTCTGCTGGCACATGAACTGCTTGGGAATGTGGAAGCCGAACAGGTAGTAATGGGCAGCCCCAAAACCAGCTTCTAAAAGGATCCGGAGGAAAAGGTGGAAGACGTAGGCCCCTGAGAAATTGTGCAGTATTCCTACCTTAGATTTTACAGTGGACTTTGACAGAGATGCTTCCATCAAAGAGTTCTGGGGGATTTTATAAACAGAGCCGAGTTTTGTGCACTCAGAAGCTTCAGGATAAAGTGGGTGGTTGGACGTCACTTTGTGGATCACATAGACCACAAACAAAATGTAAGGTAGACTAATGGAAGTGAGCTGGACCAGCCAGAAGCGAAACAAGGACAGGGGAGCAAATACATCATAACACACATTGGAACAGCCAGGCTGGATAGTGTTACACACAAATCTGTCCTGCTCGTCCTGGTAGAGGGGATATCCAGCAAAGAAGAGGACCAAAATACGTAGGCAGACCATCAGGACCAGCCATACTTTCCCTAGAAGATGAACAAAGCAACAAGTGGTGGATCCAGTTATGGTAGAGACAAGCTTTGATGCACATTTTTTCCATTGAAAAATTTAATTTTCCATATTTGGACAGCAATGTCATATACTTTTTACTACTTTTTATTACTTTGTGCTTTTAGCTCCACATATTTGATAGGAAATAAGAGGTCCATAGGTGGGTGTGTCCCTTTGTCCAAATGACCCCGGAAGTGGGGTAGGCATGAAGCACTTTTTGGGGAAAATTGTATGGTGCATAAACTTCACAAAATGTGACACCCTGTATCACTAAATTTTGTCCAACTTCTCAGTCTATTATTAACACATCGACAAACACAAAAGATCTCATAACATCATTAACATCTACTCATTCTCTCAACTTCAGGGATGATCATATTACATACCCCAGTGGACCGAAAAAGTTTAATACCTACCCACAATGGTGATGTTGTAATTGAGTGCAATGAAGACAGTCTCTGAGGCACCCTGCCTCTCCATGACTTCAGATCAAGGCTCCTTCCAAAAAAAGCAGTCTTATTTCTTACTTTTTCTCAAGGTGAGAGTCCAAGAAAGCCTGTCAGAATTCCATTTAGTCCCTAACAGAGAACTGAAACGGATCCCATTAAAGTAATCCTCCCAGCTCCTGCCACCGCTTCCTGTCTTACCTCTCTCTGCCTCGCTCTGTCCTGGACGACAACTGTTCTCAGACAACAGAAGATGTGAGACATGAGCTCCATTGTGGTGCTATTCTTACTCACCAAAGGCACGTTGACGCTCAGGCATTGCTGAGATACCTCGGCTCTGTTTGTCCTTACAGGATAACACCCAGCATCAAGTTAGACTGCAGTAACTTCTCATCTGCAGTGGAAAATGTTTTAATTTCATGCTGTGGTACCTTTCTGGTACCTTCAGCTGGAATGTAGACTAGGGAAGACCTATTTCAGATTGATGTTTAAAAATCTATTCAGTAACAAACACAGTTTGGTCAAAATGATTCTGGTGTTTTAGTTTGCAACTTCTCAAACTTCCGATGGATACTACAAAACTTACAAAACATGTACTGAGTTGTAAAATTATGATAAAATTATTATCCAAGATTCCTCTCAATGAAAAGAATGGTCATCACATATTTAGGTGGGTCTTAGTCGAGTGCAATGTTGACTTAAAAACATTTTTAAATCTTGTTTTAAATATTTAACTTCCCAGTTAATATTGTACCATGAACAATTACATGGATTATTAATGTAAGGGACCTTTCTCACTGGGCTCTCAGAAGGTTTTCTAAGCCCGGCAACACTCTGAAGACTGCTTTGAAGACCACTGTACTGGCATTTAACATTTGAAGTCTGCGTGCACATGTTAAGAAGCTTGACAGTTTCTTAATTTAGGACTTATACAGGCTTTTCAGGGGTGATGCAATGTCCAGCAGTGCCATATTAATGCAAATGTCCTTCACTTTAATTCAGTCCTCATGACATTGGGCATAACTGGATGCCGGCGGCTCAGAGAGGAGCACAGCGGAAATCTCCAGAAGCCTTTAACCTGTTCTAAACGTCCTCAGGGAGCAGGACATCTGGACAGACAGGCAGAGTCTGACTGGACCCTGTTCTCTTATGAATGGAGCCTCATGTGCCTGAGCACTGGCAGATGCCTGGCACTGAACAATAAATGAAATAGCTTCTGCTTGGTGGGGCAATTGAGTGGTGGTGCATGGAGTGCACGGAGCTAGAACTCGAGGGATTCAGTTCAGACCCTCATGAAAACCCAAGGGGAGGTCTAAGCTGGGCAGCGCTCCAGTTTATACAGAGCTGTATGTTTAATAATGCCTCATAGACTCACATACAGTGCTGATCCTAGACTGGTGTAACTGGCACATAATCATGTTCACTTCAGATATATATATATATATATATATATAACCATGGAAAAAAGGAGACCGCATCACTTTTTTCTGGTTGTTGCTTTTGTAACGTGTGGGAGTGTGTCTGTGTAAAATGTGCATCTCACTATCACTTTATACACTGTTGACCACAATTGCTCTACAAACACTACTGCACACACAACACATATGGAGGCGTTTCTTATTTTTACACACACACACACACAGAGTAGTTCAGAAAAGAATAACAACCTGTGAATTTCTCTCTCTCTCTCTCTCTCACACACACACACACACACACACTACAAATATTGAACAGAAAAGGGGAAAATGGTCTCTTATTTTTTTCCATGGATGTAACCCTTTTTTGCCTAAAGTGACTCCAACATTAAGACATTTTCATTTCCTGGGCAGCTGGTGGCCTGGTGGTTAGGGAGTTCAGAAGGTTGTGGCTTTGAATCCCAGGCCTGCCAGCAGCACCTCTGAGGTTCTCTTGAAAGCGGAGTTCCAGGCTGCCCGCTGCTTCACTTAAATGCAGAGAAGGAATTTCACACTGTTATTGTTGATATGATAAAAGTGGCCATTCACACTGTTTATTGTGATGATGATGTAGTTACATTGAGAAACAATGTCAGCAGTGTGGACTTTTAAAACTAAAGTAACAGTCAAATATAGTAAACCAGTTCGTACCTGGTGTTATTTTTAAAGGGGGTTGTACCATTTGAAGAAATACAATGCCAGATGCTTGCGACAGGCTAAGAAAATAACCCAGGATGGCTCTCACACAGGAAACTGCTTTCTTACATTATTGCCTTCCAGGAGGCGCTATGGGTCTATTCAGGCCCGCACTGCAAGACTTCAGAACAGTTATTATCCAAGCCGCATAAAAATAGTGAATGGTAACCTGTAAATATAGTGATGCATACCTGGGAATGTGGTACATTGCTTATTCAACGGCTCATTTTATTTATTATTATTGCTATTTCTGTTTTGTTTTACTTATTTCTGTATTTGTATTTAATTTATTTTTGTATTCTGTATTTTTTACCAGAAAGAGTTCCATTTAGATTCGTTGTACAATGACAATAAAAGTGAGGTACATGCAAATATTGTATGGTAAAATGGTCTTTTAGGTTTACCACTATTTAACCATTACCAACACAAAACTCAGAAGAGATTGTTAGGAGCACTGATGACAATAACATTGATTTGATGACTAATAAAATATACTGTATACAGAGTTCCAGCCCGCTGGTTCTTATCGCCACCACTGTAAAGAAAGTATGAGCATAAGCAATCCACTCTGCCTCCCTAATGGAGATACCTGCCTATAGACTACAACTCGTCATGTTAAATGTATAGAGCTGCGGTGCGTATAGAGCATTTCAGTGCTAGCAATTGATTCTTCAAGAAAAAGAAAGGAGAAAGAAAAGAACTGTTTAGTCATTCATTAGTGAAAAAGGCTTGCCAAATGAAACATCTGTCAGGAGGCCTGATTTATTAAGCATTACACTCACCTGTCTCCTGGGTAAATATCACTCTGAAAGTGTCTCAGTGTGTCACTGCAGGGCCACAGGGGAGCTGGATGAAATACATTTCCATTGTGTGTGTGTGTGTGTGTGTGTGTGTGTGTGTGTGTGTAAGAGCGAGAGGGAGACTCAAAATAATTTAGAAAATAAGTAAAAGGAGAACTGCACTCACTCAACCCAGAGTGGTCTATCTATTGCCTCCTAAGGCTTAACAGAGAATGTTTTGTTTTTTTTAAAGCCACCAGTCATTTCTTTAGCAAAATATTGATCCTCTCAGTGATATTTGAAGCATATATATATATATATACAACTGAAAAATGATACTACTGCAAAAATGCTCAGTTCCTCAGGTGTTATCTTTTATAGGCGCAAGTATAAACCTGAACAGCTTATTTCCAAATTAAAAAATTGTTCTTTAAAGCATCATTTCAAAGGAAATGACAAATCATCTAAATAAGAGAGATGCAGCATTTACAGAACTGGAAAAATACATCTCTTACTCACTCAAACTAAATGGCAATAATGAGCCTTGAGGAACTTCTAGTAGTGTTTCACCATCCAACTGGTCTCAGTGTGAGAGGAGGGAGTCGATTACAGGAGTGTTTTATACTTTTCCTCATTAAATAAAATTCAGCTGATCACTGATCAGTCCCTCATGAAGCAGAAGGAGGTGCTTGTGTAGGAGTTTAACAGACACTGGACTGGAATGGTTGTCACTCAGAGTTGCTGATTTAAAAACAAACTGCACTGTCTTATTGTTTTCAGGAGCTGTATATATATTCATATATATCTTAGAAGTTGGCCTTGATGCAAACAAACCCTGCTCTGTTCACTGTGCTGGTTGAGGTCAAACTGGAGGTCATCACAAATTTACAGTGCAATGAAAGCAACGTGGCAAACCATGTGACCCAGTGGGGAGCCAATAAGTGGCAGGATGATATTTTGAGCACAACTATAACCTTTTTAATCTCTGTTGATCAAATCATAGAGAGAGCTTAAAAAAGACTTTCTATAAGTGCTGTAACCTAAAGCTCACCTTCTACTGTTCCATCATTTCATCTCTGCCTCTAACTCAATTAGCCGCACAGCTGGTCCACGTCTGGCCTGTTGCTCAAGGCTCATTCAAGGCTGGTGAGAGCGTCAACGCTGGACCCACCGACCTGACTTGCTTCATGAGGCACTCATTTAGAGGAGGAAAGGCCCCATACTAGGCCTGAGCTCTAAAATACTGTCAACTGCAAAGTGAATTACAGCAATATTTTAGAAAGTCTGGTTTTAAATATTCCTCGATGATCATTTATAACATTTAGTTCGTATTACTGCCGTGCACCATCTATTCATTTCATGTTAGGTCATGACCTTTTTCTATTTAGAGATAAACCAAGCAGACCCAAAGACAAAAAAATGAGTATCTCAGTTTTTATGGGAGTGAGCATGAAACGTCGTATGTCGAAACTGTCGTAACCCGAGGACCCCCTGTAAATCACTAGCATTCCTTTAGTCTGAGAAACACCAGAATTCCCAAAGTCTAATTCCTCCAGACTGAACATAGAGAAGTTAAAGTCTTTGTTAACTATTATTCAGTTAGAAATCTGAAACTAAACACCAGGTAGTCATGAAAGCAGACCCAAAAAGCCAGGACACTTTTATTGCAACTTTTCAAAGTTTATTTCTTGTGCCAGTTGCTAAACATTGCTTTTTGAACCGGGAGCACTGGTTAAAATCATAGGTTTCGGGAGTAAGAAACTGCATGCGGCCTTTTGTGCCTCCAGCCCTGCCGCGGCGGCCGCGGGAGCTGGGTTCACTTTTTCTAAACAGAAGACGCAGTGAACTAAAGATCAGAGCGGAAACACAAGGCTCAGCGCTTGGCACAGCGGGCACAGACTGAGGGCTGACCTTCAACACAAACAAAAATAATAAGAAGAATAAAACGACAACAACAACGGAGCATTCGGGATTAAACTGTATACAACCAATGACTAAACATAAAACAGATCAAATAAAAAAAATGAAATCATAAAAATCACAACTACAGCAGTTTTTCGTTTTCTTTCCCTATGCGCGACATGCGATTGAGCGAAAACGTGGACCATTCTGTGGACCTTGAGAACCTCTTTGAGAACCCCTGGTGTGATTTTAGAAACTGGAATCTAAGGCCGTGTTTCTACCAACCTAAGCCAGGCACTGGGTGGAACAAATGGCAGTGGATATTGCAGTAACTTCTCCTCTCTTTATAAGTCCAGCTTCTAATGGTGCGCTTCCACATGAGGCCAACACTGGATTAAATTATACGTTTCTTAATGAAATCAAGAACCCATTCTCTACAGGGAGCAAACTAAAATGCATAACTTTTGTACAGGCCACATTTTCGCTGTACATCATGCTAAATTCAGCTAGTGTAAAGAACCTGTGCACTAACATGAGCGTAAGTGTGTTCCCTGTAGAGGATGTGTATTTATTTCACTGAGAAAATTAAAATGCAACTAGACCAAGGGTGCCTAAACTTTTGCACACAGCTGTAACTCAGCCTACAAGAGCAGCAAGTGTTGAACAGAATGTTGGCATTAATTCAGTTCAACATAATGAGAGACTATAGAGCACAACTCAGACTGTGTGAAAGGTAACAGAGACAGGATTGGTCTTGTATAGTTTTTTTTTTTGTTGTTGTTGTAATCAAACTATTCTGTCTGGTTTTGAGTAGTTACCCTTTAGCATTTAGTGAGTAAAACTGGATCTGGTACTTACGGCTGCTAGAATACAGTAGCGGTCAAAATATTATATTGATCCTCAATGCAGCCACTGTCAGTTGCACTGAATGGTGTCTTGTCTTGTTTAGTTGTATTGTTGCTCTTGTGTTCTGTCCTGTGTGTACTTGTGTTTTTGTTCTGTTCTGCTCTCCTGTTGCACCATGGTCCTGGAGGAACGTTGTTTAGCTTTTTACTATGTACTGTGTGTACAAAGTAGAAATTACAATAAAAACTTGACTTGACTATAGCAACTAAACTGGAAAGTACACATAGCTACTCTAAACAGACTATGTAATGTGATGGGACACAAAATTGTGCCTTACAGTCTCATCATGTTGAACAGAATTGGTTCAGTGATGCTTGTTTAAACTTGCAACAGTTGCTACACATTTGTGGCCAATTTAAGCTTCACTGCTCAATGAAGGTTTGATTTTCCCATCTATAACTAGTCATTGCTTCATTTGGGCAGCACTCGCAAATGCGTCTACTCAATATAATATAGGATTTTGAGCTCTGAAATGCTTTGAACATGAGCCTTCATGTTTCTCTTACCCTTTTCACTGGACGTGCTGCTGTATTGCTCGATGTGAGGCCAAATTCAGAGCCAGTTTCTCCGCCCTAACTTTTAATGAGGAGAGAAACGCATGTAAAATAATAAAAAAATAAGTCTACATCAATGTTGTGCAATTTATTTAACTTTTTTTCCCCCAAAAGGCTATACTGCACGATGGCCGTCCAGGATGGAATGTCTTTTTGGCTTTGAAGAAAATAACTCGCTCCGTTTCAGTGACCTCTCCACAGCTCGACTCGAGTTCTCTAGAGCAAATGAGAACCCGTGTTTTTTTAATCATAGGACACTCTTTTGGCTTGAGGTTATCTGGGCCCTCTAAACAAGACAAGAAACCCCCATCACTAGTTGCACAGCACGATATTCAAACGTCCCTGTGGGTTCCTTACTTGAATTATAATAACAATGAAAAAACAAACCAAAACAAATCCAACTTTTCCATTTTCTTCATCTAAATCGCCAGTAAACAACACATAAGCAGCATGTTTACAGTGTGAGCACTTAAGAAGACCATCTCGAACCCGTCTGGTTTGTGGGGAATTTTGATTCTGTGTCTAATCATTGACTAAGACCATAAAAAAAAATCATATTTCTATGAATCCCAGTTGCCAGGGAAAGGGCAGCAAGCGTAGAATAAACCAAGATTAGAAACAAAAACACGACAGCCTGGATAACTATAGTGGTACTATTACAGTTCTGATCGCATCTCTGAAACTGAGACTTTGTGAAGGGACTGTACTGACGAACGGCTGAAGACGGCACTTCTGCTATGAATATTGTCAGGTCAGATGTTTCCTTGTGCCTTAGAGAAGACTGTGAGGAGATGTTTAAAAGGAAGGAATGTGTAAATCATAGAAAATGAGCTCCAAACCACTTCCTAATTCAGAATGCCAATCACATAAGACGCACTGAGAGGTGTCGGAATGCTCTTCCCCATGCGAGACGTTGCTTTAGACAGTTGGTTCAAGTCCATCTGCTGCTCGAATAAACCCACCCCTCTCCCTCCCCCTTGGCCACAGGCTGGACAGTTCTCCCGCCCTGGTGTCTTGTATTTACAGCAGCCATAAGAACAACAAAGACACGTGTGGAAAGTGAAAAGCCCCCCACCCCACCCCCCCGGTTTAGGTGGAGCGCCGAGCAGACGTTGCATCCTCCCAGGAAAAAGAGGCTTTAGTGGACAGTCTCTCTCTGTCACTCCGGGTGTTTATGTTTTGTTAGCCTCCTCTCTTGTTAGGAAATGATGGCAGGAGACCACCGCACCACTGTCAGATTGTCCACACTCACCGACCGCTTCTTAGCTGCTTTTCTCAAGTCTTTATACTTGTCGTCACAGAGCCTGGAGATAGCCTGCGCGTGAGAGAGTGGGAGAGAGAAAGGGAAGAGTGTGAGAGAGAGGAAGAAAGACTGTAAGGCCAAAGGACCAGTGAGATGTGGCCACAGCGCAAGTCAATCCGGATTCGTTTTACAAGAGGAAGTGTGATCATGGGATCTGCAGGATCTGAAAGGCTGATGCCTATATGAGAGTAATCTCAGAGTAATTTGAAAGTGCACAGATCATTAATTTTTGTGGTCGATTCTGATTCTGACTTCTTTAAGCTCACACAAAATTACCCAAGCTGCAAAATAAATGACATACGTTAGTTTTGAACACACAATTTGATTGATTGACAAGCAGTTTAATAATAAGATGCTTTAAACTGCTGCTGTTACTACCTTTCTACTTTAGTCCCCACAAACAAAAGTACCATTATTATATCAAACTAGTTATATGATGCCAGTGTACCTAGAGTAGGTTTTGACAAATTCTGAAGAAAACTGAGACAGCAGGACTACTTCAAATGTTACCACTAAATTTAGTGATGTTGCCACTAAATTAGCTTTTTGGTCAGCAGCCCTGGGTTAAAATCCCAAACACTGTTAAGAGGCCCTTAAATTGTAGTCCAGGTTGTACACATTGTGTACAAGTCACTCAGTGGTTTGGGCTCTAAATACATCTCTGATGTCTGATGTTGGGTCTCTTAGACCTGCGGGAGCTGTTCAGCTAGTGGTGAGGAGAGCTGAAACAAATCCTGGTGAAATGGTGTTGATTCACTCTGCTGTCCAACCAACTATACTTCTGTTACTGATTCGATGCATTATTTTATTTCTTGATTTTTTTGTTTTGCTTCCTACTATTTTCATGCTTAATATTTCCATTATTTCCTGTAAATCACATTGAACTGTATGATATGCACTATATAAATAAACTTGGAAAAAACGTTAATCCAGTTCAAAAATGGCTTTCTCTTAGGGGTAGAAGGTGGGCAGTAGAGGTCTTGTTTTGTCATGAAATCTACAAAACATGTATGTGAAGCAAGAACACAAAGGAAAAGTTGTTTAGTTGTTGTGG
Source organism: Brachypetersius gabonensis (assembly GCA_037577145.1). NCBI lineage: Eukaryota > Metazoa > Chordata > Actinopteri > Characiformes > Alestidae > Brachypetersius > Brachypetersius gabonensis. The sequence continues at coordinate 4,513,090 of JBBJLR010000007.1, read as the reverse complement.
TGTGAGTGGGACGGAGGCTGCTGACTGCAAAGCAAGAGGATCACAGCGGTGTGCAGCTGCCGAACCTTAGCTGGGCCTGGTCCAATTACAGCATGAGACATGAAACAAGTGAGGATCAGATCAGAGGGCAACCACGGACTGAGTCCACACCCACTCACCAGCAGCCCTGACCATGCACGCACAAGCACAAACACGCAGTCGGCATCATTAGCAGCCAGCTCCGCCAGAACAGCAGCTGGATCACGGTTGAATTGTGTCAGGAGTCACACGGGAAGGTAATTAATTTGTTTCTCTCCTGTAGTTGTCACCCACTCTGTAGGCCACACTCCACAACTGATATTTGTCATTGCATACAGCGTGTTCCTCAAGTTAATGGCAGTTTAAAGAAAGGATATGTTTACGGCCTTTAGACAGACTGGAGGGATGCTCCCTCTCATTTCACACAGAGGAAAACAGCTAGGCTGAGACATATGTGCTCAAACTGAGACTCATGCAGTCAGCAGAACCAAAGGATATCATCAGGAAGACAGAGTGTAGAGTTTGAAATATGAATAGAACACCTGTATTTTGCACAGTTCTGTCCCTAAATAAAAGGCATAAGCAGGAAATGTCTCTTTTATTTATGACATTTTTCCATCAAATTCTGTGACTGTGAGACAGTGACTGCAGGCCTATATCAAATTCTCAGTCTGACGTTGCCATTAAATAAGCTTTTAGGTGAGCAGCTCTGACAATGAACCAACTCAAACTGAAATGAGCAGAAATTATTAGAATATAATTTAGCAAAGACAGGCTTTGAAATGCTTTACAGACTTGCTGGAGCTAAAGGACATGCAGGTAAATACTGAACTAAACCTGATATTGTGACAGTTTCATGGTCATAGTCATTAAGAACCAAAAGTCACAGCCCTCATCAGGTATCTTCTAAACTTCTACACTGAGCACTACTTCTTTGGTGGAAGGAAAGATATTAAAACATGCAATATGATTTGTTTGGACTTTCTTGCTTTGACGTTTTGTATGAAAGCAACATCATGGCTGTATTGATCTTTTGCCAGTAACTTCAAATGTGCTTCTGAAAGGTTAGAATGAGGTTTATAGGTTTATAATATCTCCCCACTGAAGCAGAAAGGAGTAAAGAGGGAGTATGGCCTTCTATGACTGGAAATAACAGACTGAATATGCTGCAAAATGGCCAGACCTAGCTCTCAGCCCTTGTAACAGATGGATGTTTGAGTGCTCACCTCTAGTTTCTGGGCCTTCTCCCTGCTCAGAGGCTCCAGAGGGAAGCTGAGATTGTTCGCCTCAGACAGCGAACGCAAGTCAAAGTAGTACTTGGCGTACACACTCGATGGCACATTAATGTTAAACTGCAGCAGCTCCAGAAACTGTCTCTCCAACTCGTTCCTAAAACAGAGAGAGAGAGAGAGAGAGAGAGAGAGAGAGAGAGAGAGAGAGAGAGAGAGAGAGAGAGAGGGGAAGAAAGAGAGAGAGAAAGAGGGGTGCATGTCTTTCTTCTCCCCCCCCCACC
>JBBJLR010000007.1:4429832-4443753 GCA_037577145.1 Brachypetersius gabonensis | reverse complement strand
TAGTAGAAGTAGTGATGGTTGTAGTAACAGTAGTAGAAGTAGTGATGGTTGTAGTAACAGTAGTAGAAGTAGTGATGATTGTAGTAGCAGTAGTAGAAGTAGTGATGGTTGTAGTAACAGTAGTAGAAGTAGTGATGGTTGTAGTAGCAGTAGTAGAAGTAGTGATGGTTGTAGTAGCAGTAGTAGAAGTAGTGATGGTTGTAGTAACAGTAGTAGAAGTAGTGATGGTTGTAGTAACAGTGATGTTAGTATTGATATTAGTAGTAGCAGTAGTAGTTGTAATATTAATAGTAAATGTAGAGTTAGTGTTAGTGGCGATGGTAGTTATAATAGTAAGATGAATAGTAGGTAGAAAGAAGGAAAGTTGGGCCTTTTGTAGGATGTAAGAGGTTTTGAGTGTGTCATCTGAACTCTTACTCAGCTCTGACTTTCAGCCAATAATTAAAGGCATGTATCTAAACAACAGGAAATGCATGTTGTGGTGGTAGAAGCATTTAGATCTCTCGCAGATCTCCTTAATGCCCAGCAGCGATCGATATCCTTTTAAAAACAAATGGACATCTCCAAAAGCCCAGATGGCCACTTTCCCAATTATAAGCCTGGGTGGATTTTGATTCTTGTTCTGGCAAATCTGTTCAGCTGTAAGTTTTGAGTAACAACTTTAAGTGGTGAAGCCCTATTTTCATTCTTTTTTCTTCTTTATATCTTCCTATTTTTTTTTTTCTTTCTTTCTTTCTTTCTTTACTCTAGTACTAAAATGAATGAAACATTTGATGTCGGGTAATAATAACCCATTTCACTATGAAACTTGCAAATGGCTTTAAAAGGTGGAAATATCCTTTACTCTGTGTTACATTGTGCTTGTAAAGAATGAATGGACTCTCAAAGTATTATTAGCATCAGATAACGAAATTACATCCTGTGTTTTTTGGTTGTAGTAGAAACACACCAGACACGGATTAACATTCATTCGATTTACACATAAGACCAATGGAGAAAAAAAAAAAAAAAAGCAGTTAGTTTCACAAAAGCCAAAGCACATTCAGAAGCAGAAAAAAAATAAAAACAGATTTTAATTCTTTGATCGATATCGCAGTTATGTTTGTGAGTAAGGACACATTTTATTAGGATCTGAATTTGATGAGAAATTATTGTGTGTACGCTTGCAAGTGTTTGTCATTTGTTAAAGTAGTAGAGTGCAAAATGTAAAGTGAAAGTGTAGGTACTGCATCTCTATGTTATTAAAAATGTTAATGCATTAATATAATGTAACAAAAGAGAGCAATAACTGCTGTAGGAGTTAAAGGGGCTGAAGTGAAGAAACATCAACATGCTCTGTTCCTGTTTATGACCTCAGAGCATAGTACCTAGTGTTACACACATGGCAGCACTTTGATTGATACGGCTGCTGTAGTTCAAATTCTTTGTGGAAATACCCAAAACATGCCAGCTGTAAAGTGATTTGTGTCTGGGATTTCAGAGTACATTCTTGGATCCACCCGGTACAAACAGAGGACCCACCCTGACGGGCGAGGGTGTGTTTCTGTTCTAGCTGAGATGAGTGTGAGGGAGAGGGAAAGAAGGGAAAAACGGAATGCAGCTGTCAACATGCTCTTATGCTGAACAGATGTGTGGTCACGCCCCCGTTCTACTCCGCAGCCTGCAGTCAACAACGAGCACGCTCTTCCAGAAGCAAAACAATCATTGGGAGTAGATTTTTGGAATGCCTCGGACACTTGTGGCAGCCACTGCATGCTAAGGCCAAACTGTAGTTAGTGCGGCGCGATGTGCAGTAAAGCAGCTTGGCTGCGAGGCTTCTGGTTTAACAGGAATGCGACTGCAAGCTCTGCGGCCGGAGGAGGTGAAGGATAGGAAGCTGTGTTTACCCTTCCAGAGTTGATTTAAATCTGTGTGCTGGCTGGAGAGCCTTCGGAGCGCACAGCTGGAGCATGTCTGCAGAAGTGTGCGAGAGACAGGGAGTTTCTGAAAGACACGATCAGGCAGTAAACTCAAAACCCAGCTCCAGTGTGCAATCTTTCACACTTGTCAAGATCGGAGGTCTTACATAACAGTGAAATTCATGCTATCGGTTTCTCGACAGACCCCAAAACACAAGGCGTTTCCCTGAAAGAGATGCACGTTTTGTAGCATAGAAGCATAGATATTACAACTCACTCTCTGTGGGAGGATCATGGATTAGCTGTAGAATTGCTTGCAGAAGTGAATGTGGCCCTGCCTTGAACTTTTGACCCCATTATCTTGACCTGGCCTTTTAACTTTAAGGCGCTCTATGTTATCACCACTGAACCTTATACAAAGAGAACCTCAAAGCTACCCGCTACTGGAATTGTTTACTAAAACACCATAAAATAAAATTTACACGGACTTCCGCTTCCACCCCAGATGTGGCAGATCAGTCAAAACATTGTAGAGCCCCAATTTTGGTTCTTTAGTTTAGAACTGGAGTTGCAAGGCTAGCATTGGCTGTTCTATTCTGGTGGGGAACTTTCATTTAAGTTTATTTAAGCCACTACTTGAAAAGTAATTGCACAGTTTCTGAATCAGATTTGTGCAATATACAATATATACTGTTTAATCTGTTAAACTGACTGAATGTTACTGAGTGTTAATCTCATCATCCTTTATTATTTTGTTGCATTGATTTTTGCTGCATTCACACTAAGTCACTTTCATAAACCATTTTGCACTACTGATCTGTTGGTAGAGATTAAGATTTTAGCACTTAGAATTTTCCTCTGGATCTCACACTGTCCTGAAACTTGAGAGTTTCCTCAAGTTGCAGAATGTAATGTAATGTAATGGAACAGTACACTAAATCTTTACATAGAGCAGCATCAGTGTTACAACATGTATGTGGTTTCGGGCTCACTGTGAGCTATACAAATGAACAAATGCTGTGGGTTTGTTTTTACAAAATGATTGCTGCTCTACAATCAACTCTTGCATCAATGACCACAATCGCTCCCCTTAGTGGTGGGCTTTTGTTCATTTTTACAGCTCACATTGTGTCTTCAAACATATCCAGATCTGCTCCACTTTAATGAAGAGCTGGATTCAGATTGAGGGAGGTTTTGAGTGTGTGTCACATCTCCCGTTTTAACCTGAGAAAGCAAATCTTTGAACAAACATGTCTTGGCTGATTGACTACATTCGGGATAAACAACAAAGGCCCACACTCACTTCTCCTGTGCCGGTAAATTACAGTAAAGGATGAATGTAGTGAAAAGATGGAATGCAAGATAAAAAAAAGTATGGGGAAGTAAAAAGTTGAAAAAAACAGCACCCGCTAAAAGATCCTTTCCCAAGATAAGGTGAACGATGCGCAGTAAATTAACATTCGATCGTGGCCTCATGCCATGTCTTGTTTTGAAATTTCTCAATAAATATCTCTCCATTAGCCGGTGAGCACTAATGACACATATTGAGCAAATGGCTGTTTTTCACAATGTCTCAAAACAACGGATTGATAAAGATCGCGGAATGAAGTGATTTATTGGACCTTCTTATGCACGCAGCCTATTTAGTCATTTAGTCAGCTCGCAAACAAACAACTGTGCTTAAAATACAGAATTCTCATTGACTAAGGGTGCCTCTGGTTATTTTTTCTGCTTTGTCAGAGATGGAGGCAGGAGGAATGCTAATGAGATTGAAATCTCTACTGATTAGATCTTTAATCTCTGAACTGTGCTCTACTTAAAACAACACCTGTTTTCTTGTCTTCATTTAGCCCCTTATCATACAATGTTATAATAATAAATGTAGCTCCTGACTGGAACCTATTAGGTGCCAAACTAGGTTTTGATGTAGTAACATTTCTATTATGATGCTAATTATTTTAACAACGCTAATTATTTTAAGCATCCAGAAGCTCAAAGCATGTCCACCAAAGCCTTCGTCTTTGATGTGCAGATCGATTTCATTGATTATCAGGTAGGCAAACGCATGTCAACATCTGCTCGTTTGGGGGCAGTTTCATGCTGTCTTTTCTTTGGCGGTTCTTCTAACTGCGGCCATTAGTGAACAGCAGTGTCAGCAGTGTTTGAAGTGGCATATGGGGTGGCTGTTTGTTAACCACTACAGCCTCTGGGCATTGCTACATAGTACCTGGGTCCAATTGGCTGTCAAGCTCTCAAGTGCGTAGCCCTTTCAGTGGTCAGGCATGTGGCCGGTGGGGAGAGAGTTACGCTGTAATCTCCACTTAGATGACTCATGCTATGACCTGAGGGAGAAGAGTTTACAATGGCAAGATGGCCCCATCAAGCAGAGCCTTGAGGATCAAACCTGGTCGCGCCAGCTGAGCTGATTGGTCACTCTCTTAAGGGATAAACGCTTTGAGGACAAGAGCATGATGACAGAATATGTGGGGCGCCAGTCTTTTATCACTGTCTTGCCACAGTAAGGGAGCAGTCGTGTTGGTCTAACCTCTTTACTTCACAAGCAAATGACAGCAACATTTGAACCACTGTAAATTCAAAAAAGAGAAAGGAAAAAAAAGCGCCTTGTATTTATTTATTCGACTACCTAAAACTACAGATTACAAAACGCTACATGGTACACATTTTGTCTCATGGGAAAAATATTTACTTGTTTGCACTAGTTTATATGTCACTGTGGAGTCATGGAGTCATTTGGTACCGGGCCACACAGAAATACAGAATAAAAATATTTTATTGATTATCAGAGTCTGAAAGATCTCTTGTTTTGAAAAAAACCCTCGTCTCGGTCAAAAATTTAAGTAAAAAACAAATGCTCTTTGTTATTAGTTGTATCTACACTGGTCCAGAAAACTGAGGCACAAAAAGGGTTGGGGCTGCTGTTTTAAATGACTAATAAATCTCTTTTTGCAATGTGAGAAGAGTCTGTATGATTACAGGAGGAAGGAGAACTCAGACCAGGGCCTGGAGTTCTGGACTCCTTCTGCTTTCAGGTATGGTATAGCTTTTGTCTAATAAGAAATATGTGCTTGGAGTATTTGCACTAGTTTCTAAGTTGCTTAGGATAAACATGTCTTCCACATGAATAAATGTAAATGTGTTAAATCTCTTCATATGTAAGAGGGTTGTAGTGTTAGAAGAGTCTGTATGACTCTGAGAACTTGACCTGAAGTTCTGGACAGCTTCCAATTTAAACCAGAGGGCCGAAACCTCTTTTTATACCACGATCTTTCAATGTTTTTTGTTACAAACATACAGTTTAACTGCATCAAGCTATGATATGGCTTTAATCTCTTAGGAAATATGTAATTGCAGTATTTTCAGTTTATAAGTCACTCTGGATAAAAGTGTCTTCTAGGGCATTAACACAAAATTCGACTAGCTGACTAGACGCCCCCTGAGAGAAGTCAACTAGCTGTGTGTCTTTTCCCCTCTCTGTGCCCTTACTTGTGTACACAATGCAATCTCTGTGCAACCTCTGCCTCTGATTGGCTTACGCAGACACGCATTGCTTGGTTTAACCAATTATTATAGGGGCGGTACCGTTGGCGCGCGAGGAATCTAAACACGAGACCACAACAACACGAGAGACATGACAGCAGGGAAGACAGACACACATCACATGTGTGGAAATACTTCGCTCTAGACACACAAACAGCACGGAGACCTGCAGAACCTGCAATTCGGTGTTAAAGTACAGTAACAGAACCGGCGCTCTGCATCTGAAATGGGTAACATGGCTAACGCTAGCACTGCAGGGAGTCATCCTGCTTAAACTGTTCCCACTCACAGTTGTAGAAAATTCAAGGTATTAGTCTTTGTTTTGTTGTGTTTAATCGTGGTGTTGACCGTTAATGTTACAGAAAACTTTAATGAAAGTTGCTCAATGTCGGACGCCCAAGTTCCTCCGCTATGTGTGTGACGTCACCAAACGACTCGTCGACTCAACTTCGACTTTGCTGACGGATTAGTCGACCTGAAAAAATCTGGAGTCATTAATGCCCTAGTGTCCTCTAAATCAATAACTGTAAAATGTACTAAATCTCTTTTCATTCCTTTTAAGTTTGTTGCAGTGTGAGAAGAGTCTGTATGACAGCTGGACAGCTTCTGCTTTAAGCCAGAATCCCTTTTTATGAGATCAGAGATCAGTCTGAGGAACAGAGAGGCCATAAGGAGGTGATGGAGTGTGAAAACTACACTATATCTGAACTATGATCTGAAGGAGTTTGGGTGGAGAACATTGACATAAGCTCCTAAAAGTCATAGCCTAGTTATTTCATAACTCGTTTAAATATGAGAACGTATTTTCCGATTCTGTTTCAGAGATATGAGGTTGTGTTCAGGCAATGATGAATTGTACCATTAGGTGTGTGAAGTTTAATCCTATCTGGATCCTCTTTTGGCCATGAAGGTACTGGAAAGCATGAACTCACCGTTATGGACTTAAGGTGATTTAGCACTTCCAGCTTTTCTATGATGATACAATCTCAGCTTTATTTATAGTAATCCAGAGGCCAAAACTTGGTCCTGAAATTATTTAAGAATGCATGGAACGGCAACGGAGACATTTGTCTGTTTTGACACCATCAGTCAAATCTGAAGGCCTTTGTTTTCTTGCTCAGCAGCTGTATTGCCCTTGCCTTGTTTTTATTTGTCACGTCACTTGTCATTTGGTTACCTTCATCCAAAGTCAAATCAGAAGAAGGACCTCTCCAAGTCATGCAGGGACATGCCTGGGAGTGAAAGAAGAAAGAGGAGAAAAAGTCCACCGGCACCGAACATCCACCGCTTTGACTACAAGCAGATCATTCCCTCTTTATGTATGTCTGAGGTTGACTTTATCATTCACTTCATATGAGCACCGAGCGCTGCCGTGAGAGGACCTTGAAGCATTACTCTCGCCAGATCTGATCAAATCAAAAACGGAACAGAAGCCGATGCCTTATCTCTTAAGATACCGCATTTCCCCTCTCCTCAGAAGGCAAACAGAGAAAGAGGGAGAGAGAGACAGCATTACAAATCATTTGATTACTCTGGGCTCAAATGGAAGAGAAGCAGTGCCGCCTCTACCCTGGGAGCTCTGCATTGCACGTAAAAATCACATTAAAGCCTGCGGCTTCTGCATTTGTTTTAAGATTTCAAAATAATTAACTGAGCTAAATGCTGTTATGGATGCGAAATGGGATTAAATGGAACATTAAGAGTTCCTTAGATTGAAGACAAAGCCGAACAGAAATGACTTTTCTTTATGATTTGACTCACTCTGCACTTGTTTTCTTCTTCTTTCTGTTGCATTTATGAATTGTGTTCTGTATACCGACCTATGCCACAGAAAGAAAGACACACACACACACACACACACACACACACACACACACACACACACACACATACAAAGACACAAAATAGAGTACGATTAACAGCCATACAAGTCGGAAGAGCACTACTCTCAGAAAGGATTCTACGTTGTACCTAAAAGGCTGATTTATAACAATAACAGGACCTTTGGTGCCATATGTGACCAGTTGCAATAGATTCATTATCATAGAGAAGACTCTTAGAGTGATGGAGGTTCTTCAAGTCTTCTTGAACAATAGCAACTCAAAGAATATTTCAATTGTCATTTAAACATGTTAACCGCTTCTTCCCCTTGTATAAAGTTACAATATACACACTTTTTGATTCACTGTTCTATTGTGTTCTAGAATAGGTGGGGGGTGTCAGTATCTTCATGGTTTTTCAGGAGATCTTTAGTGAATCAAATGGTGTGTATATGTTGCAAAAGCGTTCTATATAGCAACAAAAAGTGTTCCATGATCTAAGCCATAGAACCTTTTTGCAACATACACAGTTCATTTGATTCACTAAAGATCTGCTGAAGAACCATGCAGGTTCTGAATAACCCTTTTATTCTACAACACTTTAGAAGGAATAGACTAAATTGAACTATATAAATAAAATAATATGCCAAATATACAACAAAATAATAGAAAAAGATAAATCGGTAAGTAAACAAACAAACATAAACAAACAAACATGGAAATATGAATATAATTGCAGAGTTGAGCATGTGGGGTGTTCCGCTCTGAAACATGATGCAGTCTGCTTGGCCACTCTAGAGTGTTTGGCTTGGGGCAAGGGCGGATTAGCAGATGTTGGCCAACCCTTCCAGCCATTTGCTAGAGGACGAGCGAAGCTGCGTTAAGGGAGACATGCCCTTTCCTCCACACTTCCATATGCTCCAAACCCTGAAGACACACAGCAAATCAGCTGCCAGTTACTGCACCCCATGCATTGACTGAATTCCCACTACAGCATTTTACTGTAAATGGGGTCCGTTATGCCGTGCTAACGGTGGGCTCCGGAGCGGGCCGTGAGTCACATGAGTGGCCGAGTGGTCTTCGGGACATCCCTTTGTAATAACCTTTTGTTAATATCACTCGAATGGCTCTTGTGGTAATCACATTCTGGATTGGCATGAAAAGGTGGAACACTCCACAGCTAGGCTCTTGGCCACAGAAGGATCTAATTAACTCATTCTGAGTTTCATTACTGTGGAGGGCTCTCAGCTAGCATTGTGGTTCAAGTGTATAATTGTCATATTAGAGTCGATGCCTCTGGGAGATCAAGTAGTGTTTCAATCAGGCCGTGTTGGAGGTGGCTTCAGGCGGAAAGGAGGAGTGACTGACGTTGTCCTAGTTGCTTTCGTTGTATGTCTTATTAACCAGGAAAAATCTTGTTACATCTGTTCACTTTAATCTCTTGCTCTCTTCTTTCTCTCTCTCCGTCTCTCGCTCACTCACTTGTCCCACTTACATCAGGTGAGAATAATATGAAATGAAGACATCACGCTTGAGATGTCAGCACAAAAAGAGCATGACAGTGTTTGCTTGTTTGTTGTTTTTTCTCCATCCTGCTTGTCTTTTGAAGATGTAGATGCCCTACCTTGTGCTTGACACTCCCAGCCCCCCAGTGCAACTGAGCTGGGTTTGTGTGAGTGATGCCATGTTTGAAATGGTCCCCTAAGTCCAAATCCCTAAAAAGAGGAACCTCGAGTCATTATTCCCTGCAATGGAAAATCAAGAGCATCTTATTGAAGGAAAAATAATGGACCCTTAAACACTGTTCTCAGAACTGGAAAATCAAGAACACAATCCACCTTATATAATAGCATGCTCTACTTTTTAAGCGTGAGATGGTTAAAACACTTAGAACAGTAATATAACACTGTAAAACAATTATCACGATATAACAATTTACAAATATAAACAGTTTATGTTAAACTGCTACTGATATTTTGCACATATAAAACACACAATTACAATCCTGCTTGTTTTCCACTTTACAGCTGATGCAATATTCGCACACTTTTTGAATGTTAAAAAATGATCCGTAAACTAAATTGGACTATTTACTTATAGTTTAGAGTTTATATTTATATATATATTTATCTACATATATATGTGCATTGTAAAATGTGTGGCCATGCCATCTAGGATTGTAAACGCTGTTATATCTAGACATCCCACTTTGCAGTTTAATTTGACAGCTGCAGAAGAATAAGTGACGTTAAGCTGCATCCGAGCACAAAGTATAAACTGTATAAAGCAGCAAGAAGTGATTTGACCACTTCAACAGGTGAAAGTGGCCCATTCGAATTCTATGCCACATAAGAATTTAAAGACAACATGAATTCTGAAACCAGAGGAGCAAAGAAACAAACTTTTGTGAAGACTAAAGCTTTACATCACAGTATATTGGCTCAGGCATGCATTGGTTTCTGCATTTTATTGGTCATTGATGGCCATTATTTTGAGGGGCCCAGAAATAACTTGAGGGGATGTGAACTAATGTATTTGTGTGCAAATCCAGCAAATTTCAGAATTTTAGCCTAAGTGGTTTCCAAGATTTTAAGATGTGTGTCAGTCAAAGTGCCCAGAATTGATGTGGTGGTGTTGTGGAGTTTGAGCCACAACAACATGAAAAAAGAAGGAGAAAACTTTGCCAAACACAATCAATTACTGTCCTGTTAATCAGCCTGTGGCATTTCATGACTGACTTTGATTTCCCTCTCCCCTGCTAACACTCTCGTGGTGTAGAGAAGATGGATTTTGTGAAGCCCTTGCCCCTCCAAAGGACTCTGCGTGATACTTTTTTAACTATTCTGTTTTAGAAGATGGATGAAGATTGCAGGGAGCCTCGCATCCACATTCAGCTGTGATGCACATTTAATGGTCAAAGCACACCTACTCGAAGAACACTTTTCAAAAGGTACCAATTTTCAGTGAGCCCATAAATACTGGCTAAATCAACTCTAGGGTGTAAAATCCCTGTTTAAAAAGCTACCGGGATGAATACAAGTAAGTCTGTTAAAATAACTGGAAGTGGTTACCTGGAAGATTTACAAAAAATCCATCCCCTGATTACAATCCCCTGCACTGGAAAATGTATACAACACTACTGCACTAAATGTTAATGCCCCGTAATATATTTCCTACAATGAAAAACCCAGAGCACTGTGTGGAACCTTTATATTGGAACAGAAATGGTCCATAATCTACATTGGAAAAATCAGAAACACCATAAAGGACACTATTGCATGGATCAGGAAATAGGTTCCTATTACTGCTCTTTACTATGGAAAATCAAGAACACTGTGTAGAAAACCATTATAGGGAACACAGAAATAGGTTCCTTACATTGGAAAAATCAGGAACACTTTATGGGACACTGTTATACGGAAGATAAATAGATTCCTATTTCAATTCCTTAGATGGAAAATTAGGTATAAAACACTTTATAGGTAACAGAAATAGGTTCCTATTGCCGTTCCTTACACTTGCAAATCCAGAACACTATAGGGATCAGAATTTGTGCTTACTTTATTTGAGTAAATGGTGAAATTTGTGCCCGAACATTACACAGATTTGCCTCTTTTCCTGCGACAGAAGTCACATTCCTCCCTGCATGAATACAGAATGGCTGAATCTTCAAACCAGACAGCACAATGCATACAAAACAGTGCATTATACAGTGAATAGGGCCTATGTTCTGACATTGCCCCAGTCTGGATTGCTGCAATGGGTCTTTTCCTCTCTTTTCCTTCCCTAATGCTCATGTTTAGCGCTGGAGAGAATAGAAGAGCTGGCATCAAAGTCTAGCAGAGGAAGAGCAAAGGCATGCAAATAAAAACAAATAATGCCTTGTCTTTTTTATGGCACTTCCTCTGAGCTGGGCTCTGCACATCTTGAGGAACATGGTAAACTTGTTTAAAGCTGCTTTGAGCTTTCCGTGCTCCTATTCCCCAGCGCGGCACAGCTTAAAGGAGGGCATTGATTTCTTTTGCTGTTCTTCGGGGAGGCTGGGGCTGACAGATGGAGAAAACGAGTTGGGGGGTATAGTGGAGGGGAGGGGAGTGGGAGTAGGGGCTGGGTGAGGTTCCCCTTTACTGGAGCATGCTCAGAGATGCTCACTGGCCTCCTAATGTCACTTCAGAAAGGCCTTCCTGATCCACTGATTGCCTGAAAGTCAAGAAACTGACAGACAGAGAAGAAGGGAAAAAAAAGAGTAGGGAGGGAGAGCAAAAAAAAAAATCAAAAATCATCTGTGATTCTTTAGATATTCCACTTAGCCGGGACTCCGAGGGAGAGAGAGATACAGCACAAAGTGTAAGAAATGCGGATGATGAAGGGAAGGGGAAAAAAAGAGAAGGGATCAGAATGAAGTAAAGTGATTTGGCGTTTCTCAATCCTCTCAGGCTGCCCTGGCGCACTGTAAAATGCCTTGAGTGATTTTTGCTGTTCTGCTACAGATGTAAAGATGAATAGACAAAGGGCTCTAATGTTCACTAAGACCATTCAGAGATTTCCCATTTAAAGGGATTTCCCGTTAAAGGGGAATAATGCAGCACAGTAGGGGACCCAGAGGAAGGATTTAGAGACGCTGGCATTGACTTAGTCATTTTGTTCAGTGTCATTGTGCAGAGGGGCATTTAAAACCTGGGCTTTTTCCCTCCCTCTCTGGTTGCAGCACTAGCTATGCTGTCCTTTCTTTCAACGGCACAGGATTGAGGATTGCACAAGCAGAAAACACTCCCCAGAAGAGCAATAATGAAATGTTAGATTTATCCTCACCACAAACGTAGCTAACTTGTTTGGCATCTGATGTTCTCTTTAATTTGGAGCTGGAGCTACATCATCATACAAAGGACGTGCATGATTTCACACACTTGCCTCTTGCCACTTGACTGGTTGAGTGACCTCAGATACACTCGCTTTTGTGTTTCCTGGCAATGCATGGCACCCTGTTGTCTTTAGACATGGAGAAAAGTTATGGCTTTGGCTTTATAGCTGAAGTCTAAAAGCGAAGAAACAAACCAGACACCAAACATGTCTTTGCTGACTGACTGCATTCAAATTGTGTACGTTTGATCCTCGTTTTTATGCCGCTTTAGATTTGTACTGGGAGGCTAAATTTAACCTGTATAATCATGCCAGAGAGAAAGGAGGTGGGGGGAAGACTGAAATCATGATTGTAGAGTGGAACAAGGCCTCTCTCGGGGTGGGTAGGATGGCCCTCCCTCTCCACCTGTTACTCGCAGTGCAAGCCAGCATGAGCGTCTGTTTGCTGACAAATCAGAATTAGCTGATGTGGTTCTCCTCCAAGCGTCCGAACTGTCCAGTGATGTTTATCGGGTGCTCGGGGCCTAGTGGGTAGGATACTTGCCTCTGGGCTAAGAGGTCTTGGGTTTGAATCCTACCTTCAGCACCACCACTGGGTTCCTGAACAACACCCTTAACCCCAAGTTGCTCCAGGGAGACTGCCCCCTGTAGTTAGGGAGTGGAATAAAGTGTCTGCTAAATGCCGTAAATGTTGCTCTAGCAGCAGTCTGATGTTTCAGGGTTTGCCCTCCAATGTGGAAATGACTAAACTGGGGAAATAAGAACACTGAGGGGCTTTTTGGTATCTCTGTGGTACCAATATACCATAAACACAGACCCAACATCACCAACAACAACAGATCCCTCAACACTAGCTGGTGTCCTGGTGGCTAGTGAGTTGCCCCTGTGAGCAGAAGGCCCTGGGTTTGAATCCCAGGACTGCTAGTGGCACCTTGAGCAAGGTTCTGTCCCCGCCCTCCGCTCCCTGGGTTCTGCATCACTCAGGTGAATGGGTTAAATGCAGAGAAAGAAGTTCACACTGTTCACAGTGTGGTGAGATTTCTTTATGTGTGACAAAAACACAGACTTTTTTTTACTTTTTTATGTTTTGCTACGTGAGCAATGTAACAGAGGTTAGTTAAGTTGGTTAAGGTTAGTGTGGTTAACTAAGCAGTAGTTTACTGTACATAAAAAAACAAAACTGTCAATCATGCCATAAATAATGTGAACGTGACTTTAACCAACATTAATCTCAGTTTACACAATAGTTCGTAGTAGTGAAGCCTCTTCACACCAAAGGTTGAGCTTTGAGGTCTGTTATGTGATAAAATGTCGTAATCTATGCAAAACACACCAACAGCCATGCCAATACACACAGAATCTGTTTAGTGTAACATAACTGCTAAATTGGTGATTTTTAATGAGAAGGCACAGACTTTTATTTCCTGTTTCTCACTCTGGGATGCAAGGGAGGGAGCAACCAACCTATTTTATTCAATGTTGATCAATATTGTCAGTAATACTGATACTGTTACACATATATAATGTTCAGGTATTTACTGGAGAGGTCGCAACACCATCACGTCCTTGGAAATGACATCTGTGCAAAGTAGGAAAAGTCAGATAGAATAGATAAAGTGAATGAGTGTGTATGAATGAGACAGAGAGAAATGAACATTCCAGGATCAGCTCCAGCTGCCGGTCTGACCCAGTCTTTCCAGTCCCAGTGGGCTGGTGTGTGTGTGTGTGTGTGTGTGTGTGTGTGTGTGTGTGTGTGTGTGTGTGTGTGTGTGTGTGTGTGTGTGT
>JBBJLR010000007.1:4406647-4418528 GCA_037577145.1 Brachypetersius gabonensis | reverse complement strand
TGTGTGTGTGTGTGTGTGTGTGTGTGTGTGTGTGTGTGTGTGTGTGTGTGTGTGTGTGTGTGTGTGTGTATGTGTGGAGGTCCCAAATGGCCAGTAGCCAGCAGCAGTCCTGCATCACACACTGCTTGCTGGAAGTGGAGGGGACAATGTTTACAGGTGCAGGAAAGTACAGGAGTAGGAAAACACACTTTGAGTCAAAAAAGAACCTGAACCATGCAAACATAATATGGTCTATGCATGCAAAAATGTTCCAAGCACGCATACACACACACACACACACACACACACACACACACACACACAGTAATCTCACCATATAAAAAGAGCATCTATAATTGCATCTCCACCTGAGAAAAAAAGACAGGCAAAATAACCCAGGGGCCCTTTTCTGGCAATGCAGCAATGAAGTCTGAGGAAAATTAAACAAAATGGGGTTCTGTGTGGTTGAGCACGCTTGTGTTTAAAACTCATCTCTGTCTGTTGCTCCTCGGGGGTGGGGTGGGCTTGCTGGCTTCTGGTCAGAGAGTTACTTTCCAACCCCCTTGAGTGTGTGTGCTGTTTTGCAATCGTGTCAAGAATGCATTTGCAGCTGCAGCGCCTGTGAATGTTCTGCTTATTCTATTACAAGGAGGGTTCTTCAAAGGTTCTTTAGTAAAGACAATCATATAAAGAACCAGCTTTTATATGCTATCTATCTATCTATCTATCTATCTATCTATCTATCTATCTATCTGTCACATACACACCTGAGAGGCTGTGCAATAAAAAGAGAATGTTAAAATTAAAGAAGGTACAACTAAGTAAAACAAATCAGTAGAAGAATATATACTCAAATAAACATTACAAGTGTAAAGTGTAAACAAACATTTACATGTATAATCAAGATCTGAAGATCTGTGTGCACAAGTATTAGAATAGAGTCCATACTGTAAAGCACAACGTGCTAGTTACTGTTGATGTATAGAAACAAAAATAACATTATTATTATTGTTGTTGTTGTTGTTGTTGTTGTTGTTGTTGTTGTTGTTTAGCATAATGTCCATAATAAAGACCCTCTTGAGGTCTTTTTTGGTTCCACTACTGTTACTTTTTTGCTAAGAGTGTGAAAAAGGAGCAGGACGTATGTTTAAAAGGTTAGAGCGCTACAGAATGGCCCTGAATGTGTTTGCTCTGGTCAGGTGAGGATAAATGACACAGCCTCTTCAGCCACAATTACACCAAAACTCCCGTCTACTGAAATTACCACCAATTATCTGAGGAGGAGGATGCCAGGCATGAGATGTGCCACTTCTGTCTGGAGAGGGTGGGATGAGAGAGGGGCAGGGAAAGGTCTGGTTTACCCCTTAGAAATCACAGGAAGCACTGATGGAAAGCATGATGTAATTCTATGTTATTTTTCACTCATAGCTCACTGAAGCTTTCCATACATCTGTATTTCATAATGATTTGTATTTTACTGACACTGGAATGGACCTGACCCTCATCCAGCCAGATCTAACATCTTACTCTGAGGGAAGACAGTCCATCTTTTCAGTCAAGATTAAGTCGTGTAGTTGTCTGTGTTTCTTAGATGTCGGGATAAATGTACAGTGTTCATTTGTTGAGAAGAAGTACGTTCTACCTGATCACACTTAACCCTTTTAGTACAATTTATGTCTTCTGTCTGTCTTTTAATCTGCTTCTCTCTGTCAATCACAAGACTTCTCAGTGCTGTAGCATTTACTTGATATGAAAAGAATGCGATCTACCAAGGCCTGATATGCATAGATTTTATTTAATCGGGTTCTCAAGCTGGCTTTCTGCAGAAGGCACATGAATAGCAATAGAAGTCACACATCAGTGATGTTTGATTGATAGTCTGATGAAAAAATACAATGCAATAATAGGCACTGATTTGAGCTGCGCTCCTAATGAGCTTGTGTGCTCGCTCACAAAGAATCCACAATAAAGAGAGCCTTGTGCATCTATAAACATGTTAGAACACAGAAAGGACATGCACGTGCCGTAATTGCTCTGACGGCTGATTTTAAAGGGCCCATCACTAATTTTTCAGAATGGACAAGACACAGAGGGTTAATTATATACATCATAATCACAGGGTTAATTAAATAAATCATACTCTTAGAGTTTAACTGTGTAAACAAATCAAATCATGATGATTATAGTTAACTATCATAATCATAGGGCTTACTATATACATCATAATCATAGGGATGACTATAGAACGCATATTCATTAAATTAACTCTATAAATTATAATCACTATAATTATTTCCATCACAATCATAGCAATCATATTCACAGGAATATCTACTGTATATAAATCTCAAAGAGTTGTTAACTTTATAAATAATAACCACAAAGTTAAGTATTTACATCATAACCATAGGGTTAAGTGTACATATGGTGATCATAAAGCTAACTCATAATCATGAGATTGACTATATAATTCATAATCATGAGATTGACTATATAAATAATATACATGGGGTTATGATTTAAATCATATTCATTGCATTAACCATATAAAAGGTTAACTATTTTGAGCATATTCCTAGGGTTAGATATATGACTTAATTATAGGGTTAACTACTGTATATAACACATGATCCCAGAGTTAACTATTATACATCATCTTTATTCATTATATGACTCATAACCAAAGGATGAAAATATACATTATCATCAATGTTAAGTATAACATTTAGAATCATAGGGTCAACCATCATACGCACATGGTTAACCAAATTAATTCTATTCACATGGTTAAGAATAGATATTGTCATATCACTATATATATATATATATATATATATATATGGTATTCATAAGGGTTTAATCATATAAATCATGATGATTGGTTTTAGTATATAAACTATCCACGTTATATTTCACCTCACATTACCTCACATGAAGGTTATGTTCAAGATCATAAAATAAAAATTTTACCCTAGTTATCAGTAGTAATTGCTCTGAAATGGGCAGAAATGAAAGCTCATTTCCAGCCTGTGGCTCGATAAGGCTTTGCAAGAGAGTCACAAGGACATTATAACGTCCCCCACTGCTGTAGTGTTTCCCTAAACGTTACTGTTCCACATCTAGGCCGCAGAAATAAAAGCATCAAGGGGAGACTCTCCAAGCCCATCCAAAAAAATAAAATAACTCAACAAACATTTCAGGAGCTGAAAGCGCAAATGTGCATGCGGCGAGGCGTTTGCTCTTTGAAGGCGGGGAGAGGGGCGCTGACGGCTAAAAGAGGCAGGCAGAGAGGAGAGCGGGGAATAGAGGGTGTTTTTAAACGCTGCACTTTTCTGCTTACTAAACACTTCTTTAGCCGTGCATGTTTTAAAGATGTGTAGTAACAGAGGGGACTCCCCTCCACCACCACCACCACCACCTCCACCAATTCCTCCCTCTTCACCTCCACTTCTGGCCCCCAAACCCCTTTGCGAAACAGAGATGAAAAGAAGGCTCCGGATTTGCAATTTGAAGCATTTTTTCGCTTAAAGCCCAACATGCAGTAGATTTGCTTTTAGCATGAGCCACCTTGTACGGTTTCGACTGGAGCCACGTCCCCTGATTTGTCTTTTAACTGGATCCTGCTGGTCGCTGGTGGTGAGAGAACAGGCTTGGCTTCTCCATGTAGAGGAAATACACAGGAAGCATTAGCGAGGGGAGCTGGGGTTAATGGGAATTTTCACAGGCTGTCAGGAACAAAGAGTGAGTAGCACAGCGTCATACGATCCCATTGTTTTCGTTGGCCCTCGGCCACCGCTTTGGTAGCCACTTTTGCGCAGAACCATGTAGCGCTCTGGCTCTGCTGGATGGGATATTAAGGGTCGAAATTAAATTATGCAGCCAGTTTCGAGCCTTACAGTCCAGTATAATGAGTAGTAATGCATATTCCACTGAGAGACGGTCACAGGTTACTATGGCAGTGGCCGGGTTCTTGTGGACTGGAGTGCTTTTTGAGGGTCATCAAGTATTTTCCTGCATGGACAAGAGCCAAGCACAGCGATCGCAATCATCCCGTTTTGTCAGCACAGAATGATACGTCTGCGGGATCTGTCACACTTTTGGCGCTCTAATGAATGGATTGTCTGATATGAGGCTCATTTTGCTGTAACAAAAATTTCATCCCACAGACCATGTGGCAATCCTCTCTTTATCTCTTTTTTAAAGATATTTATAAAAGTGTGTTACTGTGATTTACTAGCGACCCTCAGTGCTACCTGAAGGCCTACAGCAGAGCTGAGCTTGAGGGGGAGGGGAGAGGAGTGGAGACAATGTTCCAGATAATCTGTGATGCATTAGCAAACATGCAAACAGTATGTTTCTGCCCATTAGTGGTTAACAATGAGAGGGGCATCTAAGACGGTCCATTACTGTAATTCGCCCCATCCCGCCTGCTCCTTTGCTCGCTCCCCAGCGACAGAAGGCTTCCGGCTCTGACATTAGATCAATAATGCAAAAGCCTCCTTAAACTCCCTCCTTGTGGTTCCGTTTAAAAGGGCCCTCAAACTAATGATGCAGGTTAATTGGCTTGTCATCGTTTGGGAGTTTACTGAGAACGAGGGAGAGCGAGAGAGAGAGAGAGAGAGAGAGAGAGAGAGAGAGAGAGAGAGGGTGACCTTTTAAAGATTTGCTCCCAGGGGATCTTCTTGTTGTAGTGATGTTTTTGTTTTTTTGTCTTCTTTTGTGGCTGCCCAGCCATATACCAGAAGCTAAGTTAATTTTATTCCAGTTTACTGTTTCTGTTTTGTTTATTTATAATTACTAATTAATCAATATTGTACAAACACACACAGACAAAATATATATGAACAGGTGTATAAAAATACCTTTTTATAGTGAAAAGAATGTTCCACTTTGCACTATTGGGCAAAGAAGTAAATTAATGCAAAGACAAGACACAGTGAATAATAGCCTCGCTGGTTTAATCAGCCTGAAACAAAAGAATGTAACACACTAAACCGACAGCATGCTAGAGTGCTGGCGGGGTTCATCTGTAAATTAGCAAATGGGAAAAAAAAACTTCTTCTTTTCCTAGTTGCTCTCATGCTGGTCAGTTTGACACCTTACAGGCCGCTGCACCTCATCGATTAGCGCGAGTGCTGCTGGTGAATCTCCCCACCAGCCAGTCTGGGCTGTTCCAGGCAGTATGGTGAGGCCATTAGGGTGACACAGTGCTACATCATGCTGAATAAGTCATGAGGGTAGAGCGGTAAAAAAAGCCCCACCCCACACCCAAAGCCTCTACATCAGCGCTAAGGACAAATGAGTCATGCTAATGACAGGAATGTATAAGCCCTCACGTTAACGTGAGCACCAAGAGGAGAAAAACTGAGCCACAGAAACGTGATGGCAGCCCTGAGGACAACCGAGGCCGTTCCCTGACAGGCTGCTGGAAATTACACTGTGCCCACCAGAGGAGTGATCATCTGAAAGCATGACTCAGTCTTTTTACTGTACTTTCACTCTGTGATTCTGAACTCTGTGATGTTAAGAACCTACAACACTGAAGGCCTGTTTGAAGCTGCATCTGTTGCCATCAACAACCACATTGTATAATTAGTTTTCAGCTCAACGAAACAAAAGGAGAAATCCTGCCAAAGGTGCAGATTCAAAGCTTTTAATCCGCCTCGGATTTGCGTCTGTCACTCAAAGTTAGTAGAAATAGGAGACACTGTGATTTTGAATCTGATTGAAAGTGAATATCCTTTACGTTTCTGTTACTTTTTGTCTAGTGAATGTAAACATATTTGTTCTCTGATCTTTGAAGTGTAGTGATTTCCTCCTGCCTCTAAACAGCTTCTGATGTCTGACTGCATCAGCATGTACCAGCGGAGAAAAAAGATCTTGGGAGTTTATATTTTGTTTGACCAGAAGACGTCTTTTTCTGGAATGCATTGAAAAGCTGGAACAAACAAGGTTCATCTCTGCGGCTTGAAAGTGGAAGGAATGAAATGAATGAACCTAGTTGATATGTTTAGCTGTGAGCTGGACCTGCAGGATGGGCCAGACGTGAAGACCTCCCTCTTTATGAAGTCTGAGAAGGGTACTATGATGGAGAACTCTTTGCAGAATTAAATATCACTCTGCTCTTTCAGAAGCACATTAGTAGTATGGACAGCCCAGTTAATTTTATTAGCTTAAGGAAGAAATTACATTTGCACAGTTCCTCCCTTACTCTGAATATAGTCTATCAGCCAAGACATATTTCGTGTCTGAAGTTGTCCTCTTTAGTTTTGCTGTGGAGCTATGAGGGTTATATATCTAAAAAGAAATGCCTTCTGGCAGTACGTCTATCTATGACAGCTGACAAAAATGTATTATAGCTAAAAACAGTAGTAGTAGTAGTAGTAGTAGTAGTAGGTCTGAATTTTAGCCATACTTTGTTCTATTTAGTTAGAGTTCAGTGTGTCAAACACTGACGTAATGCACAGTCATAACTTCCAAGCTTCCAATACTTGGAACTAGCTTTGTAGTTTGTTGTGCAAACTTCAGACACCAGACATGCCTTGACTGATCAAATATGGGTGAAGTGAGGAGAAATTTGGGAAAATGGGATATTACAAACGTTAATCAAACCCATTTCAATGTAGTTTTTTGGAGGCCCTTCTGTTTTCATGCATTTGTATTTTTCAGAAACAATGAAAACATTTGATTGCATGAATAAATCAATTGTTACAAACTACCACTAACATGACCTCACTGGACAATTCAGCAACACTAATTGCATCAACTTATGCATCTACATTATTTAGAATTGCACTGGGTGATGTGGCGAGAGGGACAGCCATCCTAAGCACCCAGAGACCGTTGAAGTACTTTCTTGGACTGCTGGGAACTGGAGTACCTGGCAGAAACCCACATGGACACAGGGAGAACATACAAACTCCACACAGTACACACCCTTGGCCACCCTAGGTAGGAATCAAACCTGGAACCTACTTGCTGTGAGGCATTTTTTTATGTGGCAGGAGGAAATTGTTTTCTGATATCAAGAAAGCTGTAGCGTTGGTAGCGTTGTGTGAGCAGGTGGTTTTCAACCCTCCTATCTCACTCCTCATTGCTCACTAGCAGCTCAACACAGAGTCACAGCATTTCATACAGTCAGAAAATAATGATCTGAAAGTAAGAGACAAAATATGTCATATGATTCTGGTTGCCTGCTTAATTGACTTAGCAAAGTTTCTCAATGGATGCCCTTCCTGATGTAACATTCTTCATTTACCCAATTATATGAATCTGATTATATGAATTAAAGCGATTCAAGTCACAAATGCTCCAGTAGAAGGATCACTAGAGGAGAGCTACAGAAAGAAGCTACAAAGGTCAATTGTGCCAGTATTTACAGGTCACCAGAGTGAATGTTTTTTTTTTTTAAATGATCCAGCACACATGAACTCCACAGTCCTGCATCTGTAGAGAATCCTTGGTTTGTAAGTGATACCACTGAAGTGTTGGGTGCCGCACAGAGGTAATGCATGAGCAGGCAAAGCACTGTGTCATGTTTACAGATATCTTGGAAGGGTGATGCGAATGATAAGATGAATGATTTGCAGACAGCTCTTCCACCCTTTTATCATTGGTCGGCAGTGGAAGGACACGCTTCACTTTGTTGTCCCCGATAAAGAGTCAATCCCAAGTGAAGTGGGTTCATTAGAATTACTGTGACGAAGGAAACTCTTTAGACAAGGACGCCTCAGATGTTTACAATGCGCACACCTGCGCTAAGGTCGAAATCTCAAACGGAATAAATCAGCGTGCTGCAGCTCCTTTAAAAGACTGTCATCAGTCTCGCGTTTGAGAGAACAGAGCTTTTTTCCCCGCAAACACAATGGAATGCAAATGAGTGCTGCATGGGTTTTTTTTATTCGCTCGAACAGAATGGCAAAATCTCCTCGTGTCACGAATGAACACACACACACACACACACACACACACACACACACACACACACACACACACATACACACACACACTCAAACACATTCACATGCACACACGACATCTGCTGGCATCTGGGGCTCAGGCAGAAGAGCAGGTGAACGTTCTGCACTCCTGCCAGGCTGGATTCTCTCCAAGGTGCCTGGCTGCGTGTGTACGCAAATCAATCAAGGCCTTGTTCTAATCACTCCTACTTATATATCAGCTTGCAAATAAATGACCCCCCTCCTAGGTGGGGGTGGCTGAAGGGATCAATAGGAGATAAGGTGAAAGTCTCTCCGGTTCCACGCCTCGCAGGCTTCGGCGGGGGAGGGGGTTCTTCTGTTTCAGACAGTAAACAGGTTGCTCTTTCCCTAAAGTGATTTGTCACCGGTCGGGTCACTGCAAGGCAGGGAATGTGGCAGCCCCCACCCCTTTTACTGAAATGTCAGTCAATAGCCCTTCTGGAGGTGTGTGTGTGTGTGTGCTGCGGGGGTGTGTTTTGGGCCGGGGGAGCGTCTCATGAAGAATGAAGGGAGGGGTGTCTGCAGATTGGGAGACGACTCGGGCAAAATATTTGTGTGAGTGTTTGTATGAGCTGTGGAATGAGGAGTGGGGACTCCCAACATATTGTTTTAACCCTAGCTCGCCTAACATCGGTCCCCATTAGCTCATTAAATCTGCCCCCCAAAGTACATAGTGTGTAAAAGAACCTTCATGCTGCCTTTACTGTTGGATGTACCGTGATATACATGTACTGTGGAACATGTACTGTGATATTTTCTGCACATATACTGAATTCAAACAATCGAGGGCTATTTATTGATCAGATTCATCTAGTGATGATAGTAACAACAAATGACAACTGAAGTGCAAAGTATAGCAACTCCTCAGTTTTATGCGGATCAGCATTTGCGGATTCAGTCTAACACTGATTTTTCTGACCACCAGTCCAGCGGTGGCGGTAATACACTGAAAAGTTGTCAACCTCCAAAAAAAAGAAGAAGAAGAAGACTTCTGCAGCATGTAACACAACTGCTCCCCTCGCCCAATTTTCAACAGTTATCTCAGTTAATTTAGTGTTAGTAAGCTGTGCCCTGTCTAAACATGTGGCTAGAGAGAGTTATTTCAAAGTTTCTTTTGTGTACGAGTGTTTGTTTTCGCTCGCCGCACGCTGCTAATGCTAACTGCTAATGATAAAGTTTTTTTTAAGCAATCAAATTTTCTGATTATTTCTTTACCAATACATTTTCTTTAACGTAAAACGTGTTCTGGGAGCATATTTGGGATCATATTTAGGGATTACCCTATAGAAATAGGCACTTTAAGGCATTTTTTTAACCAAAACACGTTTTTTCACTATATGCACGAAAAGCAGGAGATTACTGTATATTCCTTTGACTGTAGTTGTCTTCTGTTTTGTGACACAAAGCAAGTCTACAGACTTAATCAAATTAATAGATTTTGACACCATAAAAATATTTGGCTTTTCTTAACATATCAAAATGAATGTGACAGATACACTGAGAAAATTACTTTATAAAATAGAATAAAGTCCATATTTTTTGTCCTTGCCTTAAAATCACTGTACACACTGTATTTTAACATAAATAACTGGAACAAAATTATTAATCAATACTATTCCCACATTAAGAGCAGGGTTTTCCAACAGTAAGTATATCTGCCATCTGTCTTAGATCAGTGTCTACAGACCAATATCTAGCAGGATTTGTTCACATGTTCTGTTGGTGTCACCAGTTGGTGGCTAATTTTAAGTTTTATCCACCGACAAGCAGATCCAATTAAAGCAAGACTCTAGAAAGTGGTGGTGAAGTTAAATAATAAGCAAAATTCAAAAACTTTAGAAAAGTTTAATATATTTTATATCAGTCTTTCAAAACGAATAAAAACCCACAATTTTTTTCATGGTTCATGCTGGAGTGTTACAAAAACTTTTCAAGGGCAGCCATGAGGAGACTGGGCACACTTATTAAAAGTCCAGAGTGAGATGTGGCTGCAGCTCCAAAAAAGTACCAGCGAAAGCAAAATCTAAAACCACTTTCTGACTGAAAAATGGTCACATAACTGCACATGTACACGACTGAGTTGTTGAAGTGGTTCATTGTCCAGATTATTCTTTGAAATACTATATTTATTAACTGTTTTTATAGTTTTTCACTGAATTTGCATATTATTTTTTCTCTTAAACACTTAAAAGCTGAGACTGTGCTGAATCAGAGGATAAAATGATTTGATAATAGTGCCATTTATCATAAAGTTATAGTATCATAAATATATAGTTAAAATATAAAGACATGCTTAGCCAGACACATTAAAGCCCTTTAAGGGCGAACAGTAGTGACACAGGTTTTGGGATGAGAAATAAGGGTAGTGATCCAAAACCACTCTGGAGTCATACAGTTACAGAAAGTGTCTACTCCTGATAATAATGTCTCGCTTTGAAAGGTTTTTAAAGCATGAGGAAACTTTTTAATTTTCTTTAGGGCATCAAATTAAAGTAAATTTGTGTCTAACTGTGTGATCATTGGATCATGAGTTAGAATTCATGCCGCAGCCCTCTGTGGTCAGGAGTCATCCTCTCACCCCTCAGGCCTGGGGGCAACTTGGGCTGCATGTTGGAACTGGCAGTGACCACAAATCCAACAAATATGCAAACAATTTCAATTTCGCACTCACTTTGCTCAGATGCAGCACTGAACATGTGAGCTAGAAGAAGATTTTATATTTATATTCATATTGAACCGCTGCTGATCATTTGCACATATTTACACTGACATTCTGCATAAAGCACACACTTATATTCAAGTATTGTTTGTTTTTCACTTGACTGCTCAAGCAGCAATTGCACAATGTTTGGATGTTAAAAGCGACCCTTCTCCTAAATTGTTTATTAGTTTAGAATTTACAATTTATTTAATTATGTGTATTCTATGTGTCTTTTTGTGCTCTGGAGCCACGCTACCCCGTCTTACTGGGTTTGTGTTTATAGCTGAGATGATGATAAAGTTTGCTTTGACTTGATGGTTGACTAAAAGTCAAAGTTGCATCTGGTCACCTTAAAATCTGAGAAAAGCTTCACCTCCTTTTAAATGATTTTAACTCATGTAAGTTCAAGTCAGCGTTCTGTCTTTTAGCCATTGTTGGTTGTTCATGTGTGTACTGGGTGGGCAGAGAGGCTTCATGCCTGACCCCACCTTTCAAAAATATGTTCCATGGTCTGTGTGTGAGTATGTTTGTGCATATCTGTGTTTTGGGGGTGAAGTGCAAAGAGACACACTGATAAATGCACTCCTCCTCAAATTCCTTCTCTACGCCCTAAACATGAGGACCCGGCCCAGGCCTCCAGCAGCTGGGCCTCATCCCTGCAGGCCCTAATCACGGCCTCCGCCCACATAGCAGCACATCCATCCATCAGGACTGCATTAAAGGAAGAGTTTGGCAAATATCTCATTTAATCAGTTTTTCCTTTTACCTCAAGTGCAGTCAATCATGCAAGACATGCTGTATCAGGTTCATTTCTTTGGTTTCGAACTAAAGTCACAAGTCATGGAAGCTCATAGCCAACTATTGACGTACTGTGTCTGTAAAACTGAACAAAAGTTGGGATTCTGGACTGCTGTTTTTCATTTTAAGCCTTGCAACACACATTTGTGTCTCATAAAGCATCAGACACTGCAAAAACCAAGTGTTACTTGACAAGTCATGATTTAGAAATGTCGTTTCATAGCCTAAAACCTAAAAGAAGCAAACTTTCGACTCCAAAAACTTTGGGCATGGGGGAAATAAAATTGACTTTGTTAATAAACTATTGCTTTAAGTCCCATGTCTGCAAATCTCATGGTCATGGTCGGTCCCTCTCTCTCTCTCTCTCTCTCTCTCTCTCTCTCTCTCTCTCTCTCTCTCTCTCTCTCTCTCTCTCTCTCTCCCT
>JBBJLR010000007.1:4361598-4368633 GCA_037577145.1 Brachypetersius gabonensis | reverse complement strand
TGGGCATAGATTAATTTTTTTAATCTAGATTAATCTCACTGTAATCTTGGAATTAATTTAGATTAATCTAGATTAAAGTGGCTCATTTGAATTCTGCTGAAGGTCTGAAGCCCCCCCATGATCCCAAGCCACCCTAAATATATAGTCATTAATCTACTATTTTTGATTTATATGTCCAAACAATTATATATCCAAACGAAAAGACTATGAATTGAAATGAAAAATAACAAGTCTCGCTATCATTATTGAATTAAAATGATGTACTGGCTGTTGAAGCTGCTGTAGGTAGCAGGTGTAAAAAACAGATAACGAACGCTCAGATTCCATTTTGGTTTCAGTGAGTTTCACAAGCTGGGGCGTGTAGGTGGGAGGAGAAACTGGCCTGGTAGCTCCACCCACCTGTTTTGGCTGTAAAAATATTCTGAGGGAAAAGATGTGGGGTAGAAAAAAGAGTTTCTGAGGGAAAAGACGCAGGGGTAGGGATGGGAATCGATAAGAAATTATTGATGATAAGAAAAATGAGATGACAGTGTATGGGGAGGGTACCTTGCTTAAGGGAACCTCAGTAATGACACTAGCAGTTACGATTCGAACCTACAACCTTCTGATTGCTGGGGCAATGCTCTAATCACTAGACCAACAGGTGTGAATTTGGCCATTCGATTTCAGAGCCAGAGCACATATTAACTAGCTTTGTCCCTTTAATGACAGGCATTTGGTTTACTTTTATGATTCCAAGCGATGCAGGATAAAATTTTACCCATATTATCACATATCTGGCTCTGATTTTTTTTCCTTTTGCCAAGCGAGGCTCAACTTTGCAGTAAAACCCTCTCTTAAGTACCTCGCAACTCCTCAGTGAAGCCTCTCAGCTCATTTGGAGATAAGGATGTGCCACAGGGTAATTTCTAGCTTATTACCAGTGTGCAGGCAAGGCCTTTCAGGCCACCCGTGGAGCTATTTCAGGAGAAATTGCTTTGGATCTATTATTCAGTTGGTTCCTGTATTCTGGACATCAGCTATTAGATCCATCTGTTGTGTGAATGTCGCAGGAAGAAGCGTTTCTTGTTTGCTACTCGGCCTGATGGGCTTTACTGTACTCGCCGAACAGCAGAAAATAATTCAGCCCTTTGACTAAATTATTTGAAATACACTTTCAATATGAATGCGCGTGTCACCAAGCCATTTACTTTACCGCCATGCCGAAGTGATGTGTGGGCGAAGAGTCTCTTTATGTGGTGATATTAAAACAGTAGATCACTGCAGCATGCAGCGAAGGGACATGGGAACAATCCACCCAACCGCATTAATATGCACGTAATGGTCTCTCGAATCACAGGACCTATGAGGATCAGTTGTTTTCCACTTTGATCAAAGAGTTTTTGAATCTTTATAAACATGATTTGACATCAGGAAATTCCCACTTTGGAAGGATTACGACTTTGACTACTTCAACTTCAACACAAGCTCTGTCCTAAAACTTTTTTCCAATAAATTTAGGATGTAAAGGTACAGGACATTGTAACCGTGCAATAAAACGGTCATCAAGGATAGTAAATAAAAAGAATGTATTTATTCTGTAAGCATCTTGACGCTGTAAAAAAATCAAAATACGTAAGTTTTCCAACAATAAGCCTTTTCAAAACACTTCAAGCCTTTACCTCTCAAAAACTGAAATATAAGGGTTTTTGAAAAAGGTTCTTGACTTGGATGTATGTTTCTAGAATTAAAAAAAAAATCATTAATATAGAGCTGTTACATTGCAGGTGGATTCTTCATTCAACCTTCAAATGAAAACCAAGAACCTCTCAGTGAAAGGTTTCTTTTAGAAACCAAGATTGGCTCTCATGGCATCATCCCAAAGAAGCCCTTGAGTGCAAGAAGTGCACCTTGCTTTCGACATAAGAGTTGCACGCCATTCCCAACAATCCATGCACTCGTAGTTCATACCCCGAAAACCTACAGTATATGAAAAAAGCATGACCTTTCAAACTCCTTGCCTTTGTTGTTCCTCTTCCTTGCAACTTATTCTGTCTTTAGAATTCCCGTTCATGCTTTCAGGCGCTCTGAGAACAATTAAATAAATAAAGGAACTGAAAAGGATCAAATGTGTTTTGCTTCCTTCTCCTCTGTTCCTCGATGGGTGACAGGGCACGTAATGAAGACATTCAAATCTCACCGCAAAAATCTGCACTCCAGGCATTGTTAAATAGAGGGCTTGTAAATAATTAATCTGCCCGACTGCATAGGCTACATATAGTCTGTGCTGCTGTCAAACGCAGGGAGGAAGAGATGAAAGAGAATTTTGCTCTACCTGTGCAGATTCATCCCCCAAATGCATCAGCGCAATGAGCTTATTTGATCTGAAAACATGGAAAGGATTTTGATTTTTGACGATGATCAAAGTGTGACTTGTTGACTTGTTTGTGTTATGGTTCATCATTCGGCATCCGCCACAAAAATCAGAATGAGTTTTTCTTTTCCTTAATTATCATTATTCACTGCACTTGCTACCGCTGCCAGAGGAGGCAGTGAAAAGTTTAGCTGTGTATCCCACACAATTATAATTTGTGATGATAAATGCAAATGGTTCGTACTTCTGTCATAGATATGCAAATCCACAGCGAAGCATTCTAGACACAGAATGATTATTAATAGCAAAAGTTTTCACACTTTCGCAGCTATTTAACGGGGTAAAAGCGGCATGGAACATTCTGAACTTGCAATAAAGAGAAAGTTGATCAAACGTTCTTAAAAATATCTTAAACATGTACGTATATATGCAAAATGTGCTTTAGAGCAACTGCAAGACACACTCACAATGCTTCTGAATTTACTACTCAGTTTACTAAGACTAAAGATTAACCTGTGAAGCTTTCCATTGTGTTTAAACTGTGTCTGCAAGCTCAGATCAGTGACGAAGAGATAGTGGTGTTAATAAATCTTCTTTTCAATCAAAACATCAGCATGTGCATCTTCTAAACATCCACACATGGTCCTGAGAGCTGTAACAGTGCGGTAAACATTCTTTCAGCACATGTTTGAGGCCTCCGTCTAACCGCCGAGTCCACTTCAATGCATTCCTCCACACTTAGGGTGATTGTGAGTCATCCTTTAAAATGGCAAAATGAAAAGTGGGACACGGAACTACAGCCTAAGCCAATATTGTAGAATGAGGACAATGGGACTGCAAGTACTCCAAATGGGACAGAGCTGGTGAAGACTGAGGACACAGCGCTTCAATTATTTTAGCATTCAGTCAGTAGACAGTGGACCCGCTGCCCTTTTGTGGCAGTTTCGCATGGGCATGGAGAACTCATTGTCCTCTTTTATGCGCATGCATTTGAGAGAGAATCTCAAAAACATGGTCAGACCATGAAGCAAAGGCTTTAGATAATAAAGGTGTGATTGATCACATATACTACTTGATTTGCTAGCGGCTAGTTTTGCATTTCACATTTCTCCACCTTTTAAAATGAGGTTCAAATTAGTGCTCATTGATGTGTTTCACAATGACTGCCGACATTACAAGAACAAAGTGAATAATAGTGATATCATTATATGTATGTACCTGTATATGTGTGAGAAGAGGCAACACTTTATCTTGTTTTAATGTGTTACTGCACTGCAAACAAAGAAAATCTTAACAAGCCAAATCTTGAAAAGAAATGACAGATCTTGTTTTTTTTTTTAATAACTGGACTATGTCGGATAAATAATATGGTTTTTCTATTAACTTGTCTTGTTTTAAGAAAGCTTAACAAGCGAAATGATCTCATTATATTGGCAGAAAAGTTTGCTTGATTCTAGCAGCTCTCTTTAGCTTTGTTCTATTTTTACTTATGTTTTTACAATGACTTTTTATAGTTTGTTTCACAAATTCGATATTTTAGGTAGGACGAGGTAATCTGACACCCTCTATAGAACTTTTTTTAGGTGTTTTTTTATCACCACATCAAAGCTCCTGCACCTGCGCTCATTTGCACATCAGGCCGTGTTGAGGAAATATGTTTAAGCTCTCTTTAGAAAAACTGATGAATGTTTCTTTCTGAGTGTTCAGAGTGCTGGCATGCAAGGCTCCTCTTTCAGTTTTCAACCTGCATTCACTTCAACCTCCCAGTTAATGCAAGGACTTAATGACCGACTGAAGGTTACATTATTACTTCCAACACTAGGCCTTGTATGGCAAGCCCTCTGCATCTACAGTACTATGCAAATTCTAAGGTAGTGAGAATCTTGGCTCCATAGATGAAATCCTGATAAGTCCCTTTTAAATTCTTCATGTTCTGCCACGATAAAATGCCTCGATTTCAAATAAGAACATTTATTCTCTGTAAGTCTCTCGCTGCCAGAGAGGCCAACTTTGGCATGCTGCACTATCAACAGATGATGTATGGCCAAAGTCGGTATTTACCATCTAAATTGCTTCTTCAGAAGGCCCAGATGATGACAGTGATTAATCCACTAAAGAGCTAAATCTTCCTCCTTCAATATGGTGCCACATTTCCAGCCACACGTCTCCGACTTAAAGGCAACATTTATATTCGGCCTGAGCATTTCCTCCGCCTATTTTGCCTTATTACCTCTGGGAACAGGGCCGCCTCGCTGGGGAGGTGGCGGCAGAAGCGGCAGTGGCGTGTGTGGGCCCGGGTTTTCGGTACATCCATTTTTCACCATATCTTTTTTATCAATAGGTGATTTAATAAATGTGATGTGTGCAGAGTAATGTTAGATCATACATCAGAAATACCTGACCTAGGGCTCGGCACACTGGGCACTATCAAAGTGCTCCCCCCACCTCCCTACTCCAAACAGAAAACCAGACGGTTCCCGTCTTTTATATTTGATCCTCCTTTTTTTCTGTCCTTCTACATCGCCGGACACGTTTTCAAAGTAACTCTTTAAATGCTTCTGGGCTTTGAAATGTTCCACAAAAGGCTGTTCCTGTCACACGGGTCACCAGGAGGATGACGCAGCGTGTCTCTCAGAACGACACAGTGGGATTTGTTCCTATTAGTGGGCTGAGAGTGTGTTAGAACATGTAAGATTAGATGAATGTGCAGGGATACACAGCTTTGAAGATGTCTACGAGTGTGGGAGGGGCTGGGGGGGCTCTGTTCTCCATTTGGTACAGATGAGAGTGTTCTCCCGCAGATGGAAGATGACAGAACCTCCTCAGGACTGGAATTGCGCCAAAAATGAAGTGAAATGTACAACACGCACATTAACGCACGAGCACGGTTCAGTTTAGCAACTAGTCAAACCACCCGTGCTCCTGTTTTCTCTTCAGAGCAACTGTTGCAAAGTTGGACAAGCTGGAGAGATTGTTGGCAAAAGTCCTGCTCAATCTGTCTAAAATGCTACACTACTGCGCTGAAATGTGTTGTTGTAGTCAGAGACACGGACTCAACACTTCTGAAGTTTAGCCTTAGGAAAAAATTCAATAGGAAAACCGATTTCACTAAGAGAGCCAACCTGAGAACAATTAGTGAATAAAACCCGTTATGTGTGACTTTCAGTTTTCCTTTGGTTATGTGCTCTCATTATTGCAGTGTCACTCTCTCACAGCCTGCAGTGGCACCAGGTTTCAAATAATAAGCTGCTCCTTACAGAGGAGCCTTCAGTCTGATGGACTGAATGAGGTGCAGAAGGTAAGATTAGCAAGTCTAGGTAAGGTGTAAATACGAAATAAAGCTCATCCCTTTAAAATGCAATAAAATGTAATAAAAAATTAGGAAAAAGACAAGCCTCATTACAAGACACACACACACACACATATATATATCGCATGTTTCCTCACATTTTTTTTGCTTTTTTGGGGCATTTTATCATTTCTCATGCATTTCAGTGCTAAAATTTTAAGAAAAATATAATTTACACATTTGTAAACAAATATTAATGTAAATGTCCAAATATCTGTATTTATTTTTTGCGCTGTCGAGAGAACACAAAGCAAACATATACAAAAGTGTGTCTTGGGATGTTGAAATACTGCTGTACTCCTTGCTGTTGATTGGCTGCTGCCCTGTGACGCATCTCTGGCAGCTGCAGTCCAGCATTCCTGCATCAGAAGAGTTTCCAATGTGGAGCGTCTCGAGTTTACCATTAACATTTTCAAGGGTAATGTATTAAGCTGAGTTTGAAATTAAATTTAAGTGTTTTGGTAGTATATTTGGGGGCATATTGAGGGTCTGCACCATAAAAATAGGCATTTATAGGCATTTTTTACCACATCGCAGATGTGTTTTTTCACAATTCGCGGGTACTCTTGGAACGTAACCCACATGAATTTCAGGGGTTTACTGTATATATAAGACTGTGACCTGTCATACTCACAAAATCAATACCATTATAAATGAATAACACACTCTCTGCTGTTAACAGTGTGTGTGTGTGTGTGTGTGTGTGTTTGATTATCTTGGGATTGGAACAAGGTGGAGAAATAAAAGAATCTCTTACATAGTCAGGCTCAGGCACTCAAGCACTCCCATTAGAGCAAGGCACAAACTCAACCCAGACCCAGACCAGGATGAAAGACACCACTATTTCAGAAGGAAAGAGAAAAAGAGGGATGAACAAAGAGCAAGAGAGAAACAGAGAGATGGTGAAGTTATCACAGGCTAACTGGAGGCAGAAGAAAACACAAACTTACTTCAGTTCACCACATCAACTCTTCCACTCTCTTCACAGAACCCCATCTCAGGTTCTCAGTAGTGGTTCCTTTCTATTGTAATAAAAAAAGTGAAAGTGACAATTCTGTCATACGTGAACATACCACAGCACGAAATTCTTCCTCTGCATTTAACCCATTCACCAAGTGAAGCAGGGGGCAGCCATGAACACGGCGCCCGGGTAGCAGTGTGCGGACACTGGACCTTGCTCAGGGTACCTCAGCTGTGCCTAGCGGTCTTGGGAATCAAACCCAGACTTCCTGATCGCAGGGTAAATGCCCTAACCACTAGGCTACCAGCTGCCCCAATAGCAATTTTACTATTTTGTTGTGATATCAGGTATATACATAACTACTTTAATTTT
>JBBJLR010000007.1:4330574-4343738 GCA_037577145.1 Brachypetersius gabonensis | reverse complement strand
ATGAAGGGTGAAAGGGAAGACAAAAAGAAGAGAGAGAGAGAGAGAGAGGCAGAAAGAGAGAGAGAGAAAAGGGGAGAGACAGCGACACAAAGAGAGATAGAGAGAGAGAGAGAGAGAGAGAGAGAAAAGGGGAGAGACAGAGACACAAAGAGAGAGAGAGAGAGAGAGAGAGAGAGAGGCAGAGAGAGAGAGCGAGAGAGAGAAAAGGGGAGAGACAGAGACACAAAGAGAGATAGAGAGAGAGAGAGAGAGAGAGAGAGAGAGAGAGAGAGAGAGAGAGAGAGAGAGAGAAAGAAAAGGGGAGAGACAGAGACACAAAGAGAAAGAGAGAGAGAGAGAGGGAGAGAGAGAGGGAGATGAGTCAGTCTCAAGTGATCATCTCCAGCGTGATCACAGGCTGGCTAAAACACATGATGGATAAAAGTTCTCATGCTTTGCTTCACACACACTTTTATGTAGGTTTAAACTTGTGTAGTGTAACATAAACAAATTTATAGCATGTTTGTATCAAAAGTTCACAGCACTTTTTCACGCCCTTTTCTCTAGTTCTGTAGGCCTGCTGGGAAATGTTAGAGGGGCCAAAATATCATTATATAGCACTGCACAAGATGCATCGAGGACATGTGGAAATGCATTGCGGAGAAAAGACAGGCTATTAATTATGACACTTGATGTATCTGCATTATTAGCAGTGTTAAATTAATGGCAATCAACAACCCAGTCCAGCAAATTCATGTCCTAGAGTACCCTCATCCCTGTCTTCCAACTTTAGTTTCATTAGTAAAAGTCATACGTTTTATGTATTTAAATCTCATTCTAAATTTGGTGAGAAGGAATAATAGCAAAAAAAATGGTTTGAAAACAAATAAGATTAAATAAGAACTTCAAAATCTTAGTTTTTACTTTGTTAAACATATCTTGAGCCCTGAATCCACTATCAAGCTGAATTTATGTCACACTATTTGTCACACACGAATACACCCCAGCACACAGTTTGGCCAGTGTGAACTCTTCATTTAACCCATTCACCCAAGTGAAGCAGTGGGCTTCCCGCGATGCAGCGCCTTGAGAGCAATGGGTGAGGATGGTACCTTGCTTAAGGGTACCCTAGTGGTGCCACTGGCAGTCCTGGGATACGAACCCACAACCCACAATCCGATCACAGGGGCAACTCCTGGTCCAATAGACCACCAGCTGACCCCTTTGCCCAGTTATGAGTTGACCATCTCATCACATCTCTAGTTTCTGTGGGTTCCAGCTGGTTGCAACGGCGTCTGCAAGAGGAAAAACCCACAGTACAGAATTCAAATTCAGCTACTGTAAGGACAACCTGTGGCTCACACTGGTGTCCAGTTGTACATAAAACTGCTTGGATAATCTCCATAGAAAAAGCTCTGTTCATAGAATGGGAAACTAAGGACAACACGTCCATGTGCATCAGTGGAACTGTGTTCTCTGGAGCTCACAGGATCTGACCTCACTAATGCTGTTGTGGTCAAACGCAATCAAGACCTCACAGCAATGTTCATCTGGTGTAATTAATGTAAAGTTTAGGCTGTTTTGGCAACAAAAAGGACAACAAACTCTCTATTAACACCTTTGATTTCAGAAGAAACACTGGATGAGCCGGCTTCTACCTACAGTTATCACATCACAACAGTACTGAAGCTTTTTAACAACTGAAGCATCCGTACATAGGAGACTGTCCAAATAAAGTGGGCTCCATTTGTTGTCCCAAAGTCTTCTTCCTCTTGGCGTAAAAGATCATATTAGGACAAGAGAGTGAGGGCAAAGGTTACTGGCCTGGGTTGTAGGGCACGTGCAGGAAGCCCTTAAAGGAAGAGGTACACCGTGTGGGCGAGGGAGATAACCAATACGAGGATGTTCTCTCACACACACACACACACACACACACACACACATACAGAGAAGTTACAGCAGCCATGTGACGCCAGTGGCTTTTCTTTGCACTCAGAATATTTTAGGCCTTCCCCGAAAGCTTAATATGTCAGCTTTTCTTAGAGGCATCATTCTCTCAATGTGTGCAAACTATAAGAGGGGAAAGTAAAGAGAAGAGTGAATGGCTTGACAGTGTGGCGCTCCCTCACAATGCCTTTTCATGTATGATCTAATCTGATATTCTTTTTTAATGTTTGGTCTGATCTGAGATTCTTTTCAGAAGGTTAAAAAGAATTTTGCTGTTTTGATGAAATTTTGAATCTGAAACCAACTCTTACCTTACAACAATGTAGCATGTAGCATCTGTTACATTCATGTAGCATCTGTTACCTTCGCAGCGATGTTAAGTTGTCTAGCAACAAGGGCAAATATCCTCAGACCACTGATAAACAAAAAGGAGGCCTAATTATTGGAGTCCATGTTACTTTAGTTAATTTATTCATTAACCAGTGCCAGCATATTAAGAGTTTTAGAGAAACCTCTGACACATTCTTTTCATGCTAACAGTGTGAGTGTCTACTGTGTGCCAGACAAAAAAAGTAGGAGCGAAGCCACCAAGGGGTAAATGCTAGACATTCATTATTTCATATCGAGAGCCAGGCTTTAAGAAACCTGCAACATTTTACCACAACAAATATATCTACTGGGGTTCAGTGTCGAAACTAGGAAATCACGCTATGCTACATTAGTGAGAGTCCTTGGGCAAGACTCCTAATGCTATGAATTTGCCTACAGTGCTCAGGATAAAAGCTTTCAAAACATGCATTAAATATTAATTAGCTCCAATCAGAAGATCCAACATTAATACTCATGTTACACTGGGCTTGTGCAAAGATTTCAAGCTCTGCTAAGAACCAAAGTTGTCCTCTACGCTGATTCAAACAGTAAGAAGTTAATATCACTTTTGAAGCCAATGTTAAAGCTGTAGGAAGAAGAGTGAGCTCTTTTGGTCGACCTGTTTTTAAAGTGTACCCTGGAGTGAAATACATTGGACCATCCAAATTTATTACCAAGTTATGAAATTGTAGCCCAAAAAGGAATAAAGTAGAAGCAGATATCAAATATTGTTAATTACTGTGGAGTCAATGCACACATTGGAATCAAGTGAACTAGCTTTTTTTACAGCGTTTAGTTTTGTTGTGATACCAAAAGAAACAAGAGAGGAAATGGATATGCTTCTTTGGAGTCAAAAAATAACCACTTTTGTCTCCCTAAACAGCCTTTTAGTGAATCAGATGTGAAAGTATGAAGCACCTACATATAACATTATGTTTATATACCAAAGATTTGTTTTAAAACACTGAGTATTTGAAAGTTCTGTAATCTATATGCACATCTTTTTGACAAAAAGAATTATTTAAAAATAAAACAGAGCCTAAAAGGCTGTTTAGGGAACCCAAGGAGGTTCTTCTACCAGAGTACAAGATGCCAGTAGCAAAGCTGGACACCATGTGGTCATCAGGGGAGGCAGGGGTCAGTGTCACATTGTCACATTGTTCATATGGAGTGAATCACAGAAAACATGCAGTCATCTCCATGAGCCTGGGAAGGGGACATTGAAGCCCTCCATGTTTATTTGTCTTTGAGCGATCAGATCCACATCTCCATGGAGACTCGACTTCAAATAGCGGCTGGGCAGTAGAACAGGAAGTCCATATGCTTCTAGCAGGTGCAGCTTCCTATCAGTGTGTAACACGTGTGTGTATGTGAAGCGGCTGAGGGGGGATAGCGTGTCGGTGTGGAAAGCAGATGGTGGATGTTTGGCTGTTGGGGCCAGGGCCCAGCTGAGGCAGGATGCAGGAGGAGGAGTATGGGAAGAGGAGGAAGGATGTGGCCTGGACCCTCTGACGGAGAAGAGGATGAGGCTGCTTCTTTCAGCCAATGGAATTCTGCCAGCTGTGTGGAGACACACACACACACACACACACACACACACACACACACACACACTCACACACACATGTGTAAACACAAACAATCTGCAGGTTGTGTTGTTCTTACATACCAGTATTCTGTTTTTCTAAGTTTGGTTGGAAACTAAAGGGTTCCATTTCTGAACCGGCCAATGGAAAATTACCCAATCAGGATTCATTTCCATGGGATCCTAGTATCTCTCAGCTCTCCCATTGGTCAGGAGCTGGACTGAAGGCCACAGTCCAGGTTTCAGCCAGTTGTTAGAAGTCGCTGTTACAAACTAATCAAATGTAGTTTAAAATGCTTCATATAAGCTTTAAATAACAATGTTAGATCTAATTGACCACAACAGTTTAATGTGACTCATTGTAACCTTTCCTCTAACATACTGCTAGAATCGCAGAGGTGTTTTGACATTAATGGACAGAACTGAAGGCCTAGGCCTAATCACAGCTCACCAATGCTTCCTGGTCTTGAACCTCCTTCACTGCAATTAAATTACATTCTTCTTTTTCATTTGAATATTTTTACAAAATGCATTGGTCATCCAGTCATGTACAAACTAGAGGTCAACAATGTGTGCAGAAACAAAGGCATGTTTTTCTCCAGATGTGTTCACTTCCAGTTATTGAGGACACGGAACAATATTTTTTGTTTTGCTTTCATTTTTGAGAATGGATTTGAGGACACACACACACACACACACACACACACACACACACACACACACACACACACACACACACACACACACACAGGGGTCTTGGTTGTCTAAAAGAGAAGTCCCAACATGAACAGAAACTCATAGAATGAGGTCATCTGTGTGTAGAAGAATTTACTGGAGGGTTTAAGCAAGAAGTAAAGAGGCCCAAGATGTTGAACTTGAAGTTGTAGTCACAAACTCAATTCTTAGTCTGAGCACTTAAAACACCCACACACCATCAGAAGATAGCAGATAGAAATCCGTTAACAGGATTAGTTTAATATGGAATCCAGTTTCTGTGACAGTGTCAGTGATTAAGGAAATTTCTTGATGTTCTATTACTGTCAGTTAACTATAGATGACCACCTAGATTATCAAGTAACAGCAAATGAATACAAACAAAAAGGCCCCGGCTGGTTGTAGAATTAGTGGATGGCTGTAGATGCAGTGGTTATAAAAGTAGTGACTGAAGATGTGGTGGTTGCAGATGTGGTGGTTGTTGATGTCATAGTTGTAGAAGTTGTGGTTGTACAGAACTGTGCAAAAGTCTTAGGCACCTGTTTATTACTGTTAAGTAAGTGTTAAAACACTTACATTACAAGAAATACAACATTAATACAGTAAATGGTGGTTTTCTGTGGTAAAGTGTTCCTCATGGAAGCCCAGTTTTACCTGCAGCTCCATCAAATCCCTGGTTCGGCTCTTTTTACTGCAGGAGATTAAATTCGGTGCTAATTATGGAATTTTATTTATTCACCCAATGACTGCAGGCCCTGAGCAGAAACCTGGATCCAAACCTGTGTTCTTCGAACCAGCTCACAGAATGTAGCGGTTGTAGATGTGTTGGTTGTAGACGCAGGGCTTATAGATGCAGTGGTTGCGGATGTAGTGGCTGTATATGTGGCGATGTGATGCTTGCAAATGTTTCTTATGGTGGTTTTATCTGCCAACATTTCCTTTGAACTTTCTTTAAGGTACTATCTTTAAAAACTGTCAATGTGGGATGTATTTTTGGTTGTATTCACAGGATCCTTATGGCTGAAGCAGCTTCCAATTATGTAAAATTCTACAAACCTAGACTGCAGCCTGGATTTTCCAACACATTTACACGTTTAGCCATAAACACTCTTTGCCTACCCAACAGTGTGTGCATACATTCGGAACGAGAGGTGCTTATTAACTTTATTATTATTTCAGTTTGATTGATTGTCATTAAGAAGCCATTCTGAACACATTTTATATGCCATGTTATTTTTGTCCTCTGATTTCAACATTTTCAGTTTCATTACTCGCGACAGTTGGAGTGGTTTTCCTCTTCTGTCCTTGACTGTTTTGCTTTCTATATTTTGGTTTTGAATTCAAATTAAACAGATGTGATTCACCTTTCAAATTAAACCAACGTGCAATTGTCGTTTTGCAGTGTGTGGTTTAAAACAGCAGTCCATAAGCCTCTAGTGCTGACAACTGGCAGGAATCCACCAAAGTGTTCTAGCCAAAGTGTTCTGCTGGGGTCTAAAGGGTTAATGATTTGTTTCATCACAGTAATGGTAAAAGATGAAGTAAGCCTATGATGTTTCCTTTTCGTCAGAGCATGTTTTTGAATACTAAAATCAAGCAGTAGATTGCAGGGAATAAAGAACCTTTTATTTTTTGTACTGCACAGATTTGCTATATTTATCCAGCAGCAGCTGATAAATGAGTCTGTGTCTCCGGGTGAATTATAAATAGTGTAAACGTTAGGTCAACCCTGCTGAGATTTAGGATCCCTTCAGTTAATGTATTTCCCCTATTGTTGTTAACGGGAACATCCTGCAGCCATATGGTTGCGAGCTTCGAAGGTAAGATGACACAGCAGTTTCCTGTTTATTGACTGCCAACAGGAAACTGTGAGTGAGACTAACAGTAAGCACCAGGCACTGTGCTCTCTGTTCCCTGACTGATGTGCTGATAATGGCCTCTGACAATTAGCCATTTCAGCCCAGTCTGACAACCTTGCATCAGTTCACAATTCAGCTGAGAGAAAAGGCTGGCACACACATACACAAACACATACACATGCAAATTGGTCAAATTACTCATGTAAGCGTGTATTGTTGCTCAGTTTTCTCATTTTATGGCTTTTTATGTGTACTATGGGACAGTACTGTCCTTTCAGTGCTTTACTTATTGATTTTTCAAGAGTAATTTCTGAGGATGTTAGATATCCACTTACATTTACAGCTACAGCACTAGGCAGGCAGTCTTATCCAGAGCAAAAGTGCTTTGTAGTCCACAACAAAACTGAGCTCATAGTACTAAAAGCTGATAGTAGATTCTACCCAGAGGTGGACTTCATCAGGACCTTATTGGATCACACACACAGAAGACAGAAGACGTTTTGTTGTTGTTGCTGTTGTTGGTGGAATTAGTTAAGTTACTTTATGACATGAACTTGTTATCCTTTGTGTTCAGTGAAGATGTGGGTCTTCAGTTTGCCACCAAAGACAAAGGAAAAGTGAATATAAAAAAAAACCCAAATAAAATATTCCCTAAGTTCTTTACAACGATTGAAAGTAATAAAAGCAAATTTGAGTTCTAGCAACAGTGCAAACCATGGTAGCCCCCCAGTACTTCAAGCATCCTTCACTGAGAGAGAGTGCAAAGAGAGATCATCTGACCTTGCAACCCACATTGGTGGAACATGGGCAGGCTAACTGAAGTGCGGACCCTCGGATGGGCCATTATGGTTTACAGGTTTCAGCAAAATGTCCGCGTACACAAATACTATTCCTCGGTCATGAACATTGTTGTGACGTCCTTACAGAGGAAGTAAAAGCCCAAACATTTCAAAATGGTATGAAATGATGGCCACATCTATCAGGGTTCATATGACCTGCACATGGAAGTAGCTATAAATAGAAGAATAGCAATTATATAACTGTACCTGCCCAATCTGTCACCATATAAGTGCGTGTGCCATATCCTATCATTGTGTACACAGACGTGTGAAAAGATTAATCTTGACGGTCTCTCGTGGTCAATGCATGGCCTCTTTCTCCTCCACCGTGGAGAACAATAGAGAGAGCAATATCCTTCTGTGTGTTGGAGGAGGTGCAGGGTGGGCTGATGACATTATGTGTACCTTACTCACTTGCACAAACAATAATTCATGTGATGAGGCTGGGAGAGAGGGCGCACAAAGGTAAAGCACATCTTCGCCTTTATCGATGTCCGTTCTTCATCGTTCTGACACACAAACACACACACACACACACACACAAACAAACACACACACACACACACACACACACAAACAAACACACACACACACACACACACAAACAAACACACACAGGCACTTGCCAGGAGCACCAGGAGCTTCACTGATCACCAGAGAAAATAAAGACTGGGCTTCTAGGATTTCTCCAGCTTTGGAATCGCCGCCATTGTGTAAATCAGTGGTTCCCAACCTGGGGTTCGGGCCCCCCCGAGGGGGGCGCGAGAGATCACTGGGGGGGGGGCACATTTTTGTCTGCACTGACGTTACCGAAATTATATTCATAAAACAATTAAATTCATACAATCCCAATGTCTGAGAAACGTAAAAGGGTGTGTGTGTGTGTGTATAAGAGTATAAA
Source organism: Brachypetersius gabonensis (assembly GCA_037577145.1). NCBI lineage: Eukaryota > Metazoa > Chordata > Actinopteri > Characiformes > Alestidae > Brachypetersius > Brachypetersius gabonensis. The sequence continues at coordinate 4,335,545 of JBBJLR010000007.1, read as the reverse complement.
AACCTACAACCACTGTTTACTTTTTGCAAATAAAAGTGTAATTAATCACTTCATTATTTTTTGTGCGTCTATGGGGGTAGGAGTTGGGGTTGGAGGGGCCCGGCTTGTCTTGGACACAGGCAGGGGGCCTTCAAGGAAAAAGGTTGGGAACTACTGGTGTAAATATTCCTTTTTTTCGCTGTGTTTGCTTGTGAGAGTGGGGTAGAATACAAGCTGTTCTGGTGAAAATGCACTTCTGCAACAAACACTTCAATGACACACATGACATCATCCGAATGTTGTTTTTGGGGTGGGGGGAGGGCAAGTCTAAGTACAGCACAGTGGGGCAGTAATAGTTGACTATTAGTTTAGTCTGGTCAAGTCAAGTCAAGTACATGTTTGTTGTCACTTCAAAAATCTACACCATGAAACCAAACCACGTTCCTCCAGGACCAGAGAGAACAAACACAAAACTGCATAAATACAGGCTGGACAGGACTACACAGAGTGCAAAAAGAGAGATGAAAACCACAAGAGCAAACAACACAACCTTACTAGACAAGACAACATACAATGAGGCCGACAAGAGCAGTGACAGAACTACTGTGAATGAATACAGTATGATGACAGATTAAAAGTGTGCAAAACTGCAAATATTAAAGGCAGGAGTAGCAATAAATAATAAAAATATCAAATAAATAAATATTCATCCATAGCAGCAAAGGGATTTTAGACATAGGTACAGTATTTTACTAAATAAATAGTAAATTGTAATAATTTATCATTCAAAGACATGAAGACATGCCTACTACTCTTTTAACTTTGAAAAGTATGTTTTCAGGTCTCCTCAATCTTTAAAGATAACTGAGTAAGTTAATGTAACAATAATCTGTGTTTTACATTCAGTGAATTTATTCTTTGAAGTTCAGTGAGCTCAACATTTTAAGGCAGAGCAGATAGTAACTTTTTAAAAGTTAAAACACCACTGTTTTGACAAAGTAGGGATGAAATTAGCAGCAGTTTCAGTAATAATTTTCCCTGCCAGACTCTCCTCTGGAACAGCAGGAGAGAGCTTATTTCAGCACTGTGCTGTACGAGCTTGACTCTAGGGAGCACTGAGTTCAGGCGGAAAGAAAAAGTGTGGCTGCTAATCTCAGGTATAGCATGGATGTAACAGAATGTAAAATAAAGTATGAACTTTTCCAGACATCTCAGACCTTTTTATTTACTTTATACAAAGAACTAGATATACTGATAAAATCATGAAGATCTGCCAGTTGTGAATGCCATTATAAACCAATATTCAATGCACAAACCAAGACATTTCTGACAGCACCCATATGAATATCTGTATTAGTGCCAAGCTGGTAGTGATGTATAACCACATTTGATGCATATTCTAGTTGAAACACAGATATGCGAAGCTTGTAACATGCATACAAGTAACATAATCTTAATTTTTACATAGTTATGTAATTTTTATATCATGATTCCTTCTGATAACATTTGTCTTTGAAGTTGATTGGTGAATTTTACTGAAGGAGCCTGTTAACCTGTTAGCAGCCGACCTTCTTTCTCTAGTGAAGCCAGAATTGGGTCCAATTACTGGAAGCACAAGCATAGCCAGTATCAGAGTGCCTTTTAGATCTTCATTTGTTTGTTACATAGACATGGATTTCAACAAAACACAGCATTTTCATGCTGTGAATTTTAGTTTATACACCATTATGTAAATAAATTCAGTCTGTAAAGAGCACAACACAATGCCATTACATTTAAGAGATGAAATTAATGTTTAATAGCATTTAATGTTTTCTAGCATTATGGGTTTTTTTTGTTCTATGTACTCATGAGTTGAGCACACACCTCCGCAAGTCAATCAAATCCATATACTGTATGTTGTAAATCAGTGAATTAGTTCCAGAGTTATAGTCTCAGAGGCGCATGTTCAATAGTAAGCCAATTCCTTTGACGGTCACTTTGTCGTGGCTTGACGTCAGAGAGGGCTTGTTAATGTAAGCCAGAATCCTTATGTTATGCCGCGGGACGTCTCCGTAATGTAAACGCGAAGGCTAAAAGAAACCATGTTCGGCCTGAGAGAGATGACACGGCATCTCTCTCCCCGCTCCCCCCCCCTCGCTCCCGAGCTCCCCAAGTCGCTCCGGAAGAGCGAGGCACATTTATAGCTGTGATGGATCCTTTATGTCGTGGAAGGCCGTGGCCATGGGCGTTTATGTAAAGTAGCTATAGTCTCAGGCTTTACATGGCCTTTGATAGCGAGCTTTCTGCAGTGCGGTAGAGTTTTCTTTGGGTCCTGCCACGGCGTCAGAACAAAAACGACTGAAGGGGGCCTCGAGAGATACGAACATCAAATGACAGAGAGAAAGAGACACAAGTGACAGTGTGAGTGTGTGTGTGTGTGTGTGTGTGCACAGAATGCATGTAAGCAACTCTCTGTGTCCCATTAGTGGTGAACAGGAGGCGGATGAGAAGCGCCCCATGTGGACAGCGGCTGTCTAGGTTTCATTATCTGGCCTAAATAAAGAATAGCCGAACAGCTGCTCCTCACATCAGTCCGGCACTTACAGTACCAGCAGTCTGCACCACAGTCCACAGTCTGAAACGGATCTCATTACAGCAGCCAATAATCCGCACCTAATATCTCGTTCTGACTGTCCTCGTCAACTCAGAAAAGTCTGAAAACGTTACCGGATCATGGTCGGCAGTTACTTGTGTAGTGATTGGCAACAAACATTTCGCTCACAGACTCTTGTAAACAAGTCGCTGCTAAAAAAAAAAAGAGAAATTGACTACAACGAGAAAAGGGAGAACAAGTAAACAGCCCGCTGTTTTCTACTGCTCTCTGAATCAGTGAGCACTGCTACTTTGTTTGCCTTTGGTCTACTGCAGGGGTGCCCAGTCTTGTCCAATAAAGGCAAGTGTGGCTGTAGGTTTTTATCCCACACAAACAGGAACACGCCTGATTCCACTGGTTAAATCAGTTGGTCTCAGTTTTCAAACAGTTTGTGCTCTTCTTTGTTAGAATCAAAATCTGCAGCCACACTGGAACCTTTCTGGATAAGACTAGAACCCCAAAACTGCTGGGTTCACACAGTATCAGAGAATGTTGGCCAGTCATTAAAATGGAATTTGCCTGAATTTATGCACACGTTTCTCCAACTTGAACTCAGATTTACTTGCTAAATGCATCTTAAGCGCTAGTGAAGAGGTGCATATTTCATCGCCGCTGCCTGGCCTGGGCTTTCAGGGCTGTGGCCCTTAACCTTAGTATATTAAAAATCCTATACTTGAATGGCAGTGTACTGCCATTGTCTTTGCAACAACGCCTCTTTCCTAATCAAAACTAATGGTTATAGCATAGACTATGACTCTTGGATTGCTGTTTGGGGTGAATGGGTTGTAAGGAAGCTACATTGATGAGAATATATGTGTTGTAATACCTCAGTAGCATTGTCTCACATTTAAAGAGTGATCAAGAGTAGGACAAATGATGCCCTGTTCAAACCTTTAAGAGACTTATTGCTTTTTACCAAGAGTAACATGGTATCAGATGCACATACAAGTATTGCTCTGCATCAGCTCTGGTATGAAACAAGTCACTTAATTCAGACCTAATTCCACATTGGCTTTACTTGATTTTTGACTAAATTAGTTGACTTTGTGGGGAAAATGTGATTATTATTACAATGATCTATTATAATAATAAGTATTATTACTATAATGTGTTACTTTGTACAAGACAGAAGATTTAGCATATACACATCTAATGGCCAGAGATGTGTGTGTGTGTGTGTGTGTGTGTGTGAGAGAGAGAGAGAGAGAGAGAGAGAGAGAGAGAGAGAGAGACAGTGTATTGTGTGCTTAACTTTGAGTTGTCACTGACAGCCAAGACTTCACATTCCTCCACTGTCCATCTCAAAACCAGTGCATCCATTCATGTGTTTGAGGTGTTTTCTTCTATCATTCTTTCTATTGTGTTTCATTATGAAGTGAAATGATGGTAACAGTAACACCACAAGCCACATTCACATCCAACAAATCTACTATTCGTCAATACATGTAACGCACTTAAATTGGGGGCCTAGTGGGTAAAACCCTGTGAAGGTGATGACCAGAGAGTTGCAGGTTCAAACCCCCACTACCCACCCACTTTCTACCATTAAGTGTTTGAGCAAGACACTCAACCCTCAGTGTCTCCAGGGGGACTGACTCTGTAACTGATTGTGTGCCACATTACCCTTTAAATTCACTATTTGAAAATGAATTATAATGCAAATATAGAAATCAAAACTGGAACTGCGGTGGCAATGTAACGCAGTGTCCTTGACAACCTTGAGACTGAAGCTTCAGCATTAGCTACAAAACAGGCCTATTAGCCAACATTAGAAATGCTGACTTATAAAATTACTGTTCAGTGGGTTAAAAAACCTGACCATTAATTGAAGAAAACCTCACATTAAAATGTGATGGAAGATATAGCTCATAGATTTTAGACTTCAGAAGACTATCAGCTATTACTACGAAATCAAACATCTTCATTTTGCTCCTTAAAATGACCCTAAATTTGAAAATTAAGGGGAAAAGTGCACAGATTAAGGCTGACTAATGGGTAAAACTACTGAATTTTTCTCTTACTTTTTCAAATTTGCCCCTTAAATAATAAAAACTCCTCAATGAACGCTTTAAATGTAAGATTAAGGGGTTTTACACACATGCCTTCAATCAAACTTTAAGGTTTGATAAATCAAACTTTAAAATTAAGGGGTCGGTTTCACAAATTACCGGCCACATAATTCAAATGGTGGGGGTTGGTGTATTCTCAGGGATAAATTAAGGTAGCTTAATCCAAATAGTGGGGGGTGGTGTATTTTCAGGGATAAGTTAAGGTAACTTAATCCAAATGGTGGGGTTTGGTGTATTCTCAGGGATAAGTTAAGGTAACTTAATTCAAATGGTGGGGTTTGGTGTATT
>JBBJLR010000007.1:4280870-4330474 GCA_037577145.1 Brachypetersius gabonensis | reverse complement strand
CAAATGGTGGGGTTTGGTGTATTCTCAGGGATAAGTTAAGGTAACTTAATTCAAATGGTGGGGTTTGGTGTATTTTCAGGGATAAGTTAATGTAACTTAATCCAAATAGTGGGGGTTGGTGTATTTTCAGGGATAAGTTAAGGTAACTTAATCCAAATGGTGTTATTTGGTGTATTCTCAGGGATAAGTTAAGGTAACTTAATCCAAATGGTGGGGGTTGGTGTATTTTCAGGGATAAGTTAATGTAACTTAATTCAAATGGTGGGGTTTGGTGTATTCTCAGGGATAAGTTAATGTAATGTTAAGCACATTTTAAGTACATTGTGTTCGTAGTGCACTGATGCAAGCCATGTGCCTGTCAGATGAGCAGGAAGTTGGGTTTAGGCCTGCTGTAAAAGTATCATGCGGACCGCTGCACTACTGCAAATGAGCACAAGAATCCCACATGTCCCATTTTACCCTTCCTCCCCAATGTGCCTAATGCATCTTCAGAACAGTGTGAACTGCTACATGACTGATAGATGAGGGTCTGCGGACGTCGGCTTGGCTATTAGAGACGCAGCGCTGCAGTCAGTCAGAGGAGCAATAAGCTTCATCGGGGCGGGCGCGGTGCTTTATGTTTCTCTTATCTTTAACGTATGTTGGTAGGAGTGAAATTGAATTCCTGAGAGTGGGTCTGGAAAGGATGACCGTGTGCGTGTATTTTATGTCTTTAGACAGCATTTCTCCCATTTGGCCTTCACACGCCGAAGGTCTCTGGGCTGTTTCTGCTGGATAATTGCAAAGATCAAAGGTCACAGGCCACTTTGTGTCATGGGGCAAATCAGGACTTCTGGCTGGATGTCTTTTTTTTTTGTTGTTGTTGTTATCAATAGGGAACATCTTTAGCTAGTGGAATGACTACAGTATGAATGTATATGTACCAGAGGGGGCTTCAGAGAATCATTGCATTTCTGGAAAACAATGTCTCCAGAATATTTGGGAACGGTCCAGTCAAGATTTCTTTCTTCCTTTTTTTCCCCACATAGATACAGTTAAGCTATCTCTCTGTTCGGCCTTCAGCAGGCCTTTCATATTAGATTAACTACCAACATAATTAGGAAGTAGCAGTGGCATCAACAGCCATGGTTTTATTTCCAGTGGCTGGTGAGAAGTCTGAGACGTCACGGTGTGCGAACATGAGCAGTAGTTTAGGTTTCAACTGTTAAATATCGCAGTTGTTCAAAAGGGAAGACAGCCACAGCTCCGTGCCCTAAATGAAACATCTACATACCTAGTGAAAAGCCATTGTCTGTTATAAGCTACAGATAAAACACACCGAATGTCTTTTACAAGCTCGTAATGCTCATGTTTACTCAGAGTCAAAAATGTATTCCCATGCACAGCTGTTTGCTTGAACATGCTGTTGGAAATACCTTGGAGCTCTAACAGAAATTAGCATCCTCCCAGAGTTTTTTCTTGTTTTTCGAGTTTTGACATCCATGACCTAGTGCTAATAGTCACGCTTTGCCATGGGTATGTACGCCTTTTTAAGCAAGCTCTCTGAGGCATTATTTCCATTTGACCATGTGTGTGTGTGTGTGTGTGTGTGTGTGTGTTCTTCATGAGAAAGCGTCTGTATTTGGCTCACATGGGGTTTGGCTTTTCCCAAGAAATTCCTTTGAATCCTCTCAGAGGTTGCTGGAGGTTGGTACACAAACGCAAAGGCTTGGGTGCCTCATCTTCATAATGCAATAATCTCGCTGGCTATGATAGTTTGATCAGTTTGTTGTTCCTGAAGGGTCAAGGGGCTGGCTGTGGGTGTGCAGGCTGCTCGGTGTGTGGGTCGCTCCTTTATTTCCCCTCCAGAAATGAGGTGAAGCACCGTGTTCGTCTCAGCCTTGGTCCTGAGGCCTGTTGCACCTCTTTGAAAGAGCTCTAAACGAAAACGTCTGCAACAGCTGGTACTACACATGTTTGGGGAACATTCCTATCAATATTTTATTGGCAGATTTTGCAACTGTGATGTTTGATTCCGTGTGGAGTTGTCTTCCAGCTTCTTCATCTCTGTTTTCTTTGGAATAATCACAACCCACTGCTACCTACTGCTCTTGTGCAGCTGCATACCTCTCAAAAATAAAGGCTCTTAAATGGTCTCCTGCATGCTGTGCCGTTCTAGGGAAGAAAACGTTAATTGTATCAAAGCAAATTTACCAAACCTGGAGGTTCTTTACATTTGAACGAGCTTGTAAAACACTCAGGCTTCTCATTTACAATACAGTGAATGGTTCTTTAAAGAACCATTCACTAGAGGTCATGTCAAGTCAGGTTTATATATATATACTGTATATCCCTTTATCATACACAAAGATCATTCAGTGAGCTTTACAGAAATAGAATAAAAATTAAAATAGAGAAAAATCTAATAATTGAAGAAGTGCTGGAAATGTAATAATAGATAGTCAATAAATAAAATAAGATTAATGGAAGGAACTGCAAGAAAAGAAGAAAAACAGTACATAAATAGTGGGAGGTAAAAATAAAAGACTAAAAAAAAAAAAAAAGAATACGTAGAAAGGTTCTTTAAGGAACCAACTCTGGTTCTCCGATGGCATCTGCACCCAAGCCTGAATCGTCAGGATCACATGACTGATAAATAAACATATTGAACAAAAAATAGGACTGAAGTAAGCAGAAAAAGAGCACCATTTATCTTGTTCACAGCACATCGCATTCCTGAGCTGGATCGTTTCCAGCAGTAGCGGTTAGTTCTGTTTCAGCAGACGTGCTTAAGCAGGCTGGGTTGCTGGAGGAAAGGATGGTAAATTGATGCTCACTGGTCGCGCTGTTCATGCCCTGAGCGACGCTGTTATGTGTAAGAGCTCTGTTTCCCCCTTGTTTACCCCAAACTGCTGTTGCAATGTGGAAAATAACCCTGAACAAACATGACTCTCAGCTGATACGCCGTCTACCCGCTGAGCATGTGCAGATGATACTTATTACTGCTTTAAGTCCCTGCCCGAAAAGACTGCAACACTGTTCTCTCCTCCAGCCAAGGCCGAGCCATACCCGACAAACAAGTTCTGCGCAAACAACAAATGCATTTCATATTTAATCATGTCAAATTACTCTGAGATGGCCATATGGGACTCCAAATATAGCGAGTGATGGACACTATACACCCTCGGTTGTGAGGAAAGACAAAGACAAAGTTTTGTCTGTATTGCTGTTCAAAAAAAAGGAAGCCAGAAGAGTCCTCTGGAGTGAAGACAAAAAAGAGCCACTTTTTTGTTTTCTAAAGAACACTTCAAAGGAAATCCCCCCCGACCTTTTTCCACCTAATCTCTGTCTACCGTTTAGTCATTTGCCATGAAGAATCTTTCTGGACACTAATGGGAAATCCTGAGGGCCTTCCAGGCCTTTAGAGAACTCAGAAATACGTCCGAAATTTTCAGTTCATTTTTATTTGGAACCCACATGCTTTGATGCAATACAACGATATTTAGGTAATGCTTAGGTAACACTGCTTTTGCTTTTTTCTTTTGGTTGGATTATTCAATCAGGTTTTGCTGTGGTTTCTAGGCAAATGCAGTAAAGTAAGCTCTCCCATTGGTTAGGTCTTCAGAAGCTGGACTGAAGGCTTACACATTAAATGAACCATGAACATAATTAGGGGCTCATTAAAATGCCCTTTATAGGCTTCCGATATCTATGTTTAATCTAAAATGGTCAGAAAACAACACTGATATACTACTGGAATAGTGTATGGGCATTAACAGACGTTATCATGATCATAGGGGCGATATTTAGGGGTCCAAGCACAAGGAAACACTCCTTTTCTTCTTTGAGGTATGATTGACAACAGGCAATTGAAGGGGTTTCAAAACACTAAAGCAAGTACATTTTCTGTTCTGTTCAACGTAAGCTAAGAGAAGGTGGACTTTCGGAGTGTGACAACTTTGTCAGAGATTCTGTACCATCTGTAATTAAACAATCAACAATGTTAGCTTTCTAACTGAAAGATTGCTCCAATAGGTCACATAATGTACAGTGAGTTTTTATTTCAACTGTGCATATTTCTATTAAGACGTCAGTACAGGTATATTCAGGTATATACTTTGATTTCAATCTGCCGCTGGGGTTCTGTGCTCTGGATTGTATTAAAATAAAGCAGAAGTCACATTTTGTTTGCTCAGTTTAAAACAATTCTACACTGGACTGCACTTCTAGACTTTCCACACAATATACAACATATATAAGCACTTTCACTGAATGTTACAAGACTTCACAGGTGAGTGGCCTAAGGGAAACGGATCAGATTTTGAATCTTGGTGTAACTGCAGTGCTAGGGGGCACTGTACCAAGCATGAACATGTTCTACTCTAAGCGACTTTTTCATGTGTCTTGTAATGTTGCACACTTTTAGGTCTCCTGCATCAGGTTCTGTGAGACATAACATGTCAGAAAACCACACCTGTTATTGGCCAATCAGATTTTTGCAGCTATTTGACAAAAAACGTGAATCTATAAGTACGGACTCTACAACTCTACAGTTTGACAGACATTATACACTGGGGGCATCGACTCAAATTTCAAATTCGAAACACTTCAACCGTTTGTAATGAAATGTTGCAGAATGTTTGGTGCTTCTGCGTTACTGGGGACGCTAACAGCAATATTGGTCCTACTTGCAAAATCAGCTTGGACTGCAGATTCCTGCTAGCAGCTTTTTTTATTGGATCAAATTTGAACATTTATGGCTGGAACTCCATAAATGGGCTACGTTTAGTTGTTATGGTTCACCACTGGTGTGTACAGTGAGACCTTTCTGACTCAAAACACAATCTTAATATAAGCATGTGTTTAGAGCATTAAAGCTATAGGTGTGCTGAAATTGATATTAGTTAAAAAATACATTGGTGTATTCTTTGCAGAGTTATCTTTTGAACGATTCTCCATGGCATCACTCTAAAGGACCTTCTGGTGTCTTTATTTTTAAGAGCATACACACAAGCAACAATACCACTGATAGACTTGTTTTCCATGGGACCCAAATGATATGTTTTCACCTTTAAAAGTGTAGGTCACCTCAAATAGTGGTTCAAATATCCAAGAGCACACAAGGTCTAGATGCTATTCTTGCCACAAAAGAAAAGGAAAAGCCTCTCTTAGTGCCTGAGAGATAGTGATATTACCCCTGCGCTTATAATATGTTTCTGCCTCTCCCTTAATCTAAAGTCGGGTTTTATCTGGGCTAGCGGGACCCGCAGTCATCCGTCTGGAGCGGCCTTGTTACTGATGATCGCAGCATGCTGAGCAGCAACAGTTGGCTCATGTTCAAACTCCGGCCAAGGGGATTTAATAAATAAGATCATTCACACTGTAATAATTCACTTGTGCTATCTCATGAGCTATCACGTGTACGGCCTATGTCTTAATGTTGTGCCACTGGAAGGTGCCCTTTTAAAGAGGACATAGCAAACAAAGAGGAAGCTTAAAAAATGCTTCACTTCCCGACAACTTAGGGCACTTTGGGGAAGAGATTTTTTTTTCGGTGTAAAGTGACCAGGATGACTTTATAACATTGAGGAGAATGTGGATGTTGATAAAGAAAGCAGCAATTGTGTCACCGCTCATTGCTCAGCCTCCCTGACAGTGAAAGCCACACTAAATAACCAGGCAGGCCTCATTAGTCAAAGCAGACAGGGGAGATTCAGATCACTCCAGTTCATATTAAAATCACATGCACAGGGTTGATCTACATATTCCGCACCGATACTTCTTGCTTCCTTGTCATTAATAATGGCCAACATGGTTCACATGCTTTATGGCTTATGGAGTCCCCACGGCAATGCAATATGATGCGGCAGCGCTATCTGAAAATAATAAAGCGTGCCAGATGAGAAACCAGAGATCTGAGATGAGAGTAGAGGGGATAAGACGATATGGAATCGGCCCCGAAATCTGCGGCCCCCTGAGACGAACAGGGGCCCAGGATGAATATGGATTTCCGTTAGGGAGCCAGCAAGCTCTCCGTCCAGGTGATTTGTTTGAAAATATCTGCCATGGCATCTCTTCTCCTCCTTTGCTGCAGTCGCAAACCCATGGAGTCATTTACGGGACATGCATTTCTTTCTCTTTTTTTTTTTTTTCTTTTTACCACCAGACGATGCTGAAAATTAAAATGCGGTTGAGTGAAGTGGCGACTGGCAATCGCCTCATCTCTAGCTGAGACGACGGCACACTTCTTTTTTATCAAGGTACGAGAGAGGAGAAAAAAAAGAGCATAGCTATCACTGGTGCAGATAACAGCTAGAGCAAGAGCGGAGAGACTGCGCTGGAACATCAGTCATGACCCGGCGCTAATGATCGCTCATCAAAGCACGGATATGATCCGGAGCTTATGAAGACGCGCCTGCAGCCAGAATCACCGATGAGACGATAACGAAGCTCACGTACAAAACAACACCGGTGTCTCTCACAGTCTCTCCCTCTATTTCCCTCCACTTCTCTACCCATCGCCTATTCTGTCTCTCCTGAGGACTTGATGCTCACTTGACACACTCACAACATGGCATTCCTGAATATAGAGACGCATACGGGGTGCATTTTCTCGCTGCAGAATTGGAGGCACGTCAAGCGGCAATGGCAGCTGAAGTTTTTTTTTTTACTGATCCCGAAATGCCATGAATTACAAATCACCCCCCCAGATATGCGAACTAGAATAGCTCTAAGCGCATCGCTGTAGCAAGATCGCAACGTCGCGATAAACAAAAGTTCCTTTTCTTCAGCAGATGTTACTTTTACATGAATACAGACTAAGTGTAATCGTCTTTCTCTGGAAGTTTGAAAAGCGAAAGGTCTCAGGTTTCCTTGGAACCGTCTTCCCTTCCTATCAGATAGCTCAGCTTGACCACAGTTCATTCTCTCTAGTTCATTCCTTTTAATTAGACCGTATTCCCTGGATGCGCCACCGTCTCCAGAGAGTAAACACTGGGGACTGGCGCAGCTCAGCCGAGGAGAAAGCCGTGGTTCGGTGGTATGTTTGCTCAGACCCATTTGATCTGAGCCCAAACACTTGGAGGTCAAGGGTTTATCGGGGAGAATCAAAAGCTCCATTCTGGCACTCGAAGCCCACTAGACAATGGCCGAAGATGAAGATAGCGAAACCAACAATGGAGTCGATCTCGATCGTGGTCCTATACAAGACACTGAGCCTTTTTTCAGCAGCCTGTCTGCTTTCACAACACAAAACTCTGACAATACTGTAACGGCTAATTTAGGCCTTTTCAAGTCGTCTGTGTTGACTTGTGAGTTATTTGTGAACCCTCCTTTTCAAACATCGACACAAGGAGAGTCATTTTCCAAATGTATTTCAAAAAAGAGGAGTGTATTGTTACAAGAGAGCATTCCTCTGATTTCTCCAGCGGACAGAGTTTGGGTTAAGGTGATTGCTCCATGCTGACAGTTAGAGAAATGTCACTCTGTGCCTCAGACTGTTCTTAATGAGCATGAAATGAATTACAATAGGCTGCATGCTTTCATTGCAGACTCATTTTTTGAGTCTATAAGAATAAAAGAGGCATTTTATTGCACAAAACATTCTCATGATTAATCCACCTCAAAAATGTTTAAATAAAAAAACGACTTCGGGTTTTTATATATAAGGAATATAGTCAGAAAAAACACTCCATGCCTCAGACTGTTTCTACTGACCATGTAGTCAATAATGCTTCATTCATGTCAACTGGGAAGTCTGAGACTCAGAGCTTCCTATTTCCCCCTCAAAGCCTTCATGCAAATGTAGCTGTTTGAAGAAAAACAGATGCTCACAGCAATCTAGTGCTTGTTTAACTGCTGTGGTGTATACAAGATCCTTTACACTGGAATAAAATTGTTGTTTGGTTATGCATTGTATTTATTTTAAAAGTTGATGTCAGCTATGGCAATTTGGTAACTGTGGGACCACACAGTTTGATTAAAAATTTTCTCAGAATGACTTCACCTTGCAATTGCCAAAGTATACTCTTGGCCTAAAAAGTCTAGAACACATTATTAGTTCTTATTCTATGGACACAGCCACTGAACTGCAACAAACACATCGGAGCTCATGAGAAACTCTGACTTCTTGAGTGGGAATTTTTAGTTGGATGGTTGTTCAAATGGATTTTTCCTATTCACAAAGCAGAAAATTCCTTATTCTAACACGGCCATGAGCTCCAAGTGTGCATGTTATGTTTTTGTGGGACTAAGTAATGAAGGTCAGATTCCCTGAACTCCTTCCACTCAAATTCATCCATGCTCCACCTACAAGGGCATTCTTTCAGGAGAAACTGTTGCCATTATAAAAGAAACACAAATTATATTTATTGGGTTCATCTGTGTAAGAGGAATTGTAAGTTTGTCTTGTGGGAGTTGTGTTCACAAACTAAAACAATGATGTAATGCATTGCAAAACAATTGGTGCAACTGTTCTTTCTACCAGTTCACTAGTCATAAAAAACATGGCGTACCAGGCGTCAGCGAAAAGTGTCTTCTTAGCAAATTGCTGCTAGGGGCTAGTAGCAGATGCTGCATTTTGAGGTACATATGCACTACAGCAGATGCATTTTGGTCTTAGATTCTACTCACAGACCCACACACCACCACACAGCTTTGTCCACTCTGTAACTGGCTGCATGTCCGCACTTCTGTGCCCCAGCAGGCCGCTGGGAAACGAACAAAAGGCATTTGCAGCATCCAGTTCTTAAAAGTTATTGCTGGATTTGGTTCAAAGCTGCTGGCAGTGGTGTGTAATCGTTTGCAGACCTGTGCACTTTATTGCTTGCTTGTTTGTTGTTTTGCAATGGTCTTGCTGAAACGACAGCCTGTTGTTGTCCATTTTAGTCCAGCGAACCTACAACATACGAATTTGCAGATAAGTCTCTCAGTTTAATTGGTTCCATTTAATTTGGCATTTTAACACTAACAGAGAATATTTCCAAAAATGTTCTTTTCCCTCCTTCTAGTTAACTGCTGTTTTTACTGCTTTTGTATTTCAGCTAGTCAACTAGTCAGCTGCTGTCAACAGCGCCACATAGTGGATTTATTAGCAGACAAATCAATGTGACCCATACTTCAAAAACAGTGTCTTGGAAAGTGAGCTCATCTTAAATATTACCAGTATGTCTAACACTTCTCATTTTGAGACTGTAGTGATTTTATTTCTGAGTTATCATGCGTCATTCATTTATAAAACAAGATTATCTGCCAGTAGAATGAGATCTTTCAAAAATCTGACAAAAATACCTAATTAGATTTAGGCTTGATTTAAGTTTTCACTTGTCAGAACATTATTTTCCCACTGTATGCTTATTTCCCTCTGCATGAATGGATGGTCCAAATTCTAAATAGCATTGTTGTATTTTATGGGGTCACATATAAAAACAGTAAGAAATAACCTAAACCTAAGGTCTTCCACACAGGTAGCACTTTAATATTGTTGTGTTAGCATGGCCATGTCTCCTCTGTTCATCTCCTTCATGGAGATATAACACAGAATGTCTAGCTTGACAGCTGGATATTATCTCCTGTTGGTGTTAGTAATGCATACCTGTCCCTAGACATGCTTAGACACAAGACATGCTTAGACGCACTGGCTTCAGCTATGCTGTGGATTTTTTTTGACAGAAAAACTCACACCCCCTCTCCTCATACCCCCTCCCACACGGGGCCCCTCCAAGACACACTCCTGGTGTGAAGTCTACCTGGCTGACATGTGTGAGGAAGATAAGATGTGCTTGTTTGGCTTTGTTAAGTGGTGGCTTGTGTGTTTACGCTGAAGCATGACGACAACGTCTCCCAGGCTCGAGAGAAATGTGAGGGCCTCTCTTTCGACCTTTATCTCTCCTCTTGTCTCTCTCTCTTTCTCTCTCTTTCTACCATTTGCATTTCCATCTCCATGTACGACGGCGAGAAAATTCTCTTATGTCAACAGAGCTGCCATGGAGAGACGAGCGTGAGGATAGATCTGTCCTACATTCTATATAAACCTCATTTGTCTCATTCAGCGATGTCAGCACTCACTCGTGCCTGTTTGTTCTGCCTCAGGAACAGCAGGACAACTCAGAAGGGCAGTCGAAGTCTCTGCATGTCCTGGCAGGATCTAGAACTCACTCCAGAGGTAGATAGCTCATTCATGAAGTGTCAGATTGCATAACTTTTCTCGTAATTTGTCTTGAGTTACTTAACATATTGGAATTCACAGATATTGGTTAAAATAACATAATTTAATATTAATTATTCTTACTTGTAACTCATGAAAACAAGATTAATGAAAATTCTATAAATTTTGCAGATTCAGTCATGTGTAAGCATTGGGGTTAATGTGGGAATATCTTTCTAACTGGGTACGATGGTTTCCCCACATTCCCCACTGGCAGTGCTAGATAACGCGGGTGACTGTCAGTTGATGTAACACAACTGGCAGTTAGTGTTCTCCTTCAAGCGTGTTGAGGCATCTAATGATGTGTTGGCATCAGCTTGAAAATGTCTAACACTTCTTTCTGGAGGGTTTTATTTTGACTTTTATTCTGATTTTTCGTCATATGATTGGCTTAACAAGCGAATGGAAAGTGGTCATGACTAAATTGGGTCAGATGGTGGCTTAGTTAATCAGTTTTGCTTGGTTTATAGTGTATCCTTTCTTTGAATTAGTTTTTTTGACATCTGGAAAGATGAGCTTCTCAGGACATAGCAAACCCTAAATGCTTATTTTAAGGCTACAACTGCCGAATTGAGACTCATGTCTGCATTTTGTGCATTCTGGAGCTTTAAAAGGTTCCCAGTAAATATTTACTTGTGAAAATACACATTAATAGGAAACCTGCAGCGAGAAGTTTGAATTTTTCACCATATGCTACAGTTTATTGCCGAGTTGCCAGGCAACTTCGCATATTTAGATCTGATTACGGAGAGACTCATGTTGGAGTTTTCTCATTATCAGATATCTGAAGTAAAGATATCTACCTGTAAAATTGCTGAACATATTATTGCCAAACTCTGATGTTCTGCAGCTATGTGATTATTGTGTGCCTGTAAATGCTGCTGTTTTGCAGAGAGAAACAAAAGAACCTTTTGCTTCCTGTTTTGTAATTTCTTGACAACAAAAGAGGAAAAGGTCTTAATACAGAATGAGAAAAGAATTTGAATGCATTGTATTATACTGTATACTATACTGTCAACTATGTAACTATATGATTCAATATAATCATTTTAACAACAGTAATAACTTATAGGTTAACATTGCATTTCAGTTTGTCTGTTGTAATGTATGCCATTACTTTTTAGTGCAAAATAATTGCAAACGATCCACCATTCAGGCCATCACTGCTGTTTGTTGTCAAGGACTAAGTGATATTATCATTGTCAGTGTTCTGCCATTGTGTAGAGCGATTGCTACTGAATGGGGGGTGGATGGTCGTTGATGCAGGTGGTAATTTAAAGCTGGCGAGTGGGTTACGTCTCAGTGCAAGCCTATACGGGACATACTGCTACTCATATGATTGTGATTCTCATTGTGTGTGACATTAATATTAAAAATTAATACCCCGTGTATGTGGATTTTGATTTAGAGCTTTGAAATCATCTGCATAACACTAGAGTTGTACTCATATCCATCAGTGGATGAACGCAGAATTAAAGAGAAATCACTTTAATGGCTCACCAGAAATGATAGTAATGTATTTCCCCATTCGGCATGTTCAGCAAGGCACCCTCACTTGATTGTAATGCGTGGAAAGATCTGACTTTGAATTTCGATTGCCGTGCCCTTGCAGAGCCCGGAGGCAGTGACATGTGTCCTTTCGGATGGGTGTTACTGTGTGTACACACTTAGTCAAATCCCATGGTGCCACTTGGCACGCAAACACACTTCACGTTTCTCTTCAAAGCCAGCCTCTTGTTTTCCGACTGGCCCGTGGAAGACTACAAAGGGGTGGGGCGGGGTGGTCTCACGGGCAAACACTAAAGGTTACTACACTCATTCCACATTAAATATCAAGGACAGCAGTAATTACAGCACCCTGTTGTCAGGTTGCAGCTGCATGGTGGGCTCCGCCATTCATCTGACCTTGGAAGTGGTTGAAAATGGCTGGTCTGGGTGATGAAGGGGGTCATTTGGAATGGATGTACTGCTGCTGCTGCGCTGTGGTTAATTACTCTGCGTTCACTGTACTGACTGTAATTGCATGTCGGAAACTGCCCTTGTTCTAGAAACGCGTAAGTGCGATGACGGTAGGCCGATTTGTTTCAGGGTGTATGCTGCATTGTACGTGAACAATTATCATATTTTTAGGCCATTTTAACCCATTAAAAGATTTTCTCCTCTCTAAATTACTATTTTACAAATTACCTAAGATACTAGTTTTATAGTAGTTACTTCATAATTCATCATCAAAGAAAAAAAAGCAACATTATGTGTCTTAATAAGGCAGACCACCATGAGTCGCCAAACCACCTTGATCTAACCAACTTGATTTAAGTCTCTGGAACTGTGCTGGTGGGATAGAAATCTATTCGTCCAAAAGATATTCTCACAGTTGGTGTTTTGATGATGGTGGCAGACAGCAATGGGGAAAAGCCCCAAATCTCCAACTGGTATTCAATTGGGTACTAGACCATAGTATGTGATTTTCTTCATTTTCATCAAACCATTCAGTGACCCCTTATGCGTTGTGGATGGGGACATTTTCTTCTGAGAAGAGGCCACTCCCATCAGGATGGAACTTGTATATTCTATTCAGCAAAACTGTCTCCATATGGTGTCCAGAAAGGTTGAATTTTAACAATGTGGAACCATTTTAAAAATGTTTCTTTGAAGAACTGAATTCAAAATGATGTTCATCATATCCAAGAACCACCTTACCAGGTTTAAAACCCTTTATGCATTCAAATAGTTCTTTGAGTGTGGGTAGTTCACTACTGTCTTTACTTAAGGACCACTGAAGATCCTTTTTTGGGGTATAGAATAAAGGTGATGAGTCAAAATAACCATTAATATGCTTTAGGATAAACAATGCAATACAAAGGTAAGGACTCCCTACAGCAGTGTTGTCCATCTCTGGTCCTGGAGGCCCTTTGCCTTGCACCCAGCACACCTGATCCAGCTAATCAGCTCATTAACAACCCCTTACTGAGCTGAAGTGGGTTTGTGAAAGCAGGAAAGTATTGAAATAGCAGGGCAGTGGAGCTCCAAGACCAGCGCTGAGAAAAACTGCCCTACAGAACCTTGAAAAACACTGAATTGAAACCACTCAACAGTTCTTTAGGGAACTTAAAGTGACTCCTTTGTAGCATAGCTCCCAAAACCTTTTAAACCTATTTTGGCTCCTTTCATGATTAAAGGTTAACCCAAAGAGACCATAGCTTGAACATGACTAACTGGACTTAACAGAAACTAGACAAGAAACAGACAGAGAGAGCGAGAGGGAGGTTTTGCTGC
The DNA here is from genome assembly GCA_037577145.1 of Brachypetersius gabonensis. Classification (NCBI taxonomy): domain Eukaryota; kingdom Metazoa; phylum Chordata; class Actinopteri; order Characiformes; family Alestidae; genus Brachypetersius; species Brachypetersius gabonensis. Next base: position 4,317,015 of record JBBJLR010000007.1, on the reverse strand, counting down.
ACAAGCAGCGGCCTGTAATTAACACCATTCCATTGCACAACCGTGCGAGTGCTAAGAGTGGAGCTAGCCACTGCTCCTGTGTGGGTGTGAATTGTTGTCGCGCCATTGTGGGTGGCGCTGAATGTTCAAATATAGTCCCCCGCTGTGGCAGCCAAGGAATGTGGCCTGCCTCTGGTTCAGACGAGCCAGGGACATTGTTAAACGCTGCAGATTATCGGGGTGGCCGTGCCGGGAATACTTTGGCTGCTCTTACTCAGGCCTGGATCCATGCTAGCATTAATGCTAACCTGCTGATAGCACTGTTAGTGGTCGAACAGACCCATGGAAATGGACTGCCCTGCTCTGTCCCAGGCCTACTAACCCACATTTCACACCTCCATTCAGAAAGTCCCAGAGATCTGTGTGGCTGTGCCTAAGCCTGGGCCGCTAATTAAGTCGGGAGGTAGCCCAGAGCTGTCATGGCTTTGTCAGAAGGTTCCACTGTGGCCTTCGCTTGATTTACTGTCCTATCCCCGCTGGCGTGGCCTTATATCACACTCTGCGGTCCCATAATTCCAATGCAGAAAGCAGAAGTCACTGTATACACTGCCACAGTAAAGGAACAGTGTGACGGCTGAATGTACATGACAGATTTAAGAGTGTAAAACAAGCACTGAAAGGTCAGCGTCTTGCTATGAGAGAATGTCAAGGCAGGCTGTTTTTAGAGGTTACATTTTGAACATATTGAACTTACCTGTTAATGCTCTCCTGGTACCATCTAGCTTGCTGTTTTTTTGCTTCATTTTAAAAATATATGATAATTAGTTTTTTAATTCAACCAAACTGCACATGGAAACGTAAACCATTTCCAACACAGTTTATGTCAAATTTCGGTAAAGCACTAATTCAACACAATTCTATGTTTAAAACAGGCAAACTTTCAAACATAAACACATACAAATATATGAATTACATAAATATGATTTGTGAAGAAGGGAGTGGATAAAGCAAATGCATTTTGAGTGGCACAGATCCGTACGGGAAGTGCAAGAAATGATAAATTGTTGTCATAAGGCAAAACAGCTCCTTATATGGAAGTTCTCCTGGCGTGTGTTGATGCTTGAGGTGTCAGAAGTCATGCTGAGCTTGTCATGCTGAGCTTGCTTGATGTTCTAGTGTCACGTAGAACCAAAGTTACTTCATTTTTAAAAACATGTAATAATAATAATAATCACTACTGAGGTTTAAAAACAGCATCACAAGCGAATGAACAGAGAACAAATTTCTTTGATTTTGAACAGTCTCCGCCCACAAGTGGGAGGGGAAAACCCACAGAGGGAGGGGCTTCAGAGAGGGGGAAAGCAAACACTGGTTCTAGACTGTTTACACCATTTATATTTACTGAAATCAAATTTAATGAATAAACTCTGAGTTCTAATGGTTAAAAGACTACCAAAAACGTCTACCAGTTCAAAACCCATTTTGAACTCCTCTTAAGGAAGCTAAGTTGTATCATTGTGTTATAGCTAACCCCCACCTCAGGAATTTCTCAATATGGAGCACAGCAAATACAGACTCCTGTCCTTGGGAATTCAGATCTAGCAAGTTCAGCTGGAGGATCCCGACTCCCTAGGAGGAAGCAGAGCACTCAATCTGCATTTGGAACAGCAGCGTTCCTGCTGACATCACAGCTCAGCTCGGCTCAAGAGTCTTCACTCAAGGCTTGAGACCCTGAAGTGACTGATATGATAGTAAAGTTTTTGGTAAACATTATTGATTTTTACAGTAAAATTACATGTACTTTACCAAACTTTTTCTGCACAAACGTATAAAAAAAATAGTAAAAGCACCCGTGGTAGAAAGTAATTGTACTCTTCACTCTGCCAGCACAAACATAAATAGGTCAAATAAGGTGCATTCCTCCCCTGCCATCGCTGCTACTTTGTGTGAATTGCATTCTGGAAAGTCGACACAAGTCCCCTCCAGATATAGATGTACTATGTACTATGCACACAATATATGGCACATTCTGCTACTTTTCCTGCTGTTTTCTGCATGGTGCAATATTTACAACATATATGTCCTGTAATGTGTGTATATTGTACTACTTGGCTGGATATTACTTGGGCCATGACTGATGAAGACCATGAAAACGTAATACAGAGAAGAATGCATATCAAGAAATGCCTCGTGTTAAGGCTGAGCTTGAGCTCTTTCTGTGATGTGATCTTCACAGTGGGGCTAAAATAATATAGATAAGAATTCTCTGATATGCAGCTCCAAAAACATTTACAATGAAAAGTTACATTAGTGGTGCAAAAACAGGCTTCAGGATGAATCCCAGGAAATATTGATGCTATTACTATGAACCATTTGCGAATGACACTGCTGTGGACATATGAGAAAATGACTGGAACCATACACTAATGTAACATGTTTAGCCCTTTAAAATATATTTGCTGTATTCAGTCTTTGTCTTGTTCTCTCATTCAACCGGAAGTTTATTTTACGTACCACATCTTACTGCTGCATAATTATGTTGCAATATACATTGAAATATATTTAATTCTGATGTAAGAATAGACTGTCCTCTGTTATCTGGACATTTGGCCTTTCTTGACCTTGTTTCATCAGGACACCCACAGAACCTCACTAAGATCATGTGACATAACGAACATGTTTGTGATCTACTGAAGCCTGCTGGTATTTCAAAAGGCAATATTGTGGTGACTATTAACAAGCAATACACTGTGTCTTTTACTTCTCACTTCAGGATCTCCACTGCCTTCAGCTAGTCCTCAGCAGAACCGTCTTCTGATATTATCAGTAACCCTGAAGTCACTTCGGTGGCATGCAGAGATGTGGAACCAGCATGGGATCACTATTAAAACCCACCTGGGTTGCTTGCTGTCAGCCATGATTTGTGGTGCTGTCGTCCCTGCTGTTGTTTTCCAGCGGAACCACAGGGCCTTGTGGGAAATGGAGTTTAGTGTTCGCAGCGTGTTTTGCTCCTTTTTGTCCCCCGGAGGAGGCCTGGCAAGTCTTCATCCATTAACACTCAGACGGCTGAGGTGAGCAGTGTCGTGTGTGTGGACACACTCCACATCCTTCCGGCCGCCGTGACAGTAAGCCACGTCTGGCTGCTCTCTGGGGCACGAGCGGCCGTCTCCAGCTGGCTGCTGTCTGGCAGGGACGCTCCTCCGTCACAGATAACTGTCCTTTCCACAGGGAACACTGAATGAACCATCTGGAAACTGAACAGATTCAGTGGTCAGTTGTGGTTACATGCAATATAGTCTAGTATAGACAGCATATGTATATAGTAGCACTATATAATTATACAAGCATATAGCGGTATGATAATAAAATCTGCTACCATGTGGATATAGTAGCAAGATACAATTATATACAAAATCAGCAAGGTAATAAAATATGCTACTGACGGAATCAACTATACTGACACTAAGTTTTGGTGGTCAGTAATGGTTAGATGTAATATAGTATACATTAACGGAAATATACGTAGTATATGTTGTACTGTAATGTAATAACAACAGGAAAATATGCCACATGTAGTGTATAGTAATATACTATAGTGTATGCTAATCAGTAATGGTTACAGTTAAAATAGCACAGGGGGTCCTTGAGTTACAACACAGATCCACTCCTTCGACAGTGAATTTTGGTGTAAGTCGAAACACACCCTAGAGTAAGTCACTTACCGATCCTTATACAGCTGTAAAATCCTTAAAAAACACAACTAAGACACAGAAAAAGGAAAAGGAAATCTCCTTCACTCAGATGCCGTGTTACTGCGTATTCTTCCACCGCGTGTGACCAAACTAGTTCACCTACATCGCCCGTAAGTATGAGGCTAACGGTGTAAACTGAGTGGGAGCGTTGTAAACTCGAAATGTAGTATGTCAAGACTGTTGTATCTTGACGACCCCCTGTACTCATATTATACTGCATAGAGCAGCTCTATATGAATATATTAGTACTAAATGTAAAATACATGCTGTAACAAATTTGCCCTACAGCTCTGGGACATGGTTACTCAGTCTCTCCATGTCTGTGTGTGTGTGTGTGTGTGTGTGTGTGTGTGTGTGTGTGTGTGTGTATGTCTGAGCTCGCAAGAACACACACACAGGTGCCAAAATGATTTCCGCTGAGTTGTCAAATTTTTTTAAACAGTATTTTAAATACCTTTATTCTGTGCAGCTTTTAAATGCATTAATTCAATTCAATTCAATTCAATTTTATTTATATAGCGCTTTTAACAATGGTCATTGTCACAAAGCAGCTTCACACAAAAAAATTAGAAGCACAAACAGAAGCCCCTCTGTGAACCCTGAGAAAATGACATAAATTTGAACTGAAATAGGTTAAACATGACATATTTTGGCCCGTCATGGCAACGTTGAAGAGCATTTAATAAACTGAGCTAACCCTTATCCATCTGCGCTCTTTCGTTCTCTCTCTCTCTTTCGTTCGTTCTCTCTCTCTCTGTCTCTGTGTCTCTCTCCCTCCCCTCCTCTTTCTCCTGAGGGTAGCACAGTCTCGGTTGCAGCATCATTCATTTCCTGAAGAATGTGAGGCAGAGGGCTCTTGCCACTGCAGGCCAGGTCACAAGACAGGAGTGAGTCATTTTCAGCTGAACCCAGGTGTTTACTCACTCACTCACACACACACACACACACACACACACTTAAACACACACACACACACAGCACACACTGTGAATGTGGAGTGATATAGCAAGCACCACTCAAACATTTTCACTGGTTCTCATTGAGCCACGAAAATACATTTACTGGATCTGCAGAAAGCAACCATTTACCGCAAACGCCTTAATTGAATCGATAATTCTGCTTTTATTGAAAAAGTGCAAATGTCTGTGTTGTAAAATAAAATGTGCCAACCTTTTTTCTATTATGGGAGAAGTGAAAAGCGTCAAAAAAAAATAATAATGGCATTTTATTGAGTGACAATTATCAGGGCAATTTCACGAACAGTATGTAGGATCTCTTTTGCTGTTGAGTTTCATGGAACTCTGGCGCTGTGGCTTTAAGGATTATGGGTCTGGTATGATGGTGTTAACACGTAAGCATGGTAGTGGTTGGGCTGAGTTTACACAGTGCGCCTGTCAGGTGTTTTACTGGCTGTATATTGTGCCAACTCACTGCCTGGTGCATTACAGATACATCCACTCAGTCAGACAGCAGTGAGTCAGTGGTCGCACCTGAGATTTTGGCTCTGAGAGCGTTTGTGTGCAGACTGGGCCGGGCCAGGACAAAAGAGCACAATGCTTTAGTCATGGGAAAGAGGGATCATGAAAGGCAGAGAGGGTTTGCGGTTCAGTTTACCATTGGAGGGAGACAACAGACGCTAAACCAGCGATATAGACAAATGACTGATGACACATAGCTCAAACAAATGATATCATGGTCCAAAGTACAACACTGCATCAGGGTGTTACGACACCGGTCTGGGACACAGTTAGTCAGTGTGTATCTCCACTTGTGAGAACGTACACACAGGCGCTAAGTCAACATACACATGCTGGTGCAGTCCAGCCAGAAGAATAATGACCTACAGCACTGGAGTCACTGTTTTCAATGATATAAAATCAGCTTAAGTCAAGTCAAGTCAAGTAGGCTGTATTGTCATTTCTACCATATACACACAGTACATAGTGTAACGAAACAACGTGACTCCAGGAACATGGAGCAACACAAGAATAGAACAGAACTCAGTACAAGACCACAAGTGCAGACAGGACAAAGAGCTAGAGCAACAAAACCACTAGACGAGACAAAACAACATTCAGTGCGACTGACAACAGCGACAGTGGGGATTTATACAGTATTTCACAGGTATTGTATTCTAGCAGCAGAGGGTTTTGAGTAGTTTGTTTGGAGATGCCTGTGCAACATGTTTCCGTCATGATCTTTTCTAATAATTCATGGGAATTAAAGCAATTCCAGAGCTGTAGATGATTCCAAAGTGACTGGGAAAGATGTACAGCATTAAGAAAGAGGTTACAATAAAAGTATAAGCAGTATTCAAAACCAGAATGCCTCCAGTTTTGAAAAGTGATGGTCTTTATGCAGATAAACATGTTTATTCCAGCAAGTTCCAACCGTCCTTTCATTTTCCAAGGTGACCTTTATGACACTGACATTTGTTGGAATAAGCCCTTAGGGAAGTGTTACTGAAATAACTAGTTTTCAGAACATTGTTTCTGATGAGTTAATTTGGCTACATTAAGATGGATATATTGCACACAAGCGTTCAGATGCATAACATCATAATCTCTGTGTATAGAATTGTGTGTGTTGGAGTGGCTGTGAATGAGCCAAAGATCACATTGACCAATACCAGGTGTCAATCAGAAGGATCTATAACTCCTCACCACTCGGTCATGAAGGCATGAGTCATGAAGGACCATCCAATACGTTTGCGATGAGTTGGAGTGATCTAGAAATATCTTCAGTCAGGTGAGTATCTGACCTCACTGAAGCTCTTATGACTCACTAATTAAGAGAAATATGACCAGTGTTTCCAAACTTTTAACACCAGTGTATATCACAGCTTACTATGGGTGGAGGTGGGTTTTGTATGAGCATGGCAACCCAAGAGCAGCACATTTACTTGAGATGATGCTAAAATGTAAATTTTTGTTAGCGGAAAGAGATTGAAAAGAGCAAATATACAGTTAAACTGAGAGTAACCTCTGATTTCAGTCAATTTAATGGGTGTAAAACAGTCTAGAACCTGTGTTTGTTCTCCTACACTCTCGGCATTTGCTGCTCTTCTCTCGGTCGCTCTCCGGAGTCCCTCCCTCTGGGGGTTTTCCCCACCCATTCATGGGCGGAGACTATCCCGAATGTTCTCCCGGATTCAGATTTTTCTGTTTATTTCTAAAACCTTAAAATAAAAAAAAAAACGTAATCTGGCATTTAAATGTGACGCCATTTTAAACCCCAGTAGCAGTTATTATTAATACATGTTTTTTAAACAAAGCTCAGCATGTAGTCTGACACCTCCAGCATCAACACAAAGCAGGGGAACTTCCATATAAGGAGTTGTTTGGCCGGGTGACAACAATTTACCATGCTGTCACAGATGCCACGTCGCTCGCTTTCTAAGGGGTTAACCCTCACATCGCTGAAGTGATGCACAAGATCTGGTTCTCCCTCCACTTCAGCAAATAAGGCTTTGAATGAACTGTGAATGAGGGGAAATCGGTTGCTGAATGCATTATCCAGGTGGTGGCCTAGTGGGTAGGATGCTTGCCTCTGAAACAAGAGGTTATGGGTTCAAATCCAATCTTCAGCATGCAACCACTGGGTTCCTGAGCAAGACCCTTAACCCCAAGTTGCTCCTGGGATTTGATTCCTGGCCAGGGTGGCGGAGGGCTCTTTCTGTGTGCTCTGCTTGGGTTTCCACCAGGTTCTCTGGTTTCCTCCCACAGTCCAATGATTCATGTCAGGTGAACTGGAGATACAACATTGCCACTAGGTGTGCATGTGTCTATGATGAACTAGTGACCTGTTCAGGGTGTTTCTCCACCTTTCGCCAGGCTCTAGCCCTGCAACCCTGGATTAAGCAGTTCAGAAAATGAATAGCTGGAAATGAATCATCCAAGTCTGCTCCTGAGGTTTAGTCCCACTGCTGGAGCCCCGAAGCAAAAAGTTTCTTCCGATTAGCTAAGCTTCATGACGCAAGAGCGGCACTCATCCGTCAGTGTTTGGACTTGTGTGTGTGTGTGTTCATGGTTTCTATTGTTACCGCGACAAAGAGCCCCCAGAAGAAAAAAAAATCTCATTTGAACGTCTTATCGTGATTGGTTAAATGACTGGCCATGTTATTACAAATTCAACTGCCTCCAAAATCTCATTCTAATTCTGTTTCCTGTCATTACTCCTAATTCTGTTTCACTTGATGGAGTTGGAAGAAATGTTGCCATGGCGACGGAATTATTAATTTGCCTGTTTTCCCCCCCTGTCCCAAAAATGAATGAGTGCACAGAAGCAGTACATTATGGAGATAAGATGAATGCGTGTTATTGTGTTAGATTTATAGAATCAGATAATGGGATAATAAAAGGTTGCGGCCTAATGAGGCAGAAGGAGCGGGATTGGATGTGACAACTCTGTTTATATTTCTCCATCCAATGCGTTTTGTCATGGGTTGTTTGGTTTTGTTTACACGCCCCTAACTGCGTTCTATCCCATGTCGTTTGGTAAATTGCTAACTAAATAGTGGTTTCGGGGGGGGAAAATTAGGGAATAAAAATGAGAGCCAGCTACGTTGGATGATCCAGGCTGTGTTCACGGCTCTTTTCATCGCTCCGGCACTCTCCGCTAGAGAGAAAGTAGGTGTCGCAACAAAGCCGATGTTATTTGTTATGACAAACACATGGTGCAGAGAGCTGTAACTTTTTTCCTTCCCTTCAGGTCCGCTTTGTCACGTCTCCGCCAACTAGCAAACACAAAGCGAGCCGGAGAGGAAACGTCACAGATGCTATCCGTGGGAGGGAATGAGGCCAGAAAAGAGGGAAATGCACTCTGTTACAGGGGCAAGGAGCTCCTGCGCATTGACCAGGTCAGAAGAGAGGGAGAGAGAGAGACATACAGACAGACAGAAAATAAGAGAAATATAAATACAGTATACACACAGTGTTCAAATATCCTGCAAAGAGACTGTATTTGTAACCCGTTTGTGCACAAATGTTCAAATATTGTGATTTAAAAACAGAATATGACATTTTTTTCTCATTTCAGCTCATTATTTTAATTACAAGACAGTTCTACTGACAGCTACCTATGAGTCTCCTCAATGACTCCCTGAAGAGCCAGAATAACAGTTTTTTTTATTATTAGTTTGACCAAAAATTGTGAAGGCTTTAAAATTTGTAAATAAATGTCTTGCAGCATACACAATAACAGAAATTGAAACATTATGCTGCACCAAGCAACAACAGGATTTCAAAAACCTTTTCTTGCACAGACCAAAAAATCCTTTAACCAGACATGAACTGGCAACCGCTCATATTTACTGGGTGTAGCCCATCAACCGTGACATGTTTGCTTATTTGAGTTTGCAGTGAAGCTAAAAAGTTAATGTTACTAACAAAAAAAACTTGTCACACTAAATAGCTCCAGATCCTGTAAAGTAAGACAAGCTGAACGTGAAGAAACACGGTCTTTAAGTGATGCTTTTATTTATTGAAGGGAACAAATTTTGCAACACCCACAGAGTATCTGCTGTGTGAAAAACACCTTCAGCAGGAAATACTGTAACCAAACTCTTCCTATGAGTGGAGATCAGTCTTTCGCATCACCGTGGAGGAATTTCGCTCTATTCCTCTTGGCAGAATTGGAAAAAAATGAAGGTCAGAAGGTCGTCTTTTGTGAAAAGTGTGAAAAGTAATGCCCAGGCTTCACTCATGACATTGATGCTCCAGGTAACCTGATAGACAGTGTCCTCCTCGAAGGCTTGAAAAGAAAAAACATTGCGCGCTTTCATTCAGGCGGCGCTCTATAGAGGGCCTGTGCTTGTGTTTACACCACACAGTGTAAAAATACCTCCCCTAATTCAGGGGAAAAAGAGTGAGAGGTTAGTTCCCACAGAGCGCTGCTGAAAATAATAAAATGCTTAACATTCCTGATCCCAGAATAAAAGGCAGCAGCCTTAAGCTCATCAAATCACAGGGGAAAGCAGCGCTGTGCCACTAAACACTCGCACCACCAGAAACAATGACAATTCAGCTGTCCTCCAGATTTTCCACCGCGTTTAACATCTACTACCAGCATTTCGCCTTTACAAATACCCCACCTCCCTCCGACCAACCAACACACACAACGGCGAACTCTATCCTTCTATTTTTCTGGCCCAGGCCTTCCGAGGTGCAGCGCTTTCCTGCAGACTTGCATTCTTGTGGGCTCAGAATGCAGAAAACAAATCTCTTAAGGCACCCGCAGTAAATAAGTTGCGTTCAGGTGGAGTGAGTTGTGCTCAAATTGTCTTTTTCAAGACCGCCCACTGCAATGGAAGTCCACACTTTGAAGCAAGCTTGGGATTGGGACCATTATATCAACACATCAGCGCTGCATGCACCACCGCGTTTTCTTATTCATTGTACTTGAATATTTTATATACATACAGCTTTCCCACCCACACAAGGTCGACAGTCAAACTGCTGAAGAAAACCCGATACACATGCTGCTACATATCCTTGCACGTACAAACAAACACACACACACACACACACACACACTCAGTTACATTTATTTTTATTTGCCTTTTATTTCGAATTGTTAAGTAACTGGACCTGTTTATGTGATTTCCAACATTGTATAACACACTGTTACTTAGAAAAGTGAGTAAAAGTGAATAAAAGGGTGGTGGTACATTGGCCTTGGGTGCAGAACTAGAGAAATACTCCCCCATCCACACCCCCTTCCCCCCCTGGTCTACTGTGAGTCTTCTGTTACTGAACCTCCCTATAACTGTTTCAGTAATCCTTGACCGGGCCTCTGAGGAAGTCCACTGGAGGATGATGGACCACGCAGAGCTCCACCACTACTGCTGAAATGATCCTGATTTATGATATGTTGCATTAGGATGAATATTGATTTTTTTTTTTCCTTTTCTCTCTCTCTCTCTCTCTCTCTCCTTCTCTCGTACAGGGAAAGATTGATGTTGCTCTATTGATTTCCAATCAATTCATTTATTTTCATTTTATTTAAGCTTGAGCGATTGCTCGATGCTTCCATAAAAAGCAATGCATTTTTATCAGACGTGTTGGGTAGGGGGGGTGGGGTGGAGGGGTGGGCTTACGTTAAGGAGTGATTTGGTCAAATCTAATTGGCTTTGCACTAATTTGTCCGCCATATAAACAGGAGGTCAGCGGGTTTTATCACGCCGGTGTCGCTGTAGCATACTATAATCCTCAGGGCCACGCAAACCTGTAAACATGCTCTTTAGTTGACACTCTTTTGTGTAAAAAAAGAAAAGAAAAACACAAACACGTTTCTGCACAGATAGGCCTATCTTTTGCTCATTATGACTAGAGGAACAGAGGAAAAAAAAAAGAACAGCAGCGATGATATCGCTATCACTTCGGGGACAGTGAAAGAGTAATTAACATTTTTTGGCACTCGTCCAGTTTCAATTAAACGCAGCTATTTGTGCGTGTTTCCTCGCTTCGGCAAATCCAATTGGCAATGCTTGGCCTGCTTCATGTCTGCGTTGTTTCAGGGCTAATCAGTGCCTTGGTGTATTTGCATATAGGCACCGGTTCCTGCCCATCCTGTGTCCACTGACCCATGTGCGGGCGGCGTGTAGGAAAAGCTCTTCCTGAAAAGAACAACCCCTAATTGTTTGGGCACACATCAATGGATGAGCACTTGCGGGATAAATGGGTTCCCATACAGGCCCATCACTTAGAGAGGAAAAGAGGAGGAAAAAAAGAAAAAGAAAAAGCCTAGAACAACTTACTGATTCCTCTGACAGTGATGCATTAAAATGGGCCCCACGAATAATTGCTCTTTCCTGTGGCTACTGTGCGGGGAGGGTTGCATAATGATGATAAAGTTTGAGCTGTGCTTGAGAGAGATAAAGGCTGCCATGGCTGAGCTCTGAGCGCTCTCTGGATGCTTCCTCCGAGAAGCGTCTCCCTGGATAAGCTATTAGCTTAGCATGAAGTGTAGGGAATGAAACTTGGAGCCCGTGCTTAAGTAACAGTGCCGGTCGCTTTAAAACTAACAAATAATGAAAACGGAAGTGCAAGCAGCCCTCGAAAAACACCAGATTCTACTAGCAATCAAGTAGCATGGAGGTTCCCGAAAATGACATGTACTGCATTACTTAGACGCTCCATCTGCAGCTTCATCTTCCCATTATTCTCCATCCTGGTTAAATTCAGTCATCAAAGTGCTTTTAAAACATTAGACAAAAAAACAACAGATTGCAAATAGCAGAAAGGCACTACTGTTGTCTATTAAAACTCTTGTCTATTTTAATATTAAAAGAAAATTACACAGTGGAAAATGAAGAAACTGATTAAATTGATTAAAATTGATTAGATGTGTCCTTAAAAACGCTCGGAATTAATGCAAATGAGTGTTATTATCAGGTGGAAATGAAATGTTACTTTAAAACAGATTAAAACCTCATGATTAAGTCAGCTAAGCATCAGCATGTACTGCTGTTTTTGCCCACAACAGAACACCACCATGCAAAGCTACAACCAAACCAGTGAGTATCTGTATTATTTTATTATTATTTTATTATTTTATTTTATTATTATCTGTTAAAAGCAGTTTCAAAACAGTTGCTGTTTCTATAACATTGTGTACAGTTTCACTAGGATGAACGATCTGGGAAAAGCTGCTTTTTGGAATTGCAATTGAAAAACAGTATAGTTTAAAATAGTTTAAAAATAGTATAGTTTATTCTGGTCACTCTGGTCAGCAGAATGTTTTCAGTGTGTGTGTGTGTGTGTGTGTGTGTGTGTGTATATATATATATATACATAAATACTCAAAGTGAATTTCCAGATTAGTTTTTCTGTGAAAGGGTTTTGTGTTTTTAAAAAGAGGCAGTGTAAGGGTAACCAAATTTGGCACAAGTAGTCAGTTATGATGTAGTTCTCTTGACAGTGGAATTAATGACAATGTGCGATCACTGACTACCCTGACTTTTCACAAGCTGAGCGCTAGGATGGGGTGGGGTTTAGTGCCGGGAGGTCCAATGACCCAATGGCCCCCACTTATGCACATACAGCATGAGACAAGCTACAACTCACCTATTTGTTTTAGGTTTGTAATCATGTTTTTCCAGTGTGTAATGTTACAGTACTGTTACAAGTTCCATGATCACACATTTTGTCATCATTTCCATAATCAAGTGAACTAACTACTTATGATCAATTTGGTTACCCCTCTGTTTTAAAAAGGAAACCTTTTCACATAAAGCCAAATACAGAGTAAAAGGCCAATCAGATCACAAAGCTCCTCTATTGTTGTTACTGTTGATTTGATTTATGCGTGAGAATTCACGTGACCTCCAGAGAACCCCACTGACTTTTCAGAGGGTTTTTTTAACATGCTTTGATGTGGCAGAGAAACAACCACAGGTATTTGACCAGGGTTTAGACTAGTTACTGGACCATGTCGCCCCACAGTGCCCCAAGGAAAATACTTTTACTACCAGTCTTCTTTAAAGTTGACAGGCTGTGCTCACATCCAGGGCAGCAGAAGCTAAGTGGAGTACAGAGTACTTACGATATAAAGAATCTAGGAACAGTCACTGATGCTTACTTGCCAAAAAGGGTTCTTTGAAGCAATGCCATGGAAGAACCACTTTTGGTTCCCCAAGGAACCATTCAATGCATGGCTGTTCAAACCTCATTTGAAACCACTTAACTTAAAACGTTCTTTAGGGAAGCACACGAAAAATGTACAGAGCATGTATATAAGCCCAGTTTAGAGCACTGTTCCACTGTACTTGTTAGTAAATGACTTTATTAGTCATGTTGTGTGAGAGTGAGGATGTGTACTAACTGTATTGTGTAATATGTGCAATAGTTGTGTAGGCCTGTTGCACTGTGAGCAGAGGTGAGCAGTGCTTCATTCCCCTGGTATAGGCGTAAAGCTGAGCTGGAAGCTGGAGGGAAAACCTTCTGGGTTCAAGTGTCTTTCCTCCTGAGGTCATGCTCAGCAGTCTATGGTAAGTCACTTAACATCAAGCTGCTCCAGGAACAGGATGGGATGGGAGCTGCAAGGTGCCACCTTTGCCCTTTACTTACCCCTTACCCACCTCACATGCTGGCTTTGGAAAATTACAAAGAGCACAGTGTAGATCCACCCTGGAAGAGAAAGGGATGGACGTCAAAAAGACACCCCACCGTGTAAATATTCAGGAGAAATTGTGTTTGTCCACTATGCTGTCCAACCAACAGCCCTGTTGCACTATTCTCCTCCACCTTCCTTATAATACCCGCACTTCTGTCACTTGATTTTCTGTTTCTTCCTACTATTTAACAAATATATTTATTCTATTCATCTAAAGCACATGACAGACAGATACAGAGAAAGATAGAGATAGAGAGAGAGAGGGAAATACCTAAAAAAAAATTTAAGGACACACAGGAAGGTAAAAGTAACTTCTCAGAGCCCAAATCTAAAGCACAGTGTGTTCATTCTTGTGGTCAAAAACATTTTTCTCATTACCTTGAATGCACTCGAAGCCAAGACGTGTTTCGTCATGCATCGGAGCCATTAGCCAAACATAGTAAGTAATAGTAAGTAATAGGAAGGTGTACCGTGCCAGTTAGCATAGTGCTAACCGCAGGCCTACCTCACCAAGCCCCTGCCTCGAACCATGTAGAGCTGTTAAATAACTTCAAACAGACTTGATGAAAGACTTTATTAGAGGTCAAACTGTGCACGTTTGATTCCTTTCCCAATTACTCCTTGGCCTTGCGTGCACTTTGATAATAGTAATGGCGTGTTTGATGGATCTTCACGACTTTCATTCCTGAAAGGGCACATCTACTGCAGACCACACCGTCAGGGGCCACATCTCGGGCACTCTGGCCAGTCTCAGCCAGGACAGCATGAATACTCAGAGCAGCTCTTCATAAAGAAACCCATTAAGATGCTCGGATTCTTGTGTCCGAAACTGTATCCTGTTTCCACCAGAATAGAAAAGAAAGAGGGGTGGGGGAAAAAGCATCTCAGTGAGCGAAAAGTGACGGAAGAGATGGTCCTCAATGACACCCTTTCAGTTTCAGGGCCGAAAGGACGGCGAGAGAGAGGCTGTCCGGCAAGCTTGAACTCTGACACAGATTGGAACAGTCGGGGGATGTCTACAGAGAACCAAATGAATTAAAAAAAAAAGGCTTGAAATGGTTTTGAAGGCAGAGGCCGTGGAGCTCCATCACCATATGACTGAATCAGATGCTGCAACCTACAAATATGCCCTCAGCTGAGAGCCACAATGGGGATTCAGTTCTCCGGAGGTTAGCACCAGACTATACAGCAGCGGCGCACAATGGACGTCTGTTCTGAAAATGTTAAAATGTTGTTTGCCACTTCTCTGTATAACCGAGTAACGGGTCGCTGTGTAAATTAACTTCGTGCTACATCTTATGTCATTTAAAAAAAGGGCATTTCTTCACTTCGACTGAATTAAGCAACTATTTTAAGGAAGGGCCAAAGCACCATGCCTCGATTTTCACATTTAAAACAGCACAGCAAAGCTGTTAGATGTTAGAAACTGTATGGTTTACATTCGTCTTTATTGAAAACACACAGTGTGTTGAGGGGAAAATAGAAAAAAATGTTGACACAGACACAAAAAAACTGATTGAAAAGTTGTATGACTAAGCAGAGAAGAGTGAAACGCCACTTTCTGTTCTCCCTTTAACCCTCGGTAGGACTCTAGAAACAGGATGTCAAAACAACTTCCTTCGATTGCCTCCTACTAAACTCGAGGCCTCTCGATCAGCCTGGCTGGCGGATGAGTACGGCGATCTGTGCCTGTGCAGTTTGTGAGCTTGAACCATGTCAAAGTGTCAGAAAATGCATTTAAGAGGGGGGTACTTTTAATTAAAACATTAAGACAAAGAAATCCCTTCTGAGTGGTGTGGTATGTAATGGAGTCAGACTTCACAGTTTAATGCCTTAGAAGTTATCACACAAAGTTTAATTTGGTCTCATACCATTTCTCTAATTGTACAAACCAACTTTGTATGTTATTACACAATTTCAGGGCCATTTTGGAAAAAACTGTGGACTTGCCCTTTTACCATGCAGGACAGTCCTGGAAAAGAGAACCGTCTCTGAAATCAAACTCTGTTCTATTGACAAAGTCAGGCTTTAGATCAGACCTTTTTTTCACATAGGAAAGAGCCAGAAGCCTAATTTTTGTTTTGGTTTACGGTCAGAAACTCTCACCATCTTCCCATTTGGTTTGTGCCTATTTAAAGAGCAGTTTGCTCACATAACCCAAGTGCTGATCATAGCTGTCCTTCCCTGGCTGTGATTCCGTCTGTGTGGCTCCCCTGGTGGAGGTGCTGGCTGCTCTGTGCTGGGCTCAAACACACCACACAGGTTTGGGAAGAGCTTATTAAACAGTGACTAAGACTGAGAGCCTGCACTGCTCCAAAAGGTATAAGGTGGTAAAAGTTCAGAGGCAAGTGTATGGTTTTGAGTGAAAGTTGTTGGAAAGTGCCCCCTTACTGCGAATGCTGGGGTCATGCTGCCACTGCAATGTTTAAATGAATGGGGGGAAAAAACAAAAATCACATTATTGTGTATAAATTATAAGCAATTATAATCTCTCTGAGCTAAAAGAGATCTGGGGAAGCAGCCACTGTCGTCAAAAATAAAAAATAAAAAAGCAGAAGCATGCATGAGCGAGACTGTGTGTGTATGTGTCAGAGAGTGTGTGTACATGCGTGTGTGTGCGAGAGAGTCTGAGCTCCAAACCGTTTATATAGGGCCTAAAAATAACCGTCCAATGGAGGCCCAGAGGTCAAATGAGCCAATGAGAGCAAAATGATTTGCATACTGGTTCATGATTGGCTCACGGTGATATCATATGCGCCCGCGCAACCTGGTCGCCTGTGATTGGCTGGCTTGGCATGGAAAAGAAAATATAAAAAAACAAAAAAACGGGGGAGGGGGAGGGCCAAAAGGGGCTGCGAGGTTTGAATAGAGAAGTTTGACAGAACGCGAGGTCTTCCAGTTGGAGTCAAGTCTCGCCGTGCGTGTGTTTGGCTGGTGTGAGGTAGAGAGGGAGTGAATGAGTGAGTGAGTGAGTGAGTGAGTGAGTGAGTGTGTGAGGGAGGGAAAGATCTCCACAACACCTCCACAACACACACACACGCACGCACGCACGCATTCACGCTCATACACACGCGCGTGCATCCACGGAGCGACGCTTCTCTGGTGCATGTGCCAGACGCACGGAGGAGACGCGGTGGAAGAAGAACGCGCTCGCTGCTGTCAAGACTGCACACGCTGGGCTCTTGACGCGAGAAAAGAGGAGGAAAGAGAAGAATTAGGGCAACAAGAAAACTTCCAGCCGTTTTTGTTGGGTGGGATTTTGCCATGGATGTGCTACCGATGTGCAGCATTTTTCAGGAGCTGCAGATTGTCCACGACACCGGCTATTTTTCAGCCCTGCCGTCGCTGGAAGAGTACTGGCAACAGGTAACCCCCCCCTCTCCATAGAGCTCGCCTGACAATCATTATATTCACTATAATAATAATAACAGACGCGCTTAGAATAAACTTTGAGTGACAGGCCAGGGTGCCTCCCCCGGCGCACTGGATTCAAACAGGCTGCGTCGCTTCTGACTGGCTGCCTGCGTTCTGCGGTTAAATAGGCGCTCAACTTCGTGGCTCTGGCGTTTTAGCAGTTGCATGACTTCCACACACGCTCCTGTTTGACGTTTGTCTCATTTATTTCCTAATAACGCTTTTTAAACAGCTTGTTATTTCGTAGTCAAAATTTCCATTCCACCTTAAAAGCAGGCGTCAGAATTAAACTTGCTGCTGCATTTAAGGTGGAATGAAAATACAAATCGACGGGAACGAGAAGCCCGGGCGCAGGTTCTTGATTTGGGTGAAGAGAAGAGAAGTGGTTGCAAGTGTTTCTGCATTAAGGAAGGGATTTGTTCATTTCTGCCTGCAGCTCTGGTAGCAAACGCTGTCAAAGTGCCTCCTGATAGTGTGTCACTGTACCGCGAGTTATGGTCATTTTTTCTATTGTAATATCAGCGAATATATATGTGCGGTTCTGGGGTCAATCTAAATCCAAAACAAATAGTAGAGTGAGACTGTCTGCGCTGAAATGTCGTAAAAGCACACGAAGCGTTGAGGAAGCCTCTCCAGAGTGCGTGCGTGCGTGCGTGCGTGTGTGTGTGTCAGTGTGATGGTTTTACACACACACACACACGCATATACAGGAAGTCAATGGTGCATGGAGTATAAAATATCGTCCAAAAAGGAGGCTGAGTTTAACGTAGCCCACCGATTTGACAGGCAAGTGTCTTACGTGCCACTCCACCCCTGAGAGTGCTTCAGTCAGTACATGATTGAAACCCAGCCAGGCACTAATCCCTCAGGCTATTGAGGTTCTCGAGATGAGCCAAGAGCCAAGCACTGTCTCAGATGTGTTCCTACTTGCCTCCCCAGTGGTTACACACATATCACACACGTAAAGTAACCCAGGCCCTGGGAATGTGGTGTTCCACCACCACCCAAAACACCCCCTTGGGTGTAGCAGTGTTTGAGCACACTGGAGCGTTCTGGTTGACCCAGTGGAGTCATTCATGGCTGAAGGTAGATGTTGAGTGGTGTTACTTGGTGTCACGTCACTGCCGATGGCGTAACTCACTGCTTGCCTTTGGGGCAGCTGTTCATTTTGAGCAAGTCAGTTGGAGTTTTGTGAGCCGCCTGCATGAGGAAACTCGCCAGAGCAAGAGGAAGTGCTGTGGCTTCCTTAAAAGGACTCTGAAATGGGTGCATGACTCACTTGGCCGCCGTTAAGCAAGAGAATAAATGTTAGTCTTTCAGAACGAGGCTCTGCAAATGTACTCTTAGGCCAAGCTAAATTTGGACACAATCGGTGCCGGGAGCACCATAATTGGATTCTGGCGAGTGTTAAACATTCGGCAACGCTTTGACACGTGGAATGATGCAGATTGTCTGAGGAGAAACGGCTTGTCTTTAGTAGGCCAGTCATTCATTGCCCAACCGTGGGAGATTGAGCTCAGTCCTGAGCTAAAGTACACTGTCTGTGTCACGGTCAAATACTGCACTGAAAAAAAACTCATATGTGCCCTGAAAAGGGGACCTTTTGCCCTAAAATAAAAGAAGGACATGTTGTTCCTCATTAACAGTCAAAGCGATTTGGCTTCCTGTTTGTTATAGATGGATGATTACATATTTAGTACTCACAGTGGCAGGGGAGAGTAGGTTTGCCTATGCTTTTATTGGAACAGTGGCATTCCTGATCCTTCCTGGACTAGGATTTGTGGTATTGATCTTCCTGTTGATGCTAATTCTGTCCCCACAGTCTCCTAACTGCATGTTCTCTGTTCCACACCAGACATGCTTGGAGTTGGAGCGCTATCTGCAGAGTGAACCCTATGTCTCGGCGTCTGATCTGAAGTTTGAGAGCCAGGACGACCTGTGGAGCAAGCTGATCCTGGCCTGCGGGGACTCGAAGGGCGACTCGGACTCGAATGGGAACCTGGTGCCGGTCAAGGAGGATCCAGACAATCAGGACAGCCAGGCCTTGGAGACCAACAGCGTCAACTCAGATGCCAGCAGCGAGGCTTCGGACAGCTCCGAGGAGCTCTCGCCCACTCACAGCTTTAGCTCCAACCCACTGGGCTCGGCGCTGGCCGAGTCGGGACATTTGGGTTCCTCCATCATCGCCACGCCACCATCCTCTCCAGAGGCGCTGCAGGAGCCCAGCGCGCCACAGGTTTGGAGCTCCATACAGACTGAACTGCACCTGCCAGTCAAGATCAGGCACGGAGGGATGGCCAAGGTTTCGGGGACGGATAAGTCGGGTTCGGCCGGAGGGGACGCCTCTCCGGATGGCAGGAGGAGAGTGCACAGGTGTCACTTCAACGGCTGCCGGAAAGTTTACACAAAGAGTTCTCATTTAAAAGCACATCAGCGCACTCACACAGGTACGTTTTTCTTCATTTGTCTTACTTTTATTACACACATGCGCTGAAGGTTTTGCTTTCTCTGCGTGTCCAAAAACAAACATCTGCATACTCACGTGCACACAAGCACTCATACCGGTCAGGCACCCGCTGGGATGCCCCTGTGATCACTGCATGTGTGTTACGTAAGCCACAGGAAAACACTTGAAGTCAATGTTCATCACTTGCTCTAGTTACGTTGCTTCCTGTAACTTTATCACATGAAAATCAAGCAGAAAAAGAGCCCATTCTGTCTGAAATTAGAACTGAAACTGCTCCGTTTGACTGAGATTCATCTGTTCCACTAGAGTAGTTGTGTAATGGTGTCGAGAGTTCACTCAGGTTGTCCACAGCTGCAAGACCATTGCCACTCTGTATATTTGCCCTGCATGACTGCACGCCTAAACGGTGACCTAATCTGTTTGGAATGTGGCTGTGCCCTGAAGGAGGAGAGGGGGAGGTGGGGACAAGGCCTAGCAGGATGAAAGGAACCTGCTCTACCAAAACACTGTTTGTTTCGTCATGGGAAAGGGCCAGACATTTCAATGGGGAACTGGGTGGCCCACTTTTTTTCTCTCTCTATCTCCACTCTTTTAAAGGGCCTTGTCCTGGTATAAATGCAGCCTATGTGTGGGGCTCATTGTTCATTCATTCAAATGCTATTTATGTTTACAAGACACAGAGGGACAAGTTGAGGCATTCCGATCATTCCGAGCTGAATGCCTCAGCTGACTGTGCATTAAGGCCTTGAGGGTTAGAAAGTGCCCGCATTTATGACTGCATTTTTTTTTAAAAATAAAAGCAGGCTTCCTGTGCTCTTGGTTGGCTCGTCCTAAAGATGTTTGTGATTTTGTTTACAGGTGAGAAGCCGTACAGGTGTTCATGGGAAGGCTGTGAGTGGCGTTTTGCGCGCAGCGACGAGCTAACCCGGCACTTCAGGAAGCACACGGGTGCAAAGCCATTTAAATGCAGTCACTGTGACAGGTAAGCTCTCTCTCTTTCTCTCTCTCTCTCTCTCTCTCTCTCTCTCTCTCTCTCGCATGCTCGCTCGCTCTCTCTCCTCTCTGACACTGAGAAGTCTGACAGTTATCGCAGCGCGTCTGCCGTTTCTCACCGGTGCCTTTGATGTGCGCAGCTAGAGAAAATACAATAGATTTCACATTCGCCACATTGATTTCTTTTATCTGTTCATCGATGGTAGTCGTCACATTATGCTTGGATTTCATCACCTAATTGCCTAATCGGATTAAATGCTTGAAAGAGCAATGGCAACAGTATCATATTTCCTGAATATTGATATTGACTGGGACTTTATGAGCAAATGTACCGGGTGTTTAAAAGGGAGGCAATGCGTCTTTCAGTATTTCTGCGTCTCACTTGACGTTTTGAAAAGACTCGCTGTCTGCTCAGCTGCTCTCTCTGGTGTAATGAAAAACCTGCCGTTTGGTTCCTGCTCTGTAGCTGAGAGCTGTTATATTGAATACGATAGGCCAAACATTTATGTCAGCACTTGGGCCTTCTGGCCTGCTTCATCTGGTTCATTCCATTTCAATTCAATTTATTTGTATGGCTCTTTTGCAAAAGGCGTTTATAGAAACCCAGGTCCAAGCGTCTTAACAGTCAGGCTTAGGGCAACAATCTATCCTGTTTATTATGCTGCTGCTGTGTATAGACAGCCCACTTTTAGTTCCCTGAAACATTCAATCCATGGTTCTCCTGTGGCATGTAGATGTGCATGTAAAGAAAATTCCCAACCTCCACACATACCAGATAAAGCCGGCTGAGAACCATATAATTGAGCCAAGAGTCATTTAAAAGCCATTGCTTAGACAAAGTGAAAGTAACCCTCTCCTCTTTCCTCTGCTTGATTCCAGGTGTTTCTCCAGGTCAGACCACCTGGCCCTGCACATGAAGAGGCACCTCTAAAGCAGGTTGTGTCCGTGCGCCGCGTGGGGATATGTTCTTTTGTATCCTGACCAGCCTCGTGGTTGACCTGCCCTTATGCTTAAGGGAGGGTGGTGGAGTGTGTTCCAGCCAAAGCATGCCATTTTGCACCGAATCCTGTGCCTCCGGGTCCCTCGGGAGAAAGGCCTATTGACTGGTTGTGGAAAAAAAAAAAAATGAAACGAAAAGGAAGAGACAAAATCATGCGCGAAGAAGCGAAGAATGAAGGACTTTAAAAAAAAAAAGAAAAAAAAATACAAAAAAAAGAGGATAAAATCTGACAAAAAAAACAACGAATGAATGGATGACTGATGTGTGTTGTATGGTGCATGTTTTGGGACAACTCCTGGACAACCAATACACTGGTACTTATTAAAAAGAGCCTGTCTGATGGTGAACGAGTGAGTTCGCTGAGTGCGAGGGTGACTGTATGGTGTGTAAGCTGAGGCTAAGGCTGGGATGGGGGGTACCAGTGTGTCGCTGCAGACTGAATGGCGTTTCAGTGGGGAGGGTGGGAATCAAGTTCCGTTTTTTGTTTCCTTGCGGCCTGTAAGAAAAACAAAGTGTGTCTGCCTGTCAGTGTGGAAGCAGGGACTCTTGCCAATCCCCCCCCAGGCTCTGTATCACAAAGGGGACGAGGAGGTTATGGTTACTTCCGAACCCGTGCACCCCGACAAACTCCCCTTCAGAGGGTCTGCAGAGTTCCCGGCCCTGAATGAAAGTGGCTTTTTGGTGTTTGGTGCAGCTACTAAATGTGCAATGTGTTCGGTAGCTTGTTTTCTCAACAAGCTACAAAAAAGCTCTTTTGTTGTCCATTGTATAAGCTGTGTGCTTAGAGATAAAAACACAAAAACTATAACTTCACTATCATAGACAGGTGTTGCATGGTATTAGGGTTTGTACTCTTTTTTTTTTTTTTTTTTTTTTTCCTGTTCTTTGTTATCAGGACTGCTAATAGATTCCAATAAAGTGCAGCTAAATACGAATGGTTAAATGTTACAATATTGTACATAAATGGATTGATGATTCTTCTCTTTAAATCCCCCCTGCTTATGACTTTTTTGTTTGTTTCGCGAGGAAAAACCACTATTGATTAGCATCTTTGTAGTCACATTGCTGTTTTTTTTTTTCCTTTCACTTCTTTCTCTTTTTCTCTCTCTCTTATCTCATTCTCTTCATTTTTACCTGTTATTAATGCACTGTTGACCTTAATGGTGCCTTATGCAAGTGACCTTGTCCTGTGGAATAGATTGGTCCTTGGGGGTCACACAATGTCTTTTATGAGTGATCAGAATAGCTTTATTAAGGCTCCATTTCCCATGAAAATGCACCTTTCTTTTTTTTATTCCCTTTGGAAGTGGCCACTCTGACCGAACCCGACGTTAATGCATTCAGATCCCAACATTAAGACGTTTTAACCTCAATGTTTAGTAAAAAATCTGTACGGTTCACCATGCAAAGCACTTAAATCAACAGCGTTCTCTTTACTACCATGTGACAGCTAACCGATACTGGGCGGAATCTCTTTGAATGGTACAAAAAAAAGTGGAATCTGATGAAACCGCAAAAACTGGTCATTGCATAACAAAGCTGGAGGGGAGGAGGGGAGGAGGGGGAGGTGGGGGTGACGCAGCTGCTTTGACATGCGTTTGGCACTGAGGTTTTGAAGGCCGGGCCTATATCCCCTGCAACCAAGACTGAGGAAAAAACCTAAAGATTTATTGTAATTAACAAGCCCTACCAGGACAGGCCTCGCCTTGTACTGCATCTGTGTAATGAATTACTAAAGGCTTTGCTGGCATAGACTCTGCCACAGACTGCTGACTCTGGCAGTTTGCTATTGACCTGTCTGGATGGCGTTGTTTTAGCCCAGCAACAGTATTATGGAAACAGAGACCGGGCGTCCAGAAAGATAAAGATAAATCGCTTCTTTCAGCCCATACATTTACAGATACGGAATTGAAGCCTTTGGGACTGCAGACAGGTCCCAGGGCTGTGTGTATGCATTGTGAGCATTTTTTTAGTGATATCTAACTGTTGTTATTTTGTTATTTTTTTGGCCAAGGATCAGTTTGAGTCTGGACGTGAATGTCTAAAAGCATTCAGTGAAAGAGTCAGCTCCTACACAGCTCAGCAGATAGTAACACGCTTTATCAGGGACGTGCTATTCTTTGTCTCGAAAGTGGAATTTGACAGCGCGGCAGAGCTCCTTGGATTTCAGATTAGATTGTAGCTGTAGGAGGATCAGCACGTAGAAGCTCGGCGCCATAAAATCGGAGCCAGGCGAGGTTTTTGCGGGCAAAGAGAAAGAGAACAGTACATCCTGCCTACGAAAGTGGCCAACATCATTCAGGCGGCAATAGAGCCTTAACTAAAGCCTCCCATTTTGCTTGTAACTATAACCAACGCTTTCTATCACTCTTTTCTCTCACAATTTCCCCTGTTGTCTATAATAGAATATTTGTAAAAATTTGAAAAAGGAAGAAAAGTTAAAAATGAAATACAAAAAAAAAAACATTTTCTAAGATTTTTATTTGTTCTTGCTTTATATAAATTTTATTTGAAATTGTTTTGCAAAATTGTTCTATTTCTGTATGAATGTATTTTTTATTGGAATAATAAGAAATTCTTATCACACATCATTTGTTTCATTGTTTTTGCCTCAGTTTCTTTCAGCACTGCTTCGAGATGTTTGGAGAATGAGTGATGTGGCAATATAAGCACTAACTTATACATTTAGACTTTGGAAACTACTGGTAATATTCAGGAAGTTTGGAATTAGTGGTCATATTCCTAATTCCTCTACTTTTATTTAAAATAACCTGTGCAGTGTAGAGAGAAATAGAAGCTCAGGTTTTTAGGAGCATGAAGAAATTATTGAGTAATTCTGTAATCTATATACAATCAGTTCTTGATCAGCCTTGATATCTGATCACTTTCTGAAACAGGCATTTTTATACTTATCCTGGAGGTTAACTAGAACCATGTTGATCATGCATCTGAAGCAAACCTGGTTTTATATTATTTTATGTATGAAAATAGTGCTTCCACAACTTCCAATAGAGTTTGACTTTGTGGGAGTGTGCCAATCCGATACTTATCGAATCTTTCCGATAGTGTCTGTGTTGGTCCAGTACAGGCCAGAATCACTAGATTGGATATCAGAAAAACACTGAACCAGCCCATAAATTCTTAACTAAACTTTGAGCAACATGCCTTAAAGAGAGATACACAGATGAGCAACAAGACTGTGTCTCAAATGGCTCCTTGCTCCCTACATAGTGCACATAAAATACAAAACTCTTGCACAGGAGAATGATTCCACATTTATTTAAAGGGATCTTCCCATTAAAGCCTAGGAAAACCCCCTCTGATGATGTATCTTGAAACTGGAAGTAAATTTTGAAGGAGTACAAGCAGTGTGGGGGTGTATACTTGGGAGCAGGCAGTTCAGCTGATTTATTCCTTCAAAAAGTTTGACGATCATTTGAGTGTGTAGCTATATCGCGGATTTGGCTGAGCACCGCAGTGATGTGAACTGGGTAAGGTAATGAGAGAAGATATGAAATATTCTGTTTGTTAGAATCCACAACAGGACAAGAACCATTAGACTGTACGAAAGGCTGAAAGGCTGAAACAGAAGACTGAAATGTTCTTAATGTTACCAAAAATGGAACATCACTATGGACGTAACCCACAGAGAGCCATTATCTGGTCAGATGAAGTTTACCTCTGTTCAGTCTGGTCTCTCCAGTTTACCTGCACCACTCTTACGCGAGGTGCGCGAGTGAGGTCTTCCACAGATCGACAAAAATGGAATAAATATGTCTACACACCAAGAAAGACGCTAAATTGCACCCTTTGAGAATCCAGCCTTCTAAAAGAAGAAACCTGACCGTGCTAATCTTCGCCAGGGTTAGCGCTGGAATGTTTTGCCAAGGGTTGGCCACTTCCCCAAAACATAAAAAAAGCCCAAAAAAGGTTCAGTCTTCTGGGTTCGGTTCTCCCCTACAGTCAACACTTACACCACTCACGATCAAAGGCACGCAAATTACCCATCAGCATCCGAGACTGCCCTTGGCACTTCATTAGCATCATGTATTTACATGGCTGTTAGATGATTATTTGATACAAATAAGATAATGTTCCCCATTGCACACTAATCAAAAGGGCTGCACAGATTTATTTAATTATCAAAAACACTACAAGTGCTGTGAATTAGGTGCTTCATGCAAACTGTTTTCCTATTGTAAGGCTAATATTAAAATCTGTAAAATGGACTAGATAAAACGTGGTGTTTGCTCACAGCAGGGGAAGGCAGCCTTAGATGTTTGGTGTTGTGTTAATATAGGAAGAGAATTTGCACACATACTGAAGCTTCTTCTCACAGTTTGCCAGTGAAAGAGGCACCTAAAGATATTATTATGCAGCTGCAGGTTGTTGCATAGATACATCAAACCCTTAAAGGTCAAGTAGTCCCAAATCAATCATTAAACGTAAGAGAATCCCTGCCCACGCTCAGTGATGGACTGTACCAAGGTGGTAAAATTTTTATGACAGTCTACCCGTTCCTTCATTATTGCTGATGAGGATAAAATCAGGATGGCAAGTCCCGTTCGACCTGGCACCACAAACGAAGGCGCTTTTCCTGCTTTGCTGCATATTTCTGCAACCCACACACTTTCCTGTATTTGCCTTGGGAATGCCTGGACATGTCTCGGGAAAATCCTGGATAACCCTTTGCAGATAAACGACCTTCAACCATATGACAGACTCCTTAACCTAATGTCCTGGGAATGCATTAATAGAGAGAGTCCTTTTCACCTCATCGTAATTCAGAGCCGAATGTGGGATCCGGGCAGAGCCCTCCACAAACCAGCAGTGACCTTTGCATGCGGACTGGGGCGAGCAGCAAGGCAAGTCTCATCATATTTGGTGCCTTGTATTTTCTTGATAAGTCCAAAGGTGAGCGGCGGCGCAGAGCACGCCGAAATTAAAGGCAATGTCACAGCATCAAAGCGCGCCTTTGCCAGAGGGCAGCGGGCGGGCGAGAAAGCGCTGCGTTTGAAGCATCCATAGTTAAGTAAAAGGGAATATGCAAAGAGTAAAAAAAAGCAAGAGCACTGTTTATTCAGTGTGTGTTTAGTCATTCCATCCATTTTGTCTTTTAATCTTGATCATTTATTCTCTTAATTCAACTTGAAACCACACCAGCTGCACTATGTACAGCTATAAAACACAGTATGTTGTTATTATATTCCCAGGTGTCTAAATATTTTCAATGAATTGTGTTAAATGCAAAGGTTTTGACACTTCTGGTCAAAAGAGGTCTGTAAATAAGCATATGATTATATGTCTTGAGCCACCCCTCATTTCTTTACTTTTTGCTTTGAATCACCTTGTTGGCATAATGAGTAGATTAAAACAAATGGGAACAAATGTTTTACTGACCGGCTGCAAAGTGTCTAAAGATACAAGGAGCCTAGATAAAGAAGCTCCGCCCACTCAGCATTCAGCACCACCAGTATACTGATCACCGCCTGATCATCTGGAATCATCTGCTCCTGGTTCTTCACTGGTTCAGGACTTCAGTTAGAGGTTTTTTGTTCTGCTTGAATGATTCATATGTAGGTCCCTGTGTGTCTTAACCAACAGAAACACTCCTCTGTAACTGGTCCGGTTCAGGGACTGGACTTAAAATCAGTCTTTCAGGAAGCCTGGAGAATTTTTTCCTCAAGACCACATATAATACAAGAAAATAAAAAGACAGTCTGCATTTTTGGATGCAAAATATGATGAAATGAGAAGTAGCTCAAGACGTTTGTGCAGTAAACTAAACATATATAGGCCTACACACAAAAAAAACACTGTTTAATTAGTGTTGTAGGAGTATTAGTTATTTTAAGCTGTATTTAAAGAAAAAAAGACATCTTTTGATCTGCTGATCATAGCTTGGTCGAGCATCAAAGAACACTTGGAGTAAAAAAGCCACATCTTGGGATCATTTAGTTGCTCATTTAGAAGAAGGGAGTCTGTGATTTACGTTATACCTTCTCAAAGACCACTGATCATGACTGGTGTGTGGCTCCACTCAGATAAGATCCAAATAAAATGGCTCACCTGAAGCTCAAGTGGCTTTATGAGTCAGATTTGAGTCAGATTTTGCTATGAAGGAAGGTAACTGTTTAGGCAGCACAATGTAAGTACTGTGTTACCACACTATCGCCGTCTCATTCCATGACTCAGTATTTGCGAGCCAGGACCATGATCATTATTTTCCTGGTGTTTAGTCTGCGTCCCAGCCATTCATTAAAACAAATATTTTTAAAAGGACTATCAAGGTTCCAAAGTGGATGCTTCACCCAATTAGCAAGTTGCAATTAGCACTGATGAACAGTGGGGGGAAAAAAAAGAAATATAATAAAAGGAGGGGGGAAAAAAGATCTGAGCATTTGGCAGAAAGAGTCTTGGGTGATTAGACACTTCTGGGCTGAGAAATGCAAGCAGAAGCAGCACACTCTTCCTTTCAACACAGATTAATTTCCATCACAACAAACTAGAAAGGCTTTAATGGCTCATTTGAACATGGAGACAGAGCCCTCAGAGATGCAAGATGGCTTCGAGCTGCAGGCAAACATGAGAGTTACAGAAATTAGTTGGTAGTGCTTCCTTTGGAAAAGAGCAAGCTTTGATGGCCAGAGCGTTGTTCTGCCCTCTCTATTGTGCCGTCGTTAAAGTTGACCTTGTCACGTGACCAGAGGGCAAGGCGGGGTCATCTGCCCACTGACCCCTGTGTGACTTCCATTCACATGGTGTAATTGTGTGGTGACGTCTTTCGTCTGTTGAACTGTGGGGTCTGACTGATGACCTTGTGGGGGCTGGAGGAGAGGGACTTCATTGGGATGCAGTCCTTCTAATGCCTCTGAATCACCTACACTCTTGTGAGCACTGGGCTCTGTATAGTACCGAAAAGATTATACAATTTGTAACAAAATGTGAAACTTTTTCAGTGCAACTGACTGTGTAAGACATTAATAAATAAAACAATACTGATTAATAGGGCCAATGTTTCGAACAGTAACGAAACAGCCATTTATTAAGGCTTCTAGATCTAAGGCACTGGTTCCTTATAAGGTTATTTAAAGAACTACGTTAAAAAAGTTGATATCTGTTTTTACAAATGTCACATTAGTTTATTGCCTAAATCACTTGCTTGTACTAAAGAATTCTTATAATCCTTTAGGACTTCTTCAAGGATTCTCTTGGTTCTATATCTGTCTTGATTGTACTTATTTTAAGGGTTCTTTAAGGATTTTCTAGTGCAAGAAAATTAAAAGTAGACTCAGGCGAACCCAAGTTGGTCAAATGGCTATTTGTGAGATTCTACTCTGCGATGGAGAAATGTGGTCCTGTTCTCCTGGTTCTGTATCTAACTTGCTTATGCTCAAGACATTTGAAGAACCATATTTTAAGAGTGTAGGCTCTATGTGCTTCAAAGTAAGACAAGAGAAAAAGTCTCAATTTCTAGATACATACCAGAAAATCAGTTAATCAGATTACATATCAGAAACAACCCAAATAGATTTTGCTACTGTAATAAAAAAGGCTATCATCTCATAATCATAACCCAGGGGTGTGTGAGTGCATAGAATTGATGTTTCGTTCCTCTGAGTCATCTTCCAAGAAAGGCAGGCAGTATCAGAATGTAAACTCTAATTAAAGCAGTCTTCCTGACTGTCAGCATGAGTCACCTGCATCGCAGTATCCTGCGGAGATGAGGAGTTTAGCGGGTGGCTGTTTGCTAGCGTTCAGGGTTGAATGGTCAATCTGTGTGGCGCGAGGAAGGCACATTCCTCTCTAATGGTCTCTAATGTTAGCGCCATGCTAGCTAGGCCTTCTGTTTGAGTCTCATTATGGAAAGCCAGAGCTCTCAAAAGTAAACTGTAATGTTTAGTCCCTGGAGATGCACGCACTGTGCTAGCATTTATAATGGCCTCTATTACGCAACGGCTATAGCATCAGATAATACCCAGTGCTGGGTTGCCTAGTGCTAACCCAAACACACCGTACGCCAATTAATACCCTGTCAAAACTACACAGATACGCCGCCAGAAAGCCGCTGCTGGCTGCCAGCCTTTTTTTCCCCATCTATCAGAAATGACTGTGCATTCATTCCCAGCCGTTATATAATCCAGAGGTGTGTGTTCCTGTACCTGATGCAAATGTTGTCTCATCAAGGGAACTAAATGGATTTTGCTGAGACGCCCGTCCAGATATCAGGCTCTTAAAAGCCAGCAGGGCTCCCAGTCTCGGGGAGAGTGTGCCATCAGCACCCGCGGAGAGGACGGGCTGCTGTTAGTTTGTGTGGAGGATTTGAAATGCTTTCAGACGTGCCCGCCGCATGCTTCCTTCTCCCAGGTTAACTCAAATGCACCTGCATTAATCACCATGACAACTCGCACTTCTCAGCCTCTTCGGGGCGGCTAACGGGGAGCGCGAGACCGGCGGACAGAAGCGATGCCTGTGCCCTACTTACCAGCCGAGCCTCCGCCGTATAAAGTCTGAAAGGTTACAGACTCTGTGCTTGGAATGATTCACTCTTTCACTCCTTCTTTACCCTATATAGGAAAAAAGCATGTGATGTTCTCCTTTAAGGCACTGGGCAATAAAAGAAAACCACGATTCAAGACACTAGCATCGCGTAGGCAACCACAACTGGCACCATTAACGTCTCTACAAGTTGATGCATCCTTAACAGCCTTAATTGTTCTTGATTTAAGTAGAGAAGATGTTAAACAGCTGTTGCTGTTAATGTTGGCATTAAAACCTTAAATGGTTAGGGCCTGCAGGTCCACACTTTTACTACACACTTCTATAACTTAAGCAGTTTGCACTACAGTCCAAGTAATTACTGAATTAAAAGCCTAGGGATGCAATAAGCCTCTGATTTTAAGCAGTTAAGTTACATTTCACTCATTTCAGTCTAATGTCACTTGACAGATGGTAACTCATCAGAAAAGTCACATTTCCCAAATGGGAAAAAAACATGATCACAATATGTGTGATCATATATGACCACTTTCTATCATGTTATTACTTACATTTGTCATCTATGACAGTGGTTTCCAACCTTTTTTCCTTGAAGCCCCCCTTGCCTGTCTCCTAAACAAGCCAGGACCCCCAACTTCTAACCCCATAGGCGCACAAAAAATAATGAAGTGATTAATTACAAACTTTTATTTGCAAAAAATAAACAGTGGTTGTAGGCTTTATGCTCTTATACTCTTACACACACACACAAACACATTTCTCTCTTTATGAATTTATTGTGTACAATTATAATTTTGGTAAACTCATTGCAGACAAAATTCTGCGCACCCCCTGTGATCTCTAGCGCCCCCCTAAGGGGGGCCAGGACCCCAGGTTGGGAACCACTGATCTATGACGATGCATGTTCATATAGGATATCATGCATGTGAAAAATAAAACACGTGTCTTATTCACTTGTGTTGTTTTATCGCAGTCCATTGTAAGTCTTTGTTAGTGAAGTGTGTGGGGAGTCAAATGTACTGTTGGCTCAATAAAATAACTAAACAGTGAATTTCTTTAATAGGGTATTTGTAGATCAAATGGACTCCACACACCTTGTCTGGGTTCTAGGCCTTCTACGTTTTTCCTTTAAATCTACGCAAAGGTACAGTTTGAGGCTTTCCCCTGAGGGAGACACATTCAAGGCACAAAACTGGACCCCAAGGACATTTACATTGTACTTTGATAAATAAAAATTCACCTGCACAGGACCTTTAAAGCAAAAGGAGGATGGGGACTGTCACCACTCAGTCAGGAGCTGAAACTGTGGAGTGTTTCATGGGACACAGAAAGGCCAAACCTTTTGATGTCTGTTACAAGTGGTTGAGATACATCTGTCTGAACCACAGAGACTTCAGAGTTCATGTTACCTGCAAAGGTTGGTGGAAATCGTATAGGGAGTGAAAAAATGATGCTGCGTTTTTCCTGCTTATAATGCAATCCTGCTAGTAAATCAATCACTTTTACATTGTATCTGTATTATAATGTGTTTGTAATCCGATCTTTGCCTTTTCCCTGTAAAGAAATACGTTAACACTTTTTGGTTTCTTTATCATATAGCAGTATCACATGTATTCTGTTACTACCCACGTCTCGCAGTGCCTGGTATCTTACTGGTGCCATCTTTTTGTTGAGAGTTTTGCTGATATCTAATGTTATCTTCTTCCTCTGTTGGCTACCATGACCCCGTCAATGACTTCCATTTACAGGTGAGCTCCAGCTCTCTCATGTTTAAGTCTGTTTGGATGTCCTTTACACCACAAGCGTCTACTGTGGTCATTCAATTAACCTCCATGTCTTTTGTAATATGTGTCAGATGAAGCTTTTTCCCCTCCGGCAGTAGTTTCAAAACCCCATTTTTAAAACACACACACACACACACACACACACACACACACACACACACAACCAAGTAGTTCTGCTTTAAAGAGAGAGGAAAAAAATAATCTAGGTTTGAAAGTAGGTGTTAACGCCTGTGTTTGACTGGGCTGTTTTTCAATTAATCTCTGACCACTAACGAGCAGGAGCGGCAGGAGTCGTGGAAATCATGGAAGAGAATATTAATACATCTCCTTTCCCTTCATCTATCCAGCTCAATGTACACCTACACACACTGGGTAGACCTTCGTGGTCACACTAATTAATTGCTGAGTGAAATTCCGAGGTAAAACATATCAAAGAGGAGATTTTGGGAAGGATTATTTGGTGGGGGGTAGAGGGGGATGTAATTCATGCAATTTTTTTTTTCCAGAGGGATAAAAAATTCACCTGCTGAGAAACAGCTCTGGACAGACAAACAGGAGCAAGATTAGTAATTTAGTGGGCTCTCTTTGAAGTGACATTAACGCTGGCTTCATTTCTGACTCCTGTAAGCCACACTGTAATGTTGACACAAGATACAGCGGAGTAGGTTGCGAAGAATTAATTCCTCAGCCGTTCACTTTCCCAGCAATCTCTCGGCGTACAAAAGCCCAAAAAAAGAGAGAACAACCTTTACGCCGTTCCAAATGACCCCCATAGCTGATCTTCTTTCATAGTGGAGTTGAGGGAAAAAAATCCAACAGCTTCAAGCAGTTCAGGAGGGCGCAGGCGAAGAAAAGCAGACATGTCACCCCTTTAAGAAGGGTCACCCTAAAGCTGCTTTGACTTAAACGTGTCGTGGAGGAAGACGGAGGAGAGGCAGAGCAAATTCCCTTCTATTTTCACCTGCTGTGACATCTCTAACGGAGATTACCACCGGAAGATGCTTTATTCGCCGCCGCTTTGCTGTTCTATCGCCGCAGTAAAACACCGGCCTAACAAAACGACTCCGGGAGGCCTCTCTTAAAATAAAATGCTAGCACTAAACGCTGAGGCGTTTCAGACCCGGGGATTAGCACTGGAGCTCGCAGCTTCCATTTTTAACTTTTACTGGGAACAAAACAACCTTTTAGAACTCGCTTTGAGAACATTTGCCCGAGACCGAGAGAGAAGAGCTATTTATGGATACTGTTTAGGACCTATTTCTTGAAAATATGCAAACTGTAGAAAGAGGAGACGAGCGTTTATCATCTATCGTGCCCTGGACTTCTCCATTTAACTGACCTCTCCCGGCAACAGATGCATCATTCAGTAGCAAGAATGGACAATGTTTAAATTTAACCTATTGAGAAGTTGCTGAGTTACAGAAGGGAATAAAATTAGCTTGTTTTTTTTTTTTTTCATTTTTTTAAACAGTTTCCTGTGCTCTCTGAATGATAACTGTGTGCATAAAACTTATGTAACATCTAGCAACACCTAAAATACCTCTCATAACACACTGTGAACTTTTAATGAACTTTACCTTCTGTTTACTGCCACTATAGGCACACTGTTACTTGATTTGATATGATTTACACTTGCTTGTTCTATGCTGTAAATTGTCTTCTGTGCAATAATATATGTATGGTGCACTATTATTAGTTCTGGAAGGTTTACGTCCCGTTCTCTGTAGTGTTACACTGCTATTATGGTCTATTTATTGTATTATTGTCGTCATCCCTTGTGTTTTGTTTATTGCTATAACTGCCTCCTGTGCTATAACCATACTTATGGAGCAGCACTAGTCACTTTGGAAGGTTTAAATAGAGTCTAGACTATATTGTCACACACATGACTGTCTATTTATTGTGTTGCTTGTATTGTTTGCATCGGCCATCCCAGTAGAAGGGTGGAATCGGGGAGTGGGACTATGAATACTGATCTGATACAGTCGCTAAATCATATAGCAGCCTAAAATACATGTAATCAATGGTTAATGCTGAAACCTTGTAATTTGCTTTGAAAATAGCTATTGGTTACCTGTTTGCTAATGAAGTTTTATATTAGCACCAGGCTAATGGTGTTTATATGTAGCAGCAGATTAAACCAAGACATTTGAAGCTCAAAATAGACATTCAGGTCTCATATTATGACTTGGTATGTTACAGTTTAGATCTTGAGTCATTCAGTAAAGATTTAAACATAAAACCTGACTCTAATATTAGTAGAGCTTTGCTTAGCAATGTCCAATTGATTCCAGCAAAGAAACAAAAATAGTCCAAAGCTCCATCAAGCATCACGTTCTAACCACCAGGGGAATCACAGGTTTCTTTAAATTAGAATAATATAATTTTTTACAGTGTCTCAGATAGAAAATCGCAGTTTACGGTCACATTTATCTTCAAACGCCTTTGTGAAAGGTGATTTTATTGTTAGGATAGTTTGTTTGTGGCATTTGCAGCAACACAGACCACAGGTTTTAAACTGTAAAACCTAAAGTATGACAGACATTTAACCAATTTCGCACTTTTTTACTTACTGGCAATTTAAAAAACAAATTAAATCTGGTTTGCCAAATAAAACTAGTCACATGACACTCTCAGACATGCCCAGTTACTACTTACCCAACCTTCACCTTCAACCTTCAACATTCCTTGTAATATACCTCAATATGACCAATTTTTCCTGCATCATTTATAACTTGTTTACCTTTCCAAATTTTTCCAAAAAATTGAAATTATTTAAAAAACGACTCAGCAGCTCACTTTAATACATGTTGTACTTGTATAACGATTTATGTGACAAATGATGAATCTTAAAAGTATTTTGTCCAAAGTACGTCAGCTCCTACCAATCAGTGCTTTAGTGGATGGAGCGTGTTTTAACGGCTAATTAATGGCACGAATAATCTAAGGGCAGCAAAAAGACAAGAAGTACGCAGGCAACACTTTGGCTTACTTTTAGCCACAGTGAGACGTCAACAGTAAACAGAACCCTTGAGCCGAAGCCCCTGCGCCTGTCACTGCTGTTTCCAGCCAGCGCTGATGTGTGGGAGTCAGCCGTGAAGCGAGGGCTCTGAGAGCCCGGGATCCGCTGACACTGCCGCATTCACACCCAGATTTCCTGCCATTCGAGGTCAAAGAGATGAAAATTAATGGAAAAAAAACGCAAGCAACAAACCTGTCATCGTGAGTCTTGGTGTGAAGGAGGTGAAGCAGACGCAGCGGAACAGAGCCGACTTGAATCAATACGTGAACAGCAACAGGTTTCTCATTCATTTATTTATTTATTTGAGCATTTTAATCATGCGGAAGGTCACGCGAGGTCGTTCCATCCTGTTACGTTAGCTGTGATTAAAAGCAGGCCGGCTGTAATTTATGGAGCATCGCGGGGTGCCGCTGACCCCTGACATGGTTTACACGTCTCGCGTGTTCTGTGACAGCTTCTGCACGTCACGGCTGCGTGATTTACAGGCCAAACATCATCAGCGAGCAGCACAGCGGCTTCAAAATTACATCTTCATGTAATGTTTCATGCATGGCCCTTATTTGCAAGCTTTTCCATGCATTCATAAAAAGCCCCAGAGTAGTGGGATCTGCTGAAAAGCAGAGAACAGCAGCAATAAGCACCGACCATGTCCCGTTAACCCTGCAAACTCTGGACCTTTTATTGGCCCACTAATCTGGATATGGATTATTCAGTAACTACTGAAACTAACAGGGTCGGGGTGCAGGACTAGTCAGAATACACATTCCGACCAAATCAGTCACATACAGCTCCGGAAAAAAATAAGAGACCATTGCAAAAATTTGGTCTTTTTTTTTGGTCAGGTTTGGTCTTTTTTAGGTGCAAGTATTGAACTGAACAGCTTTGCCTTCGTTTTTAAGAACTGCTGACAATATTTCTCCTCATTTCCAAATAAACATATTGTTCTTTAAAGCAGAATTTAAAAGGAAATGAAAAAACATCAGAATAAGAGAAATGATGCAGCGTTTACAGAACTTCTTTCTTATTCCCTCTTAAACAAAATGGCCTTTGAGGAACTTCTAGTAGTGTTTCACCATCCAACTGGTCTCAGTGTGAGAGGAGAGAGTCGATTACAGCAGCGTT
>JBBJLR010000007.1:4257307-4274084 GCA_037577145.1 Brachypetersius gabonensis | reverse complement strand
TATATATTAGAGAGAGAGAGAGATAAATGAGAGAGAGAGACACAGAGACACAGAGAGGGAAGCAGAGAGAGAGAGAGAGAGAGAGAAGGAGGATTTGTGCCAAACATTTGCCCACAGCCTCTCCTGGAGCCTGGTTCCATCCCGCTTGGCAAAAGCTACAGTTTGGACAGCTCCCACATTCTTCTCCGGCTTATCCCAGGGCTCTTGCAATTAAGGCCCTTAATAAACAGCCTCCCCAAAAAAAAGAAGAAGAATCCAGCAACAAAACAGCCACTCTTGTTCAAATTGTTTTCGGGGAGTTTTGTGCTATAAGGCTTTACAGAGTACTGCCTAATAGGCCATCAGACAGAAGCAGTTTGCCATTTCAGTTCTGCAGGCTACTCGCAGTCTCTTCGCCCCGTTCTGGTCCGTAATTGGATATTTAAGACGAGCTGGAGATGGGACGGGATTAAGTGTCCCCTTGTGGAATTTCACTGAAATTAATTAAAGGTTAAAATGACTGGACACAGACACAAATTTCCTTTAAAACATTTTAGAAATGTGTCCCAGTCATTATCCCTCTAGGGCCTCAGGCCTTGTCCACACTAATATGGAAATAATAGAAAACATGTCAAAACGTTTTTCTCCACTTACACTGAGGATAAAAAAGTAGGCATGCTGTCTGAATCATGACTTCTCGCACCACCACTCTCTGGTGGTGCAAAGATGACTGTGCTAAATAACAAAATGAACTCACAATGCTTTCCTCGGTTATACAACTGTGAACACAAAGTACTTTTTCTAGTACGCAAGAGTGCTGTAGCAACAGAATTGCCCACATGCGCGAATGTCGTATACCAAACTTTAGCAACTGCTTTACATGTGTTCATCCCGTCAGTTCACTCAAAGGTGGAAAGCCACTAAAAGGGTGATATTCCAGCAAGACAATGTAAGATAAAGTCAAAAGAGATCTCAGGGTGATTTAAAACATCTTCAAGGAATGTTAGAACCTCTAGCTACTTAGGATTATCAGCATCTAAATGATCGGAAGAAACTGCTGCCCACACATTCTCCACTGCTCACATGTCCCTCTGTGGCATTTAGTTTTGTTCCTATTTGTTCTGGTTCTGCTGTTTTGGGTGAAGAAACAGGACGCACACATCGCAAACAGTTGCTAAACATCAGTGTACGACGTGAAAGATCATGTGACGATTGGTGGCTTGTTATATAAGGTCAGCATTTGTGGTTTCTCCATCCGATTCTGTAAAACATGCCTGAATGCTGTCGTTTACTTCTCTTTCGGCCGGTGCGGTATAGCTGGATTTCATTCCTCATTGTCCTTTCAGTCCCCAGAGTCCTTGGGCAAGACTCCCAAAACGACATTTTTCTTCCATCGTAATGTGATTAAAATTGTATGTCACTATTGATAAGTGCTTCTGCCAGTCCCCACGCCCTCCTGCCCCCGCCCCCCCGCCCTGCTCTTGAATTAGTGTTTATTTTGACATGAAGGGCAAATTACAGGCCCCGACATGCAAATCTTGAATATAAAGCAAGCAGATTTTAAAGCGACATTTTATATTCTTGTAACGTTGTTGTGACAAGACTTTGATTGATTCTGTGTCTGATTGCACTTCAGAGCGATCGCATTAAGCAGATACAGCAGAAATTGAGAGAGCATGGTTAGACGAGCAGGCCCGGGATGTCCAAACACACAGGCAGGTTTCAGGTGGCGCACTGTTCTGCCAATACCGGCCCTGCAAAACACAATATGGTGTGACAGCGCTTACACAGTAAGATAATACTGTTTGCAGACTGCGTCTTGCAGATTGAGCCGTAACAATGGTTCCATGTTTCTTTACGCCGGTGGAAGAATGGCTGCTGTGGAAAGCGAGGAAAAAAAAGAAAAAGAAAAAATAACAGGCAGTGGCAGAGGGCCAGCAGCTCCGAGCTCAAGGACTATCCGCTCTAGACCCAAAAATAAGTCAAATTAGTCAGACTGGCAGGCGTTCCTGACACCCACAGAGAGTGTGAATATGACTTTAGTTAGGTGTGAAAAAAGAAAGTATTGGAAGGAACCGAGGGAAAGTTGCAAGAGAAAGAGAAAGTTCCTCTTTCTTTCTCCGCCGTGGAAAATAAATGCAGCCGATAATGACTGGAGGAAGAAAGGCTTTACATGTATTTATTTATTTATTTGACCCCCCTCCCTCCTCTTTCCAGCCATACTCAAAGAGTGATGCTGGTGGCTTTAATGGTGGCAGGCTTCATTGATGTGAACGCTTTTGTCCCTGCACTTTGAGTGCTCTTGCTTTGCCTAATGCTCTTCACTCTCAGAGAGCTTTTCACTGATGGCTTCGGGATTGATTAATGAAGCAAGAGCCTTATCCATCCTCCTACAAGGATCCCAGTCAAAAACTCAGAAGCAATGCAATTAGTCCGGTAATTTTACTGTTTTGATTTGTGGCGCTTTATTGTCCATTCAATGAGACTTTTGTTTTCTTCACACAGCAGAAATGTGATGCATTGCTTTGAATGCAGCTTTGATCCCGTGTCATTCTTCTTGCGGCTTACGGTATCACAACACTGTGCCGTTAATGGGCTGTTGCTTCTGCTTCGTGCCAAAGTACACTGAAATCAACATTGAGAAAATGGCTGAATTAACATATTTCCCCTCTGAGTGGGTCTCTGGAGGTTTTTTTTCTACAATGCATCAACCTTGTTCAATTTCCGCAGACCGGCGTCTTCAAATGCAGTAAGATTAGTGGGCGTTTGGTGCCAAGTGCGGTAGATTTTATAAGCCCACTTGAGGTGAATAGAGACACTGGGGCTATTTGACATACTTCAGCATGTCAGCCTGACACAAGCACACTCCTGCACACTCGCTACTCGAGCATGGAGCTGGAGGCCTTAAAATCCAGGGACACATTTGCGAGAAGCTTTATGGCTTCCCAGAAGAGAGTTTGTGCCAGACAGTTTCCCCGTTCACGTAACATTAGCTGAAACCCATCGCAGGCAAAGTGAGTGGATGTTATTGGAGCTGCGGCCGCCTCAATGGCTTTTTAGAGGACAGTTTATATGTTTATTCGACTTTTGAAATCGGGTGGGCGTGAGGACACACGATCCATTTCGGCCCTGGGAAACTGCAATCACGCGTTTAAAGGCTGAAACCACACCCTCATCCGGAATTGTTGATAATTACTTGCTTGAGTAGTTTCAAAACTGCAAAAAAAAACAAAAAGAAAGAACAAAAAAAAAGGAGTGGGAAACTTCTAATGTTCGATTTGTTTGGGAGGCGAGTTCGAGTGCTGTTGCTGGGTGCCCCATTTCATTATTCTTAGGGGTAATCCAAGGACCTCAGCACCCCTCCTGCTTTCAGAAGAACTAGGGGCTTTACTCTTTCACCATAGTTCTGTCTACCTCTTCCTCTCTGCCTATCCTGGGAACATGGTAAAGTAATTACAGCAGCGCGGATCAGGCTCAGGCCCGCTGCCGGCCTGTGGGAACCGTTCTGCAGGAAGGAAGGAACTGCAGGTGTGTTTAGAGCTGGAACAATGGAAGAACAGCACACTACATGCACAGACATCATCGTGTGCATGTGTTTTAAGATGTTTTCATTGTGTGTGCATGTGTGAGGAGCGTACTAGAGCTGAAACTGTGTGGTTTGGGGCAGGGGTGGGGGTGGGGGCATGTGGGGGACTTGCTAGAGCTGAAATTTGGGTTTGAACCTGAATATATCAAAGCCTGACTGTCCTCCGACAACATTTTGTCTAAATCTGGTAATAGCTCAATAAAATTCCAACGGAACTCAACTGTAACCCAACAAAATCCTGTCCAAACCCAGCTTGTATCCTACAAAACTCAACAGTAGAACAAGTTTTTATGTGTAATCTGACAGCCTCCCCATAAAAATCTATTCCAACCCAACTGTAAACCAATAAAATTGTGTTCAAATCTGACTTTAGTCTGGCAAAATGCTTTCCTACAATGACAGCCTAAATAAAACATCATTTTATTAAAGGTTTTGGACAAATCATGATAAATATTCAATAAATAATTTCCATATGTAATCAAATCAACATCAGAATAGGTGAGTCCTGTTAAGTTTGGATATTTGTCCAAGTGTTTTCGTATAGAACCCCCCTCTCCTCAAGTCCTTATAAGGTTCCCTGGACATGTTTTTCAATTT
Source organism: Brachypetersius gabonensis (assembly GCA_037577145.1). Taxonomy (NCBI): domain Eukaryota; kingdom Metazoa; phylum Chordata; class Actinopteri; order Characiformes; family Alestidae; genus Brachypetersius; species Brachypetersius gabonensis. Next base: position 4,269,922 of record JBBJLR010000007.1, on the reverse strand, counting down.
TTAAATGTGTTGTAAGATCATCTTTCTTCTCTTTTTTTTGAAAAAGATCTGATTTGCAAAGCTCTCAGTGTGAGCCATGATGTCCAAGTGCTTTCCATTTGCGGCGCCGGCTGTGAAATCCTCAGGCAAGTCTTCCGAGAGGCACTTGACTTTCAGGAACATGTCTTCTGTGACATGCTGTTTACTTGATTGGACAGGGTCAGGGCCACTTCAAACCTCAACAGCTTCTGGGTAGCAGCTGATATATTATGCTTATGACCAATCCGTTCCATTAGCTGAGGCACCTAACAACATCTATTGTGAGCGCAGCAGCAGGGAGCGCGCATGCGATACAGCGACGGCTGCAGAACATAGCCAACCATGTTTTCATCCATGTTTTCATGCTTGGAGTGCTGTAATCCCATTAGAAGCATGGTGGGACTCCCATGTGACAGCGACATAAAAGGGCTGTGCCTCTAGTGAACCTCCACCCTCGCTGGTCCTGCAGTCAAAACATCTCGGCTTCATTGAGAGCCAAAGTGAGTGTTCATTTGTGTGTTTTGTGCCACAAATAAACGAGAGCATGCCTTTTGTTTATTAACGACGCTCTTTTTAGCTATTAGCGTCGTCTACCAGCTTGCTTTAAAAATGAGGAAAAACAAAACAAGCTGTTTTTTTTTTTTCTGGTAGACTTTATCTTGGAGGGTTTCTCTGTGAAGTATTTGCCACAAAGGATTAAGTTTGCTTTCATTTGTTTACTCCTGTAGGGTGGTGACTCATCACGGTATATCATTAAAAAGTAAAGGCATGCATTCAGAAATGGTAGTGAAGGACCTGAACTGCTTTTCATGAGCTGCGAGTCTGAAGGACATAATGAATCTGCAGCCCAGCCCGAGAAGACTTGTCAGTTACTTTTCACTTGGACATGCTTTCAATCATGTGTCCACCAAGTTTTAAGGGAGCATTTAATTAAGGGAGCAATTTATTTCTGCAAAACAACCCACACATATTCAAGAATAGAGTTGAATGCTGCGTTTCTGTGACAGCAAAAATAAGCTGCCCCATTACAGACCAAAATGAGATGGAAATTCACAAACTGTAATTTATTTTAAAATTGAACAGTTTATTTGCTTCAAGCCCATTTAATGCAGAATATTTCACAAGCATTAAACAATCTAAATTGTGTGTCATCTGTTATGTCACAATTAAACCTTGCTTATTGAAATGTTCAAGGAAGAGTAAGTAAACACCTGTATTGTATGGTCACGACTGTGAATAGTGGCCATAAATATACTGAATTAACATATTTCTCCTATGCAGTCATCAAAATGTTTACACTAACCAGCTTATTAACAGTTAAAACTTACTGGCCTTCCTCCGTATTGACTTCGTTTACATATTTAAAAACCCAATGGAACGCCAGTATTAATACTGACAACAAAAAACCATTAATGTGCACTGTTGAGAGATCATGTAGGTCATGAAGCTCAACACCATCAATGTGCCTGCAGTAGCACCACCAGCTGATGCAGTTTGGTTGTGGGTCTTTGTCAAAGCCACATTGCTTCTTGTTTTATCTCTTATTAATGGTCTCCTTATATTTTTCATCCAAGTTTGTTGCCACTGTGACAATGTCATTGTCTTCTCAACCGGCCTCCTTGCTTCAGAACCTCAGAGATCCCCACAGGTTTGTGAACTTGATGAAGTCCTTTTTGTATTTTGAATGCATTGTCAAAAATGCAAATTTGCCTCATGGTTTCATAGTGTTTGTCATTTCAATAAGGAGTTTGAATGAAGTAAAGAAGTTATCATGAACAAACCTGCAACCATGGGGTACTTGAGCTCGCCCTGATCAAAACCCTGGATCCATAATGCCACCTCACATCACAAAGGAGAGTGTGGGATCCACCCTTTGGCTTTACATAATATATCTGCCCACTGGGTGAGACCAGGTTCCATAGCTTGAAAGCAAAATGGATTGGTTTACCTCTTATGAAGTGCCTACTTTCATCCTCTTACAGCCATTGTTGAAATAACACGTCTTTGTATGACCGATTGAGCTTAGAGACGAAGGGTCTAACCTAAATAAAATAGGTTGTCATTGATCTTTGTGTGGTCAGCTACATGAATTGAGGCCATTATTTCATCAAAGCCATTTTTCCACATCACATGTGAAATGCTTTCAGTGTGAATATCACTGTTAAGTGACCATTACTGGAACAGAGTTCTTCCCAGGTCCCATAGAATGTAAGGGGCTCCTCCATACTTAGATACAGTTGGTCTGGTGTTAGGCACTGAAATGTTGATCTCTTTTAGGGTGGATGGATTCATTGGTAGAAAAATGTGAACTGGGTGAGGGAAGCTTTGTGCCATCTGTAGCATTTGTGCTGTACACTAAATTTTTTTTGACCAGGCCTCTTTTTGACCACTTGCTCAAGGCTCTTCTGGCAGGCCTCTCTGGCATGACATTGTTCCTGTCATGGTCTGTTTAGCATGAACTATGTTTGTGTTGAAGTATGTGCATACCTAGATGCACTGTGTTGACCTGCCAGTCACAATGTTTCCTCATTCATTCACCGCACTGAACAAAAGTAATGCACAGATCAACACTTTAAAGGTACCAAAACTCTGTGTCCTTTCTTTGTTAACATACTTAACTAACCTTTGCTTTGATACTGCCGTCCTCCTCTACTGCTGCAACTAACAAGTAAACAGCTCTAATCATGTGGCAGTTCATACTAAACATGTGACGCTACACTTTATTCACTGAGAGCCTTTATTATTTAAATATTTGCTACTTCGTGATACTTCATTCACTTACATTTTTAAAGCCTTATAGTTTAAAACATCTGCATATTGTGTGAATCACATTTCTGCAAACTAATTATAGAAACATTTTCTTATTTCCATATTTTAAACCCATTAAACATATTAAAATTTAAAAGAATAATGTTAATTTTGTGTGATTAAATATGATAAGATTAAATAAGATGTGATTAAATAAGTCTCGGTAGTTTAAAATGGACAAAGATAAATGATATATCAACATCAACTGGCCCTGTATGAAAACAGGCTGCTCTCTTATACCCCTTTTCCACTACACTGGTGCTGGTGCCAGGAGCCGGTTCTGAACCGGAAACCAGCCGAGAACCGGCCGGCATTTACACCAGACAGGAGCTGAGCAGGAGCCGCATGAGAATACGGCACAGGCCACGCCCACTAAACAGAAACAAACATGGCCGAACTCAGTTCCTGTTTGCTGGTTTTTCTCCAAATTTTGAGGATTTATTTCAGTGTCCAAATGCAGCTTATTCAGCAGATTATTACCGTTGAAAGAGATCGACATAGACAACGATTACGTGCAAGACTCTGCCCACCGCTCCTGACGTCACGGGTTCTCGCTACGAGACCAGCACAGTTTAGGCGCCGGTTCGGTGCTTGTTTTAGGAACCGGCACCAATTTTTTTTCTGTGGAAAAGCGCAGCACTGGTTCCAAAATTGGGAGCCGGCACGGAACCGGCACAGGAACCAGTGCAGTGGAAAAGGGGTATTAGTAACTCAATCAACCAATTAACCAGACTAAACAGATAATTAGGGTTCTTTACTTTGGACACACCCAGGCCTGATTACTGCCAGCCCTTCAGTAGAACCTTTCCAGCTATATGAAGTTGGTCCTAGCAAGCAGGACATTTTGCCATGATCAAACCAAACCAGAAAAGCTGAGAACGGTTATTGAGCCGTATCTCTCCAGAAAGGTTTTTAAGGGCATTTTTGAAGTGCTGGAACTCTAGAAAGCCACAGTGAGAGTCATTATTTCCTAATGGAGAAAACTTGGAACAGTGGCAAATCTTCCTAGAACTGACTAGCCTATAATGCCTGCAAACCCTGGCCTGCATCAGATAAAGTCAACATTCATGGTTACATATTACTACTAAGCAAAAGGAACATAAAAGCTTATCTCACTTTTGCCAAAAACACCTTTTCAAGCTCTTTGAAATTGTTCAGATAGTTGAAATGTGGACGACAAGGGTCCTGTTTATGGAATACAGGGGTATTGTTCGATAACACAGCAGTCTACAATAAAAACATCATGCCAGCCATCAAAACCGGTGGTGGTAGCCCAGTGGTGCGGTGATGCTTTTCTGCTTCAGAGCCTGGTTGACTGGCAATAATTGACAGAACCATGAAATCTGCACTCTACCAGAAAATCCTGCAGGAGAACCTCCAGTTGTCAGTCAATGATCTGAAAGCTCAAGTGCAATTTATGCAGCGAAACAACAACCTGAAGCAAGTCCATCTCTGAATAACAAAGGGAACAAACAAAGATGAGGCTCGCCTTGAACCCCATTGAGATGCCGTGGCAGGACCTTAAACAGGGAGTTCATGCTTGAAATGCCCTCAAGTGTGGTTGAATTAAAGCAATTCTGCACACAAGTGTGGGCCAGAATTCCTCTACAGTGTCGTATGAGACGGAATCCCACTTGAAGGAAGGATCTGATTGCGGTGTTTGTGCTAAAGGTGGCACAACCAGTTATTAAGTTTAGCAAGGAAATACATTTTGTGTGTAATGTAAAGTCATGCTGTGCATTTCCACATTTCCAAGAGTTTGTAAAAATAGGACTGAACTTGGTCACTTAAGTATTAGGTGACAACAATGTACTTTATGAGAAAAGTATTTTTGAATACTTCACAAAATTCCATTTTCCAATCAGTTCTCATGCATTCGAATCCATCCGATCTCTGTTTTTGGTAGCTATTCTTAGACGTTCCAGCTTTCTGAAAACTCACAATGTTGTGTTTTCTAAACAGATTCTGTACTGGGCATGTCCAGACCGCTTCTTTTCATAGTCACAATTCCCAGTAGAGTAAGTATTTTGGTAGTTAGTAAATACAGGAGTTACACAATTGGTCTGACATCTCTGTTCAACATCATTATTATGACGTCCACATTGAATAAGGGCTCTGGAGAAGCTCGCAGCCTGATGACGTGAAGTGAATGAAATTCAGTCTTCATTTATTCCCTCCTGCTCCATTTATTCTCTCGTGTTCAGTTCAGGTGAAAAATTACTCAGCAAAGCATCCAGGCCTGACTCTGCTGTTCCATGGCTGAATACACCGAACTATTTCACACTTCACACTCCTACCTGAGGAGCTGAGGCATACACAAGCCACCTCCGAAATAGAAACAAACGCGCGCAGGGGTGTAGGGTGGGGGTGAACAGGGCTGCGGTTTACAGATTGAAAGAAATTGATCCGTGATATGGTAACCAGGACGTCTGGCAGTTTATTTCCGAGGCTATTACAGTCTGCGTTTGTGTCTCTCTGAGAAAATGATAGGGAAGATTTGATCTTCCGTCCGCCTGCCCCTTTCTCTCTCTGTGTTTTGAATATGCTCAGATGCACAGTTTAAAAATGTAGTATATACATCTATAGTCAGGCTGCGGCGATCTGATACTCCAATCCAAACCAAACTTTCATATAAATGCATAATGAAACCTAATCTTTAAGCCACACGGACTCTGAGGGGAACTTGTTCTTCGATAACAAACTAGATAAAACAGAAATGCTTTTTTTTCATGACATTACTGATTAAGTTGAGAACTGTAACTAAGTAACTGTGTTAAAAAGCACATTAAAGCTGCTGGTAAAAAGCACATTATAGTTTGAAGTGTTTGCAAAACAAATGTTGTTGCACTTTTGTTCATGGAGCAGTAGTTTAAAAATAAAAGTGTGCACTACTCTTGAATGAATGAATTTTGTGTATCACAATGCGATTAATCGCCGAAATCCACGCGATTAATCGCAATGAAAAATGTTTAGCGTTGCCCAGCATTAATAGTATACTATATACTGTGAATATGTGTGTATATATATATATGTTAGTCTGTTTTTCCTGTAAAATTAGGATATTAATGTCCTGAAAATACATACAGAAGCATCTGTGTAATTCTTTCTATCCGTCTGTCTCTTGGACCCTGCTGCCTCCATCCTCCCGCACTGATGCATTGGTGTGTCATGTTGAGAAAAATCGACAAGCATTGTCTGCTCTGATATCCCTTTTCCCCGCATCTTTCATGTAGATAAATGGTAAAAGCATCTACTTAACTGTGGACATATGTTGGGCTGAAACTGATCACACTAATGCTATTAAATGCAATGCGATTACTGACTAGACTTTCACCACAATTGGGTATCAGGTCTCCAGCAGATGTGGCCGCTGATTTACAGAAAACAATTGCGAGTAGCCGAGACCAATTATTTTTCAGCCATGACATTCAGTGTGTGTGCACTTTGTGTGTGTGTGTGTGTGTGTGTGTGTGTGTGTGTGTGTGTGTGTGTGTGTATCTATGCTACCTCCTAAGGGCTTTATTGAAAATCTGATCTTGTAGCTCAGCGTTTGTGTACACCTTCCCCACTCGGCTGGTATCCAGCTGAGAAAAGCTCTAACAGAACCATTAATATGAACAATATTTCCTTTTTTCTCCTGGTAGCTGTTCTCAGATGCTTATTTGTCATTTTATGAAAATCGTTGTTTGTGTATGTTTATTGGTTTGCAGATCTGAATTTGTGGCTTTTCTAAACCTCGTGGACCTTTAAGTTCTCAGTTTCTGTCTCTAGGTAGCGAAACTCAGTAAGATAAATCTGCCATGCTTGTTTAGTTAAGCAGCTAATTAATTGTTTACTAGGTAAATAACATTAGCTGAGTATCTGAGTACAAACAAACAGAATGGTCTAAGTACTAATCCTGTCCCGTTTGAGTTGGGTTACGTTTCTGGTTTGCCCCAGTGCCCACCCTGTCTGTTTTAAGCTGCAGGTCCTCAACACCTCTTCCACAGTGAGAGCTTTGTATGCTCAAGCGTGACCCCCCACCAACGGTGGCCAGGATGGAGGCCAGAATGGGTCCCACCATTGGGTCAGCAAAGAAGGGATAGCTCTTATCGCACTTGCATGTATATCAGGTTTCATTTTAACTTTATTTATTAAACATAAAATCCCTTCCTTACACTTTATTATTTAAATAAGCTTAACTCCCTCGCTGACTTCAAGTGTCATCTGAAGAACCACCTCTTATGGAGCACCTAGGCCAAACTAGGCCTTGTTATTGCTCATTCATTTATTTTCCCAAGATTAAGTAAGTAAAAAAACAAAAAACCCTTTGCACACTTACCCTCTTAACTCCATGCCTTCCTTGCTTTTGCTTTAACCTCCACCTTTTGACTGGTGCCTGCAGTAACTTTATATCTACAGCATTTATCAGACGCTTTTATCCAAAGCGACTTCCATTCCCTACCTACAGGAGGCAGTCTCTCCCTGGAACAACTTGGGGTTAAGGGTCTTGCTCAGGGACCCAGTGGTGGTGCTGAAGGTAGGATTTGAACCCATGACCTCTTGGTTTAGAGGCTACCCACTACGCCACCACCACCCCGTAACTTAAAAAGCAGATGTTGATTTAAGTTTAGTTTTACAGGTTAAAGGACCATTATGGAGTACTTGGGCACCGATGTACATTTCTCTGTATAAGAACACTGCGAATGTAAAACACATCCATGTTTAATTTGTATTCGAATGCTGTCTCAGATTTACTGTATTTTCATATTAATACTGAACGTCTGCTGATCGTTTTCAGATATTAAGCACAATAACATTCCACTATCCTGTTTGCTTTCCACTGATGCAACTTTTGCACAGTTTCTGGATTCTAAAATTACGCTTGCACATGCCTACTTGCGCTATAAACTTTATATTTAATAGTTCATTTAACAATGTGTATTCTTTGCGTCCACAAGCTGCACATGTGGATAGATGGCTTCTGTTATTTGTTATTTTTACTATTTTTGCTCTTGTTTTTGTAGTGCCGTGCTGTCGTCACTGGAACAGAACGTTTTGAGATTTGCGTTCGTTTATAAAATGAATAACAGCTGTATGCAGTACGTTAGAGTTTGTCCTTAACTAAGCCAGTCTGTGGTATTGCAACACTGTTGTATTCATTTCCTTTGCTGAACAGGGGAAAACTTACATAACGCAGCAAAAATCAGGTACCCATTATTTTATTGCGACAGGGTACCACATGTTTGCAGCTGGCCGCGGTGGAAAAGGATCCTGCCAACTGGACGCCACAAAAGAATCAGCACTCTGTCGGTGTTGAAAGAGAGATCCAGAGAGATTTTTACCCCAACAGCTCCAAGGCCCCCACTGATGGTTTCAGTGAACACAGGGGGAAGAGAAATGCACCCCCTTCTCCTCCAGTAGAGCAAAGACGAAATGCGGCCTGCACTGGGATGGACATTTGGGCTTCCTGGCAACACTTAAAAGTTGCCCTCCAACTCACAGCCCTCATTGTAACTGACCCCATAAAGTACCTCACACTTATAATGTATGACTATTATGTGCTTATAGCTACTGTAATTCATATTCTTTAAAAATATATATCTGTTCTTGATGCATTCCTGGATTGTATACTGCACATTCGTATTTTAATTCTTCTTTATTCCATTACACTGTTGCTGTTTGTCTTTGTGCACAAAAGTTTTGCTGCTCTTTGTCTTTGTTCACTTCTGCCTTCCCAGGTTTATCTTGTCTCTGATCTCATTTGAAAAAGTGACTAGGCTGTGCCTGCGCTCTTTTACCTTAAAAAAAAAGAACGCATAAGGCATGGCATGGTGATAATAAACATTGGGTGAATACACAAAGGTATATTTTATTCATCCATAACTAATTAACGATGAATTGTTTGGGTGTGAGGAATAACAGCCAGTCGACACGAACAGCAGTGATGAACACGGAAGTCACAAAATGTGCAGTTTTGAATGAGATTGAAAGTGACAGAGCAAAGGAGCAATACATCATTTCAGCATGTTTCAGACTCAGAGTAGTGCTGAAGTCTCATCTGCATGCCCACACACACACACACACACACTCACACACATGGCTGTGCGCTAATAGACACTGGCCGCTCAATCAATTGCATGTGAAATATGCTTACACTGAAAAAAAAATCAAATCCTTAGCCCCTGACACAACGTTATTTTTCACGAGTCTATTAAAAAAGTTACGACATGCGCAGAGGCGCTGGAGGAATGTGAAGTGGGCAGTTGGGGGAAGCGACATCACGCATTAAACAGTGATTAGTTCACTCAGTGGCCATTAATGGATCTAATCAGAGTGGATTAATAAACAAGACATGGAGCGATTTCTCCGCCTGGGGATTCATCCATCTTTCACTGGGGCAAAGGAATGGCATAGCAACTACACACACACACACACTCACACACACAACAAAAAATTATATCTGTTATGCATTTAAAGAGCATATTAACAGCTGAGCCGCTTTTCCTCATCGAGGTTTGTCACAATGCAGAGAAATTATCCTGAAAGTTCTCCCAGGTTCAAAGATCTTGCGTCTTCTGTTTGTTTCTAAGACCTAAAATAAAAGAAATTAGTGGATTTTTGTTCTTTCTGTTCATTTGCATGAGTTTTAAACCCCAAGTATTATGATCACATGTTTTTAAAGTACAATAACTTTGGTTCTACATGATGCAGAGACACCAAACAAAGCTCAGCAAAAGCTCAGCAGGTCATCTGACACCTCAATACAAACCGATGGAACTTCCATATATGGAGTTGCTTTCACGAATGATGACAACGGTTAATCTGATTAATGATGACAATTGTTTGGTTACAACCAAAACAGACCCAAGCATGGAATAAAACGATGCAGAAGTCTATAGTATTTATGTCCATTAATTAAGGTCATGTGATTCGACCTCAGGTGAAGTAGATCTAGAGATCGGGAGTCGTTGTGTAGAAGGGGGCAGAGTCTGGGGTCAGATGGAATCTGACAAATTCAGAATTCTTAAACCTCAGGATGTCTGCTATTATATGGCCAATATTTGGAAAGCTCGAGAAAACAGCTCCTCACGTGGAACTGGAATGAAATGATCTGGCAATCCATGGCCTTTTAGGGCTTCTGCACACAAAACACCTCCTTCAACAAACCAAAAGTCTTTCTTTTCGGGTCTTTGCGACACACCTGTCTGGACTTTCAGCATCGTTCACCATCACGAGCCTTTAATCAGTTTTGGATGGATGTCGCTGATTAATGTTGATCCAGAATGCATTTGATTTCACACGATACAATCATTGAGTTTCCTTTATTCGTCCGGACGGTCACCAAGATCAAATGGATTTGGTTAATATTAGACTAGACATAAAATATGAGGTGCCAAATCTCATGACTGCTTGCTGTTATTTGCTGTTGTTTGACAGCAGAATGACAACAGAGTGGGCCATGCAAGATTGATCACAGGTCTGATGAAATCCACACCATGGAGAGCGAAATAAATAGCAAACAAACACGAAAACAAATTGATAAATAAATGAAGGAACTGAAGCAAGAGTCGATTTGGAGCAGTGGCCACAGGAGTGTATGTTCAGTGTGTGTTCAGTGTGAATGTGTGTGTGCTCATGTGCAATAGGTGTGCGAATCACTAGAAGCCCTATGATACAATACTATCACGATACATGAAGCAAGATATCTTGCGAGGACCCTTTGTCTTTGAAGGCCCCCCTGAAAGAATTTCCAGTTAAATAACATCTCTATTATAATTTCTCATGTCTTTATGGATTTCTATCAGTATGTTAGTGCAGGGCTAATGGCTTTTTGCCCACTCCAGAATAAACAAGCCTATAAATGACATATTAACATGTATTTTACCTTGAATGTGACATTTCTGGAGTGACCACTTCGGTAAAGAGACCTGGCATTCAGCTACTGCTGTTTACTTTCTGATAAAAGCTCACTCTGGATGCGACTCAATTACATAAACAGTAACAAGTGAAGTTTTTCACATGAAATTGATTCCAACTATTAGAAATCTTAACAGGATTGGTTGATTCCACTGCCAGTTCCTAATAATGTCTAATTATGTGCTAGGCCTAGACTGAACCGGTGGTAGATATAAGAGAATACATTTTTAAAGTGAAAGTATTTGAAAGTAAAATGACCTTTTGTCATAAGTGAACACAGCACAGAGTGTGAAATTCTCCTCTGTATTTAACCCGTTTAACCCATTCACAGAGGGAAGCAGCCAGGAACACAGTGCGGGGATGGTGCCTTGCTCAAGGGTACCTCAGTGGTGCCACTAGCAGTCCTGGTATTCGTATTCCCTACCCATTAAAAAAAATTCTAGCTCCCTTAATTACAAGCTCTCTGATTATTTGCACTGTTCATGTGCAATATGACCTAATATACTGAGGGATGAAAATAAAAAAGGCTTCAACAGTAACAATGAAAGAACCATTTAGAAGGTGCAGTTTAAGTCAATGTACATGCATCAGGGAGGGACCCACTGTCGGGGGGGTCTGAAACACATGTGGTGGTTATAGGTGTAGCATAGTTTCTTTATGGGGCACTTCTCCCACAATATAATGGTTCCTACACCCATGCATACAAGGCATCTCAAACCACAATTATAACCTAGAAGTAAAGACAGAATAACACTCTTCACACGATTTCTCCAGTACCATAAGTGACCAACTCAGCGGCAAAGACTGTTTTGTCGAGGAGTTTGTTACTTAGTTACGCGTTTCTGTGATTAATTGATCTAAATCAGTGTGTTGGTTTGACACTCCTATACATATAAATATTTTTTACTCTTTTTATTTCACAGAGATCATTAGGCTTCTCTGAAGGCCCTGAACATTCAGGTAAATCAAAACATTGTGAAATGATGATTTATTAAATCTGGCTGCAAACATTCTACTGCACTCATATGTTTAGCAGAAGCCTCTGATTTATACTGGTGGGGAAATGTAACATTAGGAGGCAAAGAACTCCTGTTGCTTTACTATTAATGAAACATTATAAATACTTGGGCCTACATGCATCGACATATTTTTTTTTTCACCTGGAGTATCACAATACTGCATTGTAATGTGTTTTTCTCCCATGCCTCGTGTGCAGTATGCGTGCAGTGTGTGTGGAGTGTGTGTGCAGTGTGTGTGGAGTGTGAGATGAATGTTGATAGTGTGAAGCCTTGGGCTGTTCTCAGCTATAGACCTGCTGCACTCTGACTACCACTGTGAGAAAAAAAACAAACTATTACAGTGTGGATACACACACACACACACACACACACACCACACACACACACACACACACCCCTTTTCTTTCTCTCGCTCTGTTTTCTCTTTTTCATCTTCTACTTTTTCACATTCAAACACTCATTAACAATGTCTGTCTCATGTTCAGTTATTTCTTTTGTTTACTCTCTCTCTCTCTCTCTGTCCAGGTTTCTCCCTTTTTTCTCATTCTCTCTCGCTCTCTCGCTCTCTCTCTCTCTCTCTCAAACACACTTGATCTGTCTCTCCTTTTTATTCTATGTTCTCTTTTTTTGTTTCTTCTCACACTCACACACACACACACACGCCATTTCTCTTTGTTTCGTTCACTCTCGTCTTTCTTTTTCTGCCTCCCTCTTACTGTCCCTCTTTCTTTCTTTTTTCATTCTTTCTCCTATTCTCTCTCTCTCTCTCTCTCTTTCTCTCTCTCTCTCTCTCTCTCTCTCTTTTTCTCCCTCTCTCTCTCTCTCTCTCTCCCTCTCTCTCTCTCTCTCTCTCTCTCTCTCTCTATATATA
>JBBJLR010000007.1:4231776-4246714 GCA_037577145.1 Brachypetersius gabonensis | reverse complement strand
TCTCTCTCTCTCTCTCTCTCTCTCTCTCTCTCTCTCTCTCTCTCTCTCTCTCACACACACACACACATACACACACATTCACACAATACACACACACAAACACACATGCTCTCTCTCTCTCTTTCTTCTTCACTCAGTTATGCTCTCTCTCTCCCTCTCTCCTTATCTCTCTTTCTTCTTCCATCTCCCTACTCTCTCTCTCTGTATTTCCTCTATCATTCTCTGATCTTCTCCTGTGTTGCCTGATTGATCAGTAGGAGAGTTTGAGGGTCTGTAGGTGCTCGATCAGTGAGTGAAGCCCCTCTGTGTCTCTGAGTGACAGGCCCCTCCCCCTCCTCTCTCAGGAGATCAGGGAGTGAATGAGTGAGCGTCTGACAGGCCGAGGTTCAGGGCACTGGACGCATGCCTGAGTCCTGAGATCACTGCATTCTCTCACAGTGACCCTCCTCCTGCACAGCGCTGCCCACTCAGACCTCCAGCACATCACGCCAGCGGTCTGTGACACAAACAAACAGGAGGACCGACACGAAGGGCCTCCACGTGATGCCAAAAAACATTTCCTCTTCGGGACCTGATCTGAAATGTGCTTCTTTATTATTTTTGCACTAAATCTATGAGGTTAATATAGGTAACATAGGTTACCTAATATAGGTGAATTATCACACGTTCGGAGCATGTCAATAGACTGTGAATCATACGTTATATTGTCTAATTATTATACAAAGACATTAATTTTGTTTGTAAAAGTAGTTGATACTGTGTGAGCTGGTGAGGAACACAGGCTCGGTTCCAGATTCCTTAAAGGTTCCTCCAGTCGTTGTTCGGGTTTGTGAAAGGTCTGGGAATGATTAAGTAAATACATAAACAATATACACAAAAAACACGTGAACACAAAATAAAATCAGTATTTGTTGTTTGAAAATTATTTGTATACGTTTTAATATTACTAAATCAGCTTTTAAAATCATTTACTGCTTAGTTAAACATGTTGTAAAAACCATTTTATGTGTGTATGTATATATATAGGTGTGTGTGTGTGTGTGTGTGTGTGTGTGTGTGTGTGTGGTGTGTGTATATGTGTGTGTGTGTGTGTGTGTATATATACACTGTGTATTATTCCTTCCATTTTAAAACATTTTGTCATAGCTGTATTTTGTTGCAGCTGTATCAGAATGTATGTATTATCATCCAAATGTATTTATTACTTTCAGTAATTCAACTTTATTTTCACCCTTGTAAACTCAAACCTTACATGGACATGAAAATCATGTGATTTCCAGAGTGAGCACAGTTTCCAGTTTCTAATTTCTTCATCATCATCAGTCTTTATTTGTCACATACACAGTTTTACATGCAGTGAAATTGGACCCCTCTGACCATCATTAACATCCAGTGAGAGCAACAGTGGCTGCGTGAGCGCACTTTTCATTCCACGTCTGTCCAGGGCGGTCTGCTGCAGGCCTGCTAGCGCGACTAATGCTACTGATGTCACTGATTTTGCTGGCATTCGCTTTGTGTTTTGCTTGTAAATGAACCTTCAGACTCGATACCACTCAGTGATAAACAAATTCAATAAGGCGGCAGCTGGAAATAAATTTGCTTTTATCAAGAGAGCCATCAATAGGACTTGTCATTTAAAGAGAGGCCTAGAGTTGCGGAGTCATGGCAACTGCTGGGCTTCCAGCTGGAACTGTATGTGACTGGAAGGGTCAAACTAAGAAAATACATACAAATGTTCCAAAGAGGGTAAAAACGTGTAACCTGCCCTGCACTTCCCAGCCGAGGTGTGAGGAAGAGCGAGGGGACGCAGGGACGCGTGAGTGGAGGCTGAGGCCGGAGGACTGTGTTTTCTGGTGTGTATGGGATGGTGAGAGAGTGTGAAGGTGGTGAATGGAAAGTGCACCATTTGTTGCACCATTTATTTCCCCCTTTTCTCTCGACCGGGCCGCATCATTTCCTCGATGCCAACAGATTATGTTATTAAGAGGGAACTTGGAAGAGCGGTGCATGCGGTTGCCATGGAAACGCTGGCCCCTGGACATAAGGTCATCGCACCCTGCAACCTTGAGACACAGTCGAGCTATTCATGCCCCGGTCTCTTAACCGCACCATAACCTTCGCTTCACGAAAACACACACGCAGAAAACACACACACATTCCTGCCGCGAGGCTACAGCCGCCACCGACAACGACAGGCCACGGTCGAAACTCCCGACTATATCAAAAACTGAATCATTAACTGAATCTGTAAACACTCCTACTCAGCTCTGACAGCAGGCATACTGTCTCCACAGGGATGTGTGGGGGTCTCAACAATAAGATTTTATAGATATCATGTTTAAAATTAAATAAGCATTAAATTGATTCTTTGGAAGGAACCAGTTTGAATTCATGTAAACGAGGGGCATTAATAGAAAAGTTTACAGAACCTTGACATAATAAATCAGAATCAGAAAACTTGATCCCCAAGGAAATTGCATGTGCTCCCCAGACACACAGAGAAATAAAGACAAATATAAAATATAAAGTCAAATTCTCCAGAAAAAAACTCTACACTCTACTACAAAAACAAGAGAGGTGGATTAACAGACTAATGAACAGAAATAGTGGTTTGGAATTGCGCTCTATACTAAATAGGTTATTGTGCATTATGGTGACACAGTGATGTTGCACATGTGGTAATACATTTGCATATAATAATAATATGTTACAGGGATAATAATTATTCAATTTTGTTTTGTTTTTGTTTAACATAGTCACATAAGACACGGTCTTTATTGTAGTGCATAGAGAAAAATGCACCAACAAGACAAAATCATGAATTCTGTACAAATGAAGGCTTGGCTGGACCAGAACGCTTTTAGTGAAAGTGATCATTCTGTCATGAACACACCACTGCACACAGTGTGAACAGCACGAAACACTTCCTCTGCATTTAACCCATTCACCAAGTGAAGCGGGGGGCAGCCATGAACACGGCACCCGGGGAGCAGTGTGTGGAGGGTTGTGGGGAGCAGTGTGTGGAGGGTTGGGGGGAGCAGTGTGTGGGGACGGTACCTTGCTCAGGGGACCTCAGAGGTGCCTGGCGGTCTTGGGAATCGAACCTGGATCTGATCACAGGGCGAATGCCTTAACCACTAGGCCACCAGCTACCCCCTTTAAAAGCTTATGCTTATTACACCTTAAGAATGAGTATTTACTTACTACATATGTTACAATTTCTAAATGATTATTCTAAGTAGGAGTGGCATGAGTCCGCTTTTTCATATATTATATCGCAATCTTGAAGATCTGTCAACTTACGCCAGTAGAACCTGTCATGGGTGGTGGGGGGCTAGTGGGTAGAATCCTTGCCTCTGGACCAAGAGGTCATGGGTTCGAATCCTACCTTTAATACACCACCACTGGGTTCCTCAGCAAGACCCTTAACCCCAAGCTCGAGGGAGGCTGTCCCCGCATAAAAAGTCTGCTAAATGCCAAAAAATGTACAAATCTACATTCCACTAGTCCTCAACTGTCCATTGTGGACAGTTATATGCTGTTTGTGAGCAGGAGTCTGTGTTTTAAGTGCACTATGTAAGGAGCAGGGAGACACAGCCCTGCAGCTCATCATTTTTACTCGTGTCCTCATCTGTGTATCTCTCTTTAAGTCATATTGCTCAAAGTATAGTTAAGCATTTACTGAAATCCACAATTCAGGCTTTATCTGAAATCTGATCCAGTGACTTTGGCTCATATCAGATGGATACTGATACTGAGTATCAGACCAACATATTACAATATTAAATTATTAAATTATTACATATTTTTTACTTGCTATATTAATAAAACTGAATATTATGACCATAGAAATGCAGTGTAAAACGGTTCATTGTGTGTTTTATTTAAAAAGTATCATGGTTGCCCTAACATTTAGAGCTGAATAAGTTAAAAGAATGTAAGCCGCCGTTTATTCTTCTTTTAATAGTAGTAGCTCCATAAACTCAAAATTTCAAGGCAGCCAAGTTACTTACTTTTTTAAAGTAAGAAACAATAAATATTTTCACAGTGTAGAACATTTGATCAGCCGGCAGTTCCTGCCCATTTAAGCGGTTAAAGAAAAACAACAAAGCCTGAGCTTATTATTGTAAGGGTGAAATTATTTCGGCTGGTTAGACACTGTGGCCTTTTTCCTACCAGAGCTTAACTTCTGTGCTTGATTTGTGTTTATGCAGCTTTAAAGGTCTTATGAAGCTGTGGTTTTTGAAAACTTCCTCTATTTTTTTTCATACCGAGCGAAGGCCTAAGCCATTAATCATAAAGATTCAGTCCGAGAAACACAATTTGTGCTTGTACTCCATTTCTTTATCCCGCTGCATTCAAATAGAACAGGCTTTATTCTTGAAAATCTAATACTAGACGCTCATAAAGTCGTTTTTTTTTTTTCGTCCCCTGCTGTGTTGTTTTGCATCACCAATACTTTACCTCGGTTGTGTTCCTCCGTTTGTGTGAGAGCACTGCATCTAAGGCAACACACCTATATTTATCTGTCCTTCCTGTTCCAGACGAGAGGCTGTGATTTTTTTTTTATTATTATTGCCATTCCTTCCTGGAGCTTGAGAAACCGTGTCATTTCTGTGGATGCAACCTGTGGCTTTTCCGAGCTTTGCATTTCTGGTGGCTTTGGTTGGAATGTACAAAATGTTGCTGTCTGCGACAGAGCTGTTATGATAAACACAGAGGGCGTGATCTTCCGCACAGGAGAAAAACAAACCACTTAAAGAGCCTAGCAGGAATCCCTGAAACTGGTGGCGCTCAACAGTGCAAGGGCAAAGCCCTCCCTCAGACGGCGGCAGCAACAACCCTATTGCCCAACTACCGCTAAGACATTGCTACACTCATATCCACCTCCACTAAGGTGTACGTATGTTAGTACACTCATTTCTGTTTTATAGCATTAGAAGGCTTTGGCTGAAAGACTCATATGTATGATGAAGCACACTAATATTTATGTTATAGTCATTAGTAGTCTATAGTACATTCACTTAAACCCCCATCACTACATACTACTATAGACTTTAAGGGAGCCTGAAATATTCACTTATAACCACCTCCATTGAAGTCTGTAGTAGTATCTTAATCCATTAGTACACTCAATTAAACCTCCACTAAAGTCTACTGTGATTGGTACACTCACAACTGACAGCAGAGGTGCAAACTCCTACAATAGTGTGTCAATAGTAGCATGTCAATGGATAAATATCTACCATAGACATTAATATATGCAGATTTGAGTTCACTAATATTTCACTATAGCCTTGAATGGTGGTTTTATTATATTAAGGTATTCATATCTGCCTCTACTGAAGTCTATCGTGATGTGTTAGTGCACAGTATTCCCCCAGTTTTACGCAGATCAGGAATTGCGGGTTCAGTCACACACAGGTTTTTTTTTGAGAACCAAACTCATCATTTTACGTGGAAATTCCCACAATAACACGAAAACGTTTTTTCAGAATGTTTTCACACAAGATGACACATACATCTCGCCGCGGTGTCCCAATACTTTTGTTCACGACCTTCCGAGTTGCATATCTTGGCAGGGAAAGCACTCAGACTCTTCAAACTCTTTCCTGTAGATTTCCAGGAGGCCTTTCCAACTAGCCATCATTTGTATTTGTAGCCTGAGTAGATCAGGCTTAATTCCCTAAGCCGGAAGGCATTCTGACCTCATCTAAACTGCATTAAACGGAGTGACAAAGTGTTCTGGGAGCATATTTGGGGGCATATTTAAAGTTTACACTCTAAAAATAGGCATTTTTAGGCGGGGAATTACTGTACTCATATTTGCCTCCATTAATATTTATAGTAATACGTTAAAGAACTCCATTAAATAGTACAGTAGCATGTTATTGCATTTATATCTTCACTCGCCCTTATGTTGTAGTCTATAGTAAACTCACTTAAACCTCCATTAAAATCTATTGTAGTTTGTTGCTACACTCATGTCTGGCAATAGCAGTTTATTAGCACACTCATACCTATATATAACTATATCTATAGTACTGTGTATTAGCACATTTTTCTCAGCCTCCAACATAGTAATATGTCAATGTGTCCACTAACAAAGTAATATAGACTTGGACGTTGTAGTATATTAGTGCACTCACATGTACTTTAATACGTTAAAGAACTTTAATATAGGCAGATATGAGTGCAGTCATATATAAATTAAATAGACTTTAATGGAGATTGTATTATGTTATTATATCTGTCCCCGTTAAAGCCTATGGCAGTATGTCTGCACTCATATAAACTCTTTATTTAAAGTCTATATCATTGTGTTTGTACCAAAATTTGGAAGCAGGTATACTTAAATAAATGATAATGGTGGTGAAACATAATTCTTCATTTAAGAGCTGTTTTAAGTCATTGTGTGGCTGTTGAAGTGATAGTAAAAATATGCTTTAGCCTTTGAGAATGTGTTAACTCGATCAGTTCCATGCTTCCATAGTTGAGTATTACTTGCGTTTTTGTCAGACAAAAAGTGTGCTTAAGGTATACTTAGTCTTATGACTCGTATAATGTGAATGTGGTGAATAACCCGTGTTCAGGACACACTGAATGGTTCATTCTCAGAGCTATGAAGAATAGCACGACTGCTTGAGGCTCTTCACATCAGCTGATCACGAGGTTCCTCCAGAAAGCCGTGGTCTGAAAAATAAATACTGAATTTCAGCACGTCTCAGAATCTCTACAAAGTAATCACATCTCTGTTCCGTACCAGGCACTAACATTAACATTCAACTTTCAGCAGATCTCCATTTACAGGATCTTGTGACATTATTCTATTTGTACTCATGGGAAAGTTAATTTGTTCTGTACATACAGTTCTGTAGAAAAGTCCTAGGCACCTATGCAAACTGTTTGAAGCCATTTATATTATCAGTGGGTTTCTCTCTTTCAATAAAACCCAAGAAAACATTAGAATAAATTCAAATATGCAAGAAAGCAGCAAAATCTTTTATTTCCTAAAAAGAGGCTCACAAATAAGTAGCGGATATTTTTGTGTGCTGGTTAGAAGAACACAGGTTTGGTTCTAGATTTCAGCTCCATGTCTCCAGTCATTGTGTGGATTTATAAAACTCCTTAAGCAACAAACATAATTTAGTCTAAGGAAGTAATTGAGCCAGCCCAGGTTTTTGATGGCAATTTTGTGGTTTCGTGAGGAAAAAGGTCTGGAAATGGTTAAGAGAAAACGTTACCATCCATAAAACCACTGTTCACTATTTGCATTTATTGTAATATTAGTGTTTAAACATTAACCTAACACTACTGCCCAATAGTAAACAGCTTTTAAGTATAATTTTCTCAAGTGCATACGACTATGGTATTGTACACATACCTAGAACTAAAGAACTAAATTCTTCATCGTAATAAAAAAGACAACATCTGAGTCATAGAAAATGTTCTGTTCAAACCAAAATGAAATGACCCAGTTAAAGCACAAATCAACTCTTCAAATGAACCATCAAACCTTTCCAATTGTTTATTAAGACATGAAGCAATTGTGGTTACCATTTTTGTCAATAAATGTTTTTAATTATTTATAAACATATTAATATGTAAATTTAATTGCTTTTCAAAAACAAGGACTTTACCTGGAGCACAACGAATGTGTGTTTGAAGCTGCAATGAGAAAAAGCTAATTTCTAAAGAAGAATATTTTGATTTGTTGAACAGTGTTTGTGGTCACTGCATAATGTGTTATTGCACAGCACTAATGTATTCACCACTCAAATGTGGAAATCAGTACAAATAAAATAACTTTCTGTTATTAGGTGTGCACAGATGTGTATCAACACTGTTGGTTTAGAACCTGTATCTTCATTTCTGTTGTTTTTCTTTTAGTTTGTAAATGTCATCCGCGCTTTGTGCTGTGTGGATATTTCCCTGATGAAATGGCTTAAAATAAAATCCTGTTGCATTAACTTAAGACGTTTTCTCATATGAACGTTTAATGCTGCTGCCCTTTTCACACATGTAGCACTCAGCAGGAGACTGTGTCAGACACATTCTCACCTACTGGAGATGGTCTGTGAGATTCAGGTGAGGGGTAGAGAGCAGGAGGCAGGGCATTTAAGGTCCTTTATACAAGTACAACAATGTGTATCTGACTCGATCCATTGGACTGTGCAATAAAGTAAACAAATAATTCAAATAACATTAAATAGAAATTTGGCTAAAACTATGGTAATAAAGGAGAATATTCAAGTAATCAAATATTACAAGGTGGGTGAGATACAGTGAGGTAGAGAGGCAGGTGAGATACAGTGAGATAGAGAAACAGGTCCGGTACAGTGAGGTAGAGAGGCAGGTGAGGTACAGTGAGGTAGAGAGGCAGGTCAGATAAAGTGAGATAGAGAGACAGGTGAGGTACAGTGAGGTAGAGAGACAGGTCAGATACAGTGAGGTAGAGAGGCAGGTGAGGTACAGTGAGGTAGAGAGGCAGGTGAGATACAGTGAGGTATAGAGAGAGGTGAGATACAGTGAGGTAGAGAGGCGGGTGAGGTACAGTAAGGTAGAGAGGCAGGTGAGGTATAGAGAGAGGTGAGGTAGAGAAGTAGGTGAGATACAGTGAGGTACAGTGAGGTAGAGAGGAAGATGAGATACTGTGAGGTAGATAGGCAGGTGAGAT
Organism: Brachypetersius gabonensis; assembly: GCA_037577145.1. Lineage (NCBI taxonomy): Eukaryota > Metazoa > Chordata > Actinopteri > Characiformes > Alestidae > Brachypetersius > Brachypetersius gabonensis. The sequence continues at coordinate 4,238,037 of JBBJLR010000007.1, read as the reverse complement.
ACAGTGAGGTAGAGAGGCAGGTGAGGTACAGTGAGGTTGAGAGGCAGGTGAGGTAGAGAGGCGGGTGAGGTACAGTGAGGTAGAGAGGCAGGTGATATACAGTAAGGTAAAGAGGCAGGTAAGATACAAAGAGGTAGAGAGGAAGATGAGATATTGTGACGTAGAGAGGCAGGTGAGATACAGTGAGGTAGAGAGACAGGTGAGGTACAGTGAGGTAGAGAGGCAGGTGAGATACAGTGAGGTCAAGAGGCACGTGAGGTACAGTGAGGTAGAGAGGCAGGTGAGACACAGTAAGGTAGAGAGGCAGGTGAGACAGTGAGGTAGAGAGTCAGGTGAGATACAGTGAGGTAGAGAGGCAGGTGGGACAGTGAGGTAGAGAGTCAGGTGAGACAGTGAGGTAGAGAGTCAGGTGAGATACAGTGAGGTAGAGAGGCAAGTGAGACAGTGAGGTAGAGAGTCAGGTGAGACACAGTGAGGTAGAGAGTCAGGTGAGATACAGTGAGGTAGAGAGGTAGGTTAGACAACCGAGTCTCTTGTCATTTCTTGAATTTCTGTCATGGCATCAGGTGTTACTGACAGAAGTTCTTGAATCTCCTCATCTCTCCAGTTACACGTGACCCTTCTTTTTCAGCATTGGATGTTTGTGTTCTTCCACTTTCATGACATTTGCATGATAATGTCATCAACACATACCCACTCGCTCGGTGTGAATTTTCTGGAAAATGACCAGTTCTATTTACACACACACTTATTCAGACACTACATGGGCTTTGTACTGGGGATCTTGAACACAGCTCCTCCAGGTGATGTCTAGAGAAGTTTAGGGTTCCAATGCCTGTCTGAAAACCTCTATGAAAGTTAGGATCAATTTTCCTTCTCCTATAAAGTTAGAGGTGGGAGTTTTTTGGCCCAGCAGTGAAGGCATCTATATTTGGTTTCACTTTGACTTGGAAAATAGCTTTTCCAAGCGTGCTGGCTTTGTCCATCCTACACTGAAATACAAAAACACATGCATACAAATGCATATACACACTGAACTCACCAGCAACGGTTCACATGGGGGCAGCTGGTGGCCTAGTGGTTAAGGCATTCGCCCTGTGATCAGGAAGTCGCAGGTTCGATTTCCAAAACCGCTAGGCACCTCTGAGGTACCCTGAGCAAGGTACCGTCCCCATACACTGCTCCCCCACACACACTACACCCCCCACCCCCCAACACACTGCTCCCCGGGCGCCGTGTTCATGGCTGCCCCCTGCTTCACTTGGTGAATGGGTTAAATGCAGAGAATATATTTCGTGCTGTTCACACCGTGTGCTGTGATGTTTTCATGTATGACCAGATTGTCTATTCACATTAATTTACTTACCCTGCAGTGACCTATACTAGTCTGTCGCAGGAGGTTATTTATATATAGAGAGAAACAGGTGAAACAGTATATATATATATATATATATATGTATGTATATATACAAGCATACATGCATTTGGTCTTGTCATTGCATTCTAAATGTTTAATCAGTCTATCAGGGTTTTATTGATAATCACTCAAATCAGTTCAAACACAGCATTTTGGTTTGTTTGTCTGAGTGAACTTTTTCCCCATTGCTTTAAATGATCAAAAACAGAAGTTTCTCAATCTCGAAACACTAAAATATTGAATTAACTTGACTATCATACTCACAGTATGCAAGTCAAACAGACAGATTGAGAGAGTGAGAGAGTGAGAGAGAGAGAGAGAGAGAGAGAGAGAGAGAGAGAGAGAGAGAGAGAGAATTCTGAATTAGAATGAGTATATATGAGCTACATTATATGATGGTCTAATATTATCAAACACATAGACTTATCAAATATACTGAAATAACATCAGACCTTTAAAATTGATTCTCTTTACTTTTAATATGAAGACCTATCATCTTATTAGATATTAATAACTGTGTGTTAGCAGAGCAGCCTTTGAATGATTGTGCTAAATTGGACTCGGGATACTTAATCTAGTGTTATAGCCTCGCCCGTGGAGTAATTTGAAGATAAGACAGATTCCTTTTAGCAACTGGAATAATTAATTATCCGCAGGCCAGCGATTTCTTTACTGGAAATACTTAGATTTCACGTAGAATAGTAAATTGCTCAATGAAATCAGCCTTATTAAATTATCCCGCATTGAATTATATTCTGCCTCATCCTCCTCAAAAAAATAGCCTGGTGGACTGAATAAGTGAAGGAATGCTTAGAAGCACGATCCAATCAGTGGCTTTAACTTCCTCAGACGTGCATATTAATCTGAATACATTCTCCTTTGAGGGAAACAGCAAAGGAGCAAAAGGATGAGGCCTATTTTGCCTCAGATCAAACAAAAGAGACCCTTGTAGTTGTTCAAAGCGGGGAAACCCCGATGCGCTGAGGTTACATTCTTGATTATAATCATTCCGTCGTGATGCAGTGCAGTTTGGGCGGGGGGATGGAGTGGGGGTGTGTGTCTGGGGGGCTGGGAAATGAAGGCGTTCTCTGTGTCAGTACTTAAAGTTGCTGCATTTCGGGGCACTCAATCATCAGTTAAATGGAGCGAAGAGCAATAAATAGCACCTCAATCTGCTTCCTTCTCCAAATCTGCACCCACCCGCCCCCGTCCCACATCCCACCCCCCTCCAGCCAACACACACACGTTCAAACACACACACAATTCGCCCTACGGGGTCCCGTTTGGGTGGAATATAGCCAGAAAAGATGCAGAGGGTTGCCATGGAAACTTAATAAGCCACCAGCTGCAATAGGGACTCAGCCACTGAAGCATGCTTTGGTTTTTAAAAGTAATAAAATGAAGTCGGAGGGACGCGAATGGAAAAGGGAAAAAAAAAACAAGAAGAGACAGTCTTGAGCTGTCAGAGCGAGATTGAGGTGGGGGAGGTGGAGGGGTTTGAGAGAATGAACGAAACGAGATATTTTGTCGAGTCGTCTAGGATGCTGAAGGTTAAATAACTGTCCGCCGCGTGACGTCTATTCTCTTCCCTTCATCCGGTGCCAGTCAATTCTTCATCCTCTCCTACAACTGTCATTGCCCTGACTGGCCATTATGTGCACCTGTTCGCTGGCTGAAATTGATGCTGTGCTCGCTGTCATAGCTCAGACAGCTCCTACAGGCTCTCCCTTAGCAGGCATCCTTTTAGCCTGTAAATCTTTCATTAGCGCTAGCCGTAAATCTATCATTAATTATTGGGCCTGGCGTTTACAGAGAGAACTCTGACTGATGGCTGGGATGGCCGAGAGCGCCACCGTGGCTGTTTAGAGAGGCTGATCCATAAAGGCTGGCAACGAGGTGAGGTTTGTCTGGGCTCTTATGTACTGAGGTCCTGTCGTTTGTCTCGTTAACCCACACGGGTGATCCTGACTGTTTATTACACAGTTATTAACCCTTAAAACTGTTAGTAATTTCAAAACTGTCAGTAACTCTCGAGTAGTCACTTCTCACTGTAAGTTTAGAATTTCAAGGCTTCATTGAAACCTCATTGTAGAAGAACAGATATTTTGTTATGATTTGTAATGTTTTCTACGATTCGATTTTGAAGAAAAGTTGGTTTTGAAGATAAAAAGAGAAACATTTTCAGGTTTTGCTTGACGTCAGACAAACAGTAAACCAGCTTGAAGTGTAGACTTGACCCTGTTCACTCAGAATATAACATGAATGTAATTCATTTTATAACTAACTATTCATCTGCATATGTACTGCAATATAAAACATTTATAATAAGTGGATGCGACCGAATATTTCTTTGAGAAATTACAAAAACAAATAACGTCGCTGGTCATGATAAATTACATTTCACTTATTTACTTGAGTGAATTTTAATCTCTGATATCTGCCAAAGACAACATTGGCTGTTCCAGTCCATGACTGTATACATATCATATATATTATGTTCAGTGAAAGAGCGTGTGCATGTCCATTCAGTGGTTCACTCTCGTTCATCCAGCTCATGGATTCTTGTTACCATAGAGGCTCTCGAGGGGAACTGGAGATTTCCACTTTGCTGCTGCTTTTATTAGTTTGCTGCTCACTGATTTGTCCATAGGTCTCGAGTGAGCATTGTCCGGTGTAGTCTGCTGAACGGGCAGAAGGTATCATTTTAAAAGCCATTTTATAACTGTATTTGAATGAGAGAGCTACAGTTGCAGATTCTGTCGTATCAACCTCAAAATAAGATCCAATAAGACGAGATAACCCTCTATTAGTCTATTAGGAATTTACAGTATTACAACAGCAAAGTGGACAGAACAAGAGAAGGAAAGTAGAAGCATAAACTATAGAAATAAAAACTAGACAGCATCATAAACGAAATGCCCACTATATAATAAAGTGTATATATTTTTATACATATACCACATGTCTCTCTCTCTCTCTGTCTATGTATATAATATTACATTGTAGAAAAAGATGTTTTTTCACTTAAACATTGGACTGCTTCAAATATGAACATCAAAGAAACTTACTATTAGAAGTTCAGTTGAATCAAAGGGCAGTCTAGTTACTAACCTATTCAATAAAAAATCTGTGTTTCTACTGAAGTTCTTAGCTTAACGAGTTTTTGTCTTTGCATGTATATGTGTGTGTGACAGGCAGTGTGTTCATGTGCATGTGTGTGTGTTCTCTTTGATGCTACAATATCAGAGTGTGTAGTGAGTTCCTGAGAGAGTCTCTTTTGGAGGAATCTCGGAGGGTTCCCCCCAAATCCAGCGTCAACACTGCCAGAGGAGGATTCCTAGAGGATGGAACGAGTGAATGCTACATTTCATCATTCTCCGACTCCCCTCTCTCTCTCTCTCTCTCTCGCACTCTCTCTCTCTCTCTCTCTCTCTATGCTCCTGGGGATGCCATTTGTCTGAGTCTTGCCATGATGTCATGTGTTTATATGTGCTGCCTTAAGAACGTAAGCAGGTGATTGGACCTTCTGGCAGTGCTGCAAAATGCCTCTCCCCAGAAAGCTTTCAATTACCATACTTTGCGTTGGATTAGAAGCATGCAGCGTGCAAAAGAAACGAAAAGCTTCTGATGAGCTCATCAGAAACCCACTCTCCAGGATATCAGCCGCGACTGAGCAGGATTCCTCAAAGAATTGATTAGATGCCCTGAAACACACCCCGACTGGGGATTCTTTCTTTTCTTCTTTCTTGCATGTGAAAAGGCCTTGTAAAATTAAAAGCTCGCAATTGTCCGTAAAGTTGGATGAAAAGTTTGATTCTTTTTTTTTTTTTAGAAAGCATCGGAAATTTTCCTCTTGATGTCTTTCATGTAATACTAATTCAAGCGAATCACAGGCCATCATTCCGCACTTTTGTCATTAGGGGAGCACTATTGTCTATTGTTACCTTGGCTGGTGTCTAGGCTCTTTCATGACTCTTTGAAATGCAAAGGTGATGTGAATGAGGGGCAATGGGAAATTGGAAGAAGGGGAAACAATATAGGATATATTGTTATTTCAGCTTAGATGCTTTAAAGAAGCATTTCAAGTATTATGCACTGGAGGTATGAACTTTGAGTCACCTCATAATAATAGTTTCAAGAGAAGGGACATATTGATTTACATATGCCAAGCCTCAGCATAGTGCTGATGTGAGGCATAGGGTCAGTCTAGGTTGTATAACAGTGGCAGATTGGTCTGGTTTTGTGTGGATGAGCCTTTGTTCCCTTGAATCGAGGGAATGGGTCACTCAGCAGTTTTGATGAAATCCCTGGGCTGACAGCAGCCTGGTCACAATGAGGTTACCCTCACCGGTTGACACTGCATGGTCATTCTCTCTCTTCTCTGCAGGGCTGGCGGCAGGATTAATTGACCTATGCATGCTCAGTCCACAAATATGCCCTTCCATAGCAACTGTTACGAGGTTGGACAAGCTTTAAAGCATGATAGTATATTTTTCATTCACCATAAAGAATGTAGGTCATTTTTTTAGATATACCATTTTAATTCGTGTTTTCTGTAAAGTCTCTTTTTTTATAGTCTCTCCTTTAATGGACATTCCACTATAAATGTATGCTTTCACTGGTATAGTTGAAATGACACCCTGTTTGCAGATTAATTATAACACTGTGGGGTTTCTGTGTGTGCAATGTAATGGGCCTGTGTTGAGCTGCTAGTGGGCAATGGGGGGTGAAATGGTTGGGTTGCGGAAAGCCCCTGCTGTGAAAACAAATCACGGCTGCACTTAGATAAAGCACACCGACAGATTTCATCAATTGAAATGTGCAGCTGTCACAAAAAGTGTTAC
>JBBJLR010000007.1:4180508-4218086 GCA_037577145.1 Brachypetersius gabonensis | reverse complement strand
TCTTTGTCTCATTTTTTCCACTGCAGACACCTGACATTTTCACAGGGGTGTGTAGACTTTTTATATCCACTGTATATGTTTTCAATATGTTTTCGATACAGTCTTTGTGCAATCCATTTAAATACACAATGTGATAAACTGCTGGGACGTAACTCTACTCTCGGATCCCACCCAAGTTTCTTCATTAGTTTGATAGTTAAAAAAGGAGGTTGCCATATCTGATTAGACGTCATTGAACAGCGGACAGAAAACTGTATTGAAAACAGTATTTGGAAGAAGACTTTCATTCTTGTCATGAAACAAAGATAAAGATGTATTGATCCAACTTTGTTGATACTAAGCCAAGTAAATTAAGTGTGGACTCATCCCATTTTAATCCCAAAGTACACTATATTCAAATACAGAGATGCAAATTCAAATTCCATGCTGAACTCATCCAGCCATGTTTTTATGGAGCTCTTTTATGTGCACTGAGACACAGTCATGCTGGAATAGAAAAGGTTCTTCCCCAAACTGGGTCCTCAAAGTATGGCATTGTCCAAAAAATCTTGGTATACTGAAGCATTAAGATTGTCCTTCACTGGAAGTAAAAGGTCTAGCCCAAACCCTGAAAAACTGGTTTGTCCCAATACTTTGGTCCATTTAGTGTATGAATGGGACCATAGCTCTAACTGGATAGAAGTTAATAGTTTAATGCAACTGGTGTCTATATCATCAGTGTCAAGTGGTTTAGTGATCCCAAACAGACTTGCTTATAACAGAATTGTATCTAAAAATATGTTTAATAGCTAAAAACAATAGCTACAGCCATTGTGAAGTCTGTATCTTGTTTGTACTTTTATTGTGTTTACTGAAATCATTAGCTTCATTATTCGTACTAAAGAAAAACTAAAGAAACAGATTTCCGACTCATGTTAACTGGTCAACTACCTCTAGGGCAGGAATTTGTCATCTAACTAAATTAAAAGGAGGAAGTGATTCATTTCATGTGTTTCTGCAAGCCATGGTCATTTAAAAAAGGAAAGCTCTTTTAATGACAGTTGAAATACCTACCAAATAATAAAGCATGAATAAGAACAGGCATTGAGGAGCTGTCACTCCAGGCTGAGGAGCTCCACGTCGAAGATGAGGGTGGCGTTAGGTGGGATGATTCCAGGGTGACCCTTATTTCCATAGGCATAGTCTGGGGAGCAGGTCAGCCTCGCTCGCTGGCCTACACTCATCTACAAACCATGCACAGACACACAAGAGCACAGAGGGGTCAGTTTACCTCTACAGGGGGTCCTCAAGTTACAACGGTCTCGACATGCATTTATGGAGCTTTATGGAGCTCGCTTTGTGCACTGAGACACAGTCATGCTGGAATAGAAAAGGTTTGTTCCCAAACTGTGTCCACAAAGCTGGAAGCATGCTGTTGTCCAAAATGTCTTGATTTGCTGAAGCATTAATTGTGTCCCAATAGTTTTGTCCATATAATGTATGTTTAATCCCACATATCTATAACACAAAACAAACAAATTTGTCGAAAGATCATGTATGGATCACCAGTTATGGCTGACACACACAATAACCAAGTGTTAAACCCACCAAGTTCACTGTTCTTAACAATAAAAGATTTTCTCATTAGGGTAATTCATACAAAAATGCAGCAAAATATAATTTACTCAACATCACTATGTATGCATTTTTACATAGGCAGATGTATTTACTCTCTTATATTTACTAAACCAGGTTTTCACAAAGAGCAGGCACTTCTGAAAGGCCTGAGCACTTCTCTAGTGCTGTTCCACCAGAGCGGAAACTAAAGAGCACTCTCGGAGCGGAAGGCAGCACACTGCATCAATCTTAACATTATATAAGAGCTTCACTGACTCATTACTGACCCCAGCTAGTCCAATAGGAGAACTACAACACTGAATCACAACAAGCAAAGGGTGGGGGGGCATGTAATAAATGTTTCATATCTTCCAGGAAAGAGAGTAATTTTTAATGTAGGTTAAGCCAGTGAAACATGCATGTGTTCCCTTGCAAAATATTGAAAGAGACAATCCTGCAGGGTGGATGTGGCTTCCAGACTGTCCAGTATAAATCATCATTCAGTATTTCGTGACAGAGGAAACCTTGTCGATTTTATAAAACATAATTGTTTTCGGGTGAAAAGGTCAGCCACAGAGCATCACACACCTGCACGACACCTTCCTCCCAGCCTCGAATCACTTCTTGTTTTCCAATCTTGAACTTAAAGGGCTTGTCACGGTCACGGGAAGAGTCGAACTTCCGGCCGTCTGTCAGAGAGCCTGGGGTGGAGAGGAAACAATGGGCGAAAGGGAAGAGAGGAAAACTCCATGATTTCTGCATCTCTTTTATCAAGAGAATCATACTCCACCTACACAAACCTTAAACTGATGTACCCTCAAAGCAGCTGTTACGGAACATGCAATCTTTAGAGTTGTGCACTGATGGGTAACGTGTTTACTATGTGAACAATAGTATCGGGACACCTGGCCTTTACACCAACAGGGATTTTAATGACACTGCATTCAAATACATAGACTTTAATATGGAGCTGGTCCCTTTGCAGCTAGAACAGCTTCCAGTCTTCTTGAAAGGCTTTCCACAAGATTTTAGAGTTTCTGTGCCTATTTGTGCCAATTCATTCTGTAGAGCATTTATGAGGTCAGACACTGATGTTGGATGAGAAGGTCTGGCTCACAATTTCCATTCCAGTTCATCCCAAAGATGCTCAAGTTCTCATCCAGCCATGTCTTTATGGAGCTCGTTTTGTGCACTGCTGGAATAGAAAAGGGTCTTCCCCAAACTGTGGCCACTAAAATGGAAGCATGATGTTACCCAAAATATCTTGGTATACTGAAGCATTAAGATTGTCCTTCACTGGAAGTTAAAGGGCACATGTAGGTGTGTCCCAATACTTTTGTCCATCAACATAATCAGCAACACTGAATCTAAGGTACTCAGGTTTTGGCTTGTGTATATTTCACGGGTTGCTACATGTGAAAGGATTCTTCGTTTTACTGAAATAGCCCTAGCAGCTGCCCCAGACTAATCTGGCAGTGTGTGTCCATGTTTAGCGGCAATGATTCACAGAACATGCACATCTGAGCCGCTAATTAATGTTAAGTGGCTGTGAAAGCACAATGAATTCGTTTGAGCATTTTACACGTCTTAGATTTTTCCTAGGACCAATTGATGATACTTGAATAATATGAATGATAATGATGCTTATTAGGGGGTCAGAGCAGAACACATGGCATACATAAATAAATGTTGGCCCTGTGAGAACAAAACATTGTATTTCTATCTGTCCTCCACACACCAGACTTCTGTCTGATTCCCTGCCAAGGCAAATACATCACGCTGCAAGTGTAACAGTCCTTGGGCAAAACTCCTAAAGCTACATTTTACTATATCTGTGATGTGATTAAACTGTTAGTTGCTCTGAATAGGAGAACCGTGAAGAATTGCTGCTATACCTTAATTACAATACGGTACTGTCATGTCTTGCAGTCTTTCATTGAAGTGTGGTGGCGTGAACACACAGGTAAACAGCATATAACATCCCACAGAGACTGAATCATACACACCTAAACATGAAGACAGATATGTCACATGCTGTGATGTGTTTACACACTACTGCTCTATATTGTCTAACTGCTAGACAGTGACTAGAGAACATGATGGCAGGGGACATGCACTGCTTTTACCAAAGGTGGGACCAGGTCCATACTAAAGAACATGTGTTTGAACGCAACGTCAGTAAAGTCCCTGTTGGTGTAACAGTGAAGTGTCCCAATACTTTTGTTCGTATAGTGTATGTTTGTCATACACTACAGTCATAAAAAAGCAACACATTGTTGCAATGTTCTCTCCACTGTTAAGCCTTTGGACAATACAGAGCAGTAGTGTAGGAAAGAATTAAACACAGCATGGTACCTGAATTTATGAAATCACAGTAACACATTTCAGTCAAAGAGATCAGTTCTGAAATCCAGCTCACAGCCTTTAATCCTTTGAGTTTTTAACTGAGATCCTGACAGAAACCACTGTGCATCTTAATTATTTTTGCATCATTTAAAGATTTATAATATGATCATTGTTTGGCACAAAGACACGATGTCTTGTAAGCTTTTGTTTTTAAAGAAGAGCCACAGTTTTCATAGCTAAATCAATCTGTGTAGCGTTGAACTAGATCTCTGGACATTTTAAATGAATGAAACACATTAAAATCGAATCAAATCTTGACACCAGAGTAGAAAATCGTATCAAACCCTGAACATCCGTGTATCATTACTACCCTGGAGAACAGAGCTTCTGCACCCTTGCCTGTAGGGCGGACAGGTCTGTGAACAGGAACTTTTTCTCATTTATGATTCCACTTATCCTGCGGTGTGTTAAGATGATGTCGAAGCTGCCCGTCCATGGCTGAGGCATTTCAGAATTACATAATCAAATTCCAACACACTGTGTTCCCAATGAAATGGAGAAGACAGCTGTCATTTTTTTATCTGCCCCAGTGTGTGAAAAGATGTGCTTCAGTTGTGAGATTGCTAACTGCCACTTAACTAGTTTTAGTCAGACAGACTGCTGACTGAAAAACACACAACATCCCAGGAGGGCCAGTCCAGACAGACAGTATTAGCTAATCCCTTCTGGCCAGAAAAGCCAGGGGATGGGGGCTTAGCACGATGGGTGTGGGTGTGTGTGTGTGTGTGTCTATCTATGTACAATGTGTATCTATATCTATTTATTTCTCTATCTATCTGTCTATCTATCTATCTATCTATCTATCTATCTATCTATCTCTATATATATATATATATATATATATATGTGTGTGTGTGTGTGTGTGTGTGTGTGTGTGTGTGTGTGTGTCTATAAGCTATCTCATCTTGATATAGATATAGATATAGATGGCAGAAAAACAGATAGATTTATGCCTGTGTGTATACTACACACACTCGCACACACAGATAGATATGTCCATGTACACACTCCACACACTAGTACACCACACACACATAGATAGATAGATAGATAGATAGATAGATAGATAGATAGATAGATAGATAGAGGTGTGTGTGTGTGTGTGTGTGTGTGTGTGTGTCTCCACATACTTGTACACCACACACATGTAGGAAACAACTGCAGAAACATCACCTCTCCATCCCTCACTCCTACTATTCACAGACTGTTTACAGTCTTTATATCCCAACAACACACTGGACGTTCCATCCAAACCTCCAGGACTGGACAAAAAAACAAACAAGGATATGAAATGTGGAAAATACCTTTTCCCCTGATTTAACCACACGCTTATATCACTTGTACATCTGCATTTGATGCAACAAGCAAGAAGAAAAATGAGAAAACCCGGAAATGATAGTCTCCAACTCACCAACATAATGCACCACACAGGTCTGTCCTTTTTTTGGGAAAGTCCTTCCTGTGGAGAGAGGAGGGGAAAATGAGAGAAACCTCAGAAAACAGACCAGGCGCGCTGAGCACAAGCACAAGAGCAGGTTTACAGCTTTAATGGTAATTTTTATTACCGTCTCCAGGCGTTATGGTCTCAATCTCGACCCCCATTTTCAATGTCCACCTCCTCCAGATTCTCTCTGCGGCTCTGCTGCTGCTCCTCTGCTGGTTCTCTGTGCAGCACTGATGTCCAGTTCCAAATCCCTCCTCTGAATCGGCTCGTTTGAATAACCGTTCAATCAAACCGATTCACTAAAGAATCAATTTGGTGGCACACTGTAGAATATTAAGAGCAGCGTGAAATCCACTACATTGGGACACATGTGGTTTCCAGGGTTTGGGCTAGGCACCTTACTTCCAGTGAAGGGGTTCATCTTAATGCTTTAGCATACCAAGACATTTTGGACAACGCCATGCTTCCAACTTTGTGGACAGTTTTCTATTCCAGCATGACTGTTCCAGTGCACCATAAAGATACTGTCTGTCCCACACAGAGCCCTGACCTCAACCCCATCCAACACATTTGGGATGACTGGAACGGAGAGTGTGAGCCAGACCTTCTCCCCCAGCATCTGCCTGACCTTATACATGCTCTTCAGAATGAATGTGTAAAGATTCCCACAGAAACTCCAAAATATTGTGGAATGCTTTACAAGAGGAGTGGAAGCTGTTATGGCAGCAAAGGGGGAACAAACTCCATATTAGTCAATGCATTTGAAGGCAATTAAAATCCTTGTTGCTGTAAAGGTCACGCGTCCCAATACTTTTGTCCATATATACATTCGTGCTTTGTTCATTCAAAGTCTCAGTAAACGTGAAGAGATCAAAATAATATTCTCACGTCTTCGTAAACTGTGTAAATTGTTCTGACTGGATCTCCGAACCGAGTGCTCGACTCACTAAAACAGGATGTCTGAAGGAATCACTTCGGTTCAGTGAATTGATTCGAACTTGTCATCGCTACGGCGCGGTTGTGGAGTCACGTGACTAACGATTCTCCCACCACCCACACATCGCAAAGCCCCCCCACACACACACACGCACACACACACACACACACACTCTTAAACCCCCACCCCTCCCGGTCAGAATAACAGAGATCAGTGAACTGACAGTCATTACTGGTTTTCAGTCCCTTTTGAGCATCCAGACCTTTAGAGAATGGTGCTTTTCATTTTTATGAATAATAAATGAATACATGATAATAATTCCCCATTGTGGAAAAACATTGTAATATTTATGTTGTTTACATCTGTGTCTCTATGTCATAAACATTTGTTCAAAGATACAGACAGTAAGCATAAGAATATGTAATTATGAACACACTGCACACCAAATGTCACCACAATCAATTCTGTTCAGCATTTTCTCAGAATATCAAACACTGACACATCGTCTGCTCTGCATTCTGACAGTGGAAACTGCTGGTAGGACCAAGTGTACAGTTATGAATAATAATACATCTATAACAGCTAATAATACATACTTAGATGAGAACACATGCTCAAGTTTGACTTGACTAACACCAAACAATCCTGCTGAAAGAGTTACAAGAAGGGCTTAATGACGCTCAGATCTGTTCTGGGGTCTTCAAACATTTTCTCCAGTCTGCATCAGAAAACTCTAAAACATTCAGATACAATCAGTCAGCCTTGTATATGTTGTTATACTTATATTGTTTTCAAGTGTACATTTGTTCGTATGTAACTAAGCAATAAATACATGTCTTGAATCTATATACTTGACTCTCATTTACTCCTTAATTTCCAACAAAAATATAACTCAGAGTCAAAAAACAGGATAACAACATGGACAAAACAGTCAATAAATGAAGTGGTTATAAGTTATCTGGATTTATTTTATTTCATTTTCTATTAGTACAATACAATTCAGCATCAGAAGGAGTCAGCTGGTAAAAAAAGGAGGAGGAAGTGAAGAAGATCATGTATGACATTGCATTGCATTAACAATCCATTTTGTTTTACACTCAAACACTCTTTGTAAGGCAGCAATTGAACGCTACTAGAGTCTAATGAAAAGTCTCTCCTGGGCCCTGCGGGGAAGCCTCTATTTCCATGTCCAGCAGCTACGGCAGCATACAGTAACAGCCAGTGGAATGTAAATTATCCAATTTTGGTTGTCATGCTTAAATGAGAACACACCATTAGATGTACTGAGAAACATTTGTGTGCATGTAAAATGTATTATATGTAATAGCACAATGGATAACGCTGATGAAGAGTGTTACATGTCCAGAGCATCACATCACGGAGAACCTCACATGGACCCTCAGCACCAGCTCCATCACCTACTTTCTGCAGGGACTGAGGAGAGAGCACCTTCCATCCCCAATCCCCACCATGTTCTACAGAGGAACAATAGAGAGCATTCTCTGTAGCTGAGTCACAGCAATGATCCTACAGAGGGTTGTGAGAAAAGCCGAGAAGCTCATTGGAGTCTCTCTCCCATCTGCCACAGACATTTACTCCAAACACTGCATCTACAAAGCCACCAGCATTGTGGTCAACCCCACTCACCCCTTACACACACTTCACACGCTCCACTCACCCATCACACACTTCACTCGCGCCTCACACACTCTCTTTACCCTCCTACCATCTGAAAAAAGGTTCAATAGCATGCGGGCCTCCACCACCAGAATGGGAAACAGTTTCTGCCCTCAGGCCATCAGACTCCTAAACCGGAACTGAAGCATAAAAACATATGTGGTTTCTGTAAGACTACAGGTGAAACAGGTTTCACCAAGAAACATAATTTTAAAAAATCTTAACTATCACTTTTTTATTGGTGTGAAACAAAAAAGGCTGAAAAATAAGTTTTATCTCCTATTTTCAGCTCCTCGATAGTGTTACGTTGTGTACGGCTCTGGTCAAAAACGTGAAACAGCGCCCCCCTCAATCGTGGCGAAGCAGAGAATTTCAGTGAAACATGTTGCACAGCGTCCCCATTCATTTCAATGTAAATCTTCTCAGACCCCGGCGGCTCGTGAATTTTCGAGGTTCCAATGGGCTCTAATGGTAAATAAGTCCCACCCGTGAAACAAGTGACTGCCTACTGTGATTGGGTAGTTCTCCATTTAAAAATGACTGACATTACACTGTGACCAATCATCCCCTTTGTTTTCATTTCTATTTCATGCACAATAAAGTACTTTTTTATATTTTGTAGTGATTTAACACTAACTATGAGGAGATTGTGGTAAGAGCAGGAGAGAGAAGATACATCAAAATGTGAGGCCGCAAAAGCAGAACATGGAAGTGAAGTACTTAGGGCAAGAAAATCAAGCTGCCCAGGGGTACGCGAGGTACTGAGTTTGTTTCGCAGGGATGAAGGTTGCTTTGTTTCATCAAGAATATTGACCAGGAGCCTCCACTGATACACACACACACACACACACACACACACACACACACCACCAACAACCCCACCTGCAACTGGATTCTGGACTTCCTGAAAGACAGACCACTGGTGGTGAGGACGGGAGGACTGAGCTTACAGTCAGCACAGGATTCCCACAGGGCTTCTGCCTCAGCCCCAGACTCTTCACCCTGTACATACATGACTGTGTCTCCACCCAGGACAACTCCATCCTCATCAAATATGCTGATGACACCACCATCCTGGGGCTCATCAAAGGGGGGGACGAGTCTGATTACAGGACCTTGGTTGACAAAGTTATTGCCTACGGAGAGGTGAATGACCTCATCCTCAACACAGACAAGACCAAGGAAAGAATCCTGGACTTCAGGAAGAACTCTCCCCCACTGCAGCCTCTTATCATCAAAAGGACTGAGGTGGAGACGCCCACAGACACAGATTCCTGGGACTGCAGGTCACATCAGACCTGAGCTGGACTCTCAACACCACAGCCACAGTGAGAAAAGCCCAGCAAAGGCTTTACTTCATCCGGCTGCTCAGGAAAGCCGGCCTGAACCATCGTCCTCTCACCCAGGCCTACAGGGGTCTGATAGAGAGCACCCTCACCGCAGGCATCACTGTCTGGTATGGGAACACCACACAGGTAGAGAGGAAGGCTCTGGAAAGAGTCATAAAGGCTTTGGAGAGGATTATAGGAACAAAACTTCCTTCCATGGACTCTCTGTACACACAGCGCTGTCGGAGAAGAGCAGAGGGAATTAATTCCTGTGAAGAAAGTGAACCCCCATAAGGCTGTGGGACCTGCAACACCTGGAAAGTAGCAGAACGTTTGTCAGGATGCTCTTCCTGGATTACAGCTCTGCTTTCAACACCATCCGCCCAGGCAAGCTGATGAAGAAGCTGACAGACCTCGGCATCCCGACTCCCACCTGCAACTGGATTCTGGACTTCCTGACAGACAGACCACTGGTGGTGAGGACGGGAGGACTGAGCTTACAGTCAGCACGGAAATGAAATATATTGCAGTATATTGGAATTGATGTTGTCGAAGTAAAAAATGTATTTAAAAATATATTTTAAGCAATATATTCACATACCATATATTCCTCAAATATATGTGAAATATGTGACTATAAATACATTGATTTATCAGCATATTATAAAATATATATTTAAATATAATTACACATATATAGACAAATATACTACAGGCCATATATTGCCCATTTCCTATATATTCCCAAATATATTTAAATCAATTAGGTTGTTTTAAATTTCATTTATTGATTTATGTAATTTATGTGACAAAAAAATACATACAGCGCAGTGGTGGCCTAAAGTTAAAGGATTTGGGCTGGTGTTCAAAAGGTTGTATATCTGTCATATATAAGAAATATATTAATTTACATATATGTTTGCATATATTGAAAATACATATAATGAAAAATGTATTTTCAATATATAAATGTATTTTTAGAAGTATACTACAATATACCAAAGTGGCAATTTTTTGTATATTTAAAATATATTTAAAATATATTGGTGTTTGGGTCATATATTTTGGTCAATATATTAGTCCATGTTTTTATTGTAGTGAAAATATATTGTCTATAATATATTTTGTATTATATCAGTTTTTCGTATGGGTTATCAGGGACATCCAGCTCACTCACTGTTCAGACACAAAAACTGGACGTACAATAGGAGACACAACAGAGCGAACAGTATCGTCACACACAGAACAGGATTCTTTAACAGCTCCTTCCCCGCCACAGTTCGACTGATGGCAAAACAAAAACACTGAACACTTAAACACTTAAAAACACCACACTACCTCACACACCTCACTTGTACTGTACAAGGTGAATAAGTCATTGTCTGTTTAAGGTGCAATATACTAACTGAAGCAGTTAGATTTGTGAAACTTCAGGTACAATATCAGGTGCAATACTCAAAATGTGATAGTAAAATGTGCAATACTGAAAATGTGATAGTAAAATGTGCAATACTGAAAATGTGATCATAAAATGTGCAATAATCAAAGTGTGATAGTAAAATGTGCAATACTGAAAATGTGATAGTAAAATGTGCAATACTCAAAATGTGATAGTAAAATATGCAATATTCAAAATGTGATAGTAAAATATGCAATATTCAAAATGTGATAGTAAAATGTGCAATACTCAAAATGTGATAGTAAAATGTGCAATACTGAAAATGTGATAGTAAAATGTGCAATACTGAAACCGTGCAATATTAAAATGTGTGAGTACTTGTATTTTTAAAAAATCCTTTGTAGATAATCCTCTTGTACAGTGATCCTTATATCCTATATATCTTTATATTTTATATATTATATATTACTAGTAGCTCTATTCTCTGGTCTTTTCTACCTATCAAAAAATGGAACCTGACTTTGCACAAGAATTCCAATGTGCATGGACTGCTGGTCTCATGCACAAATGGCAAATAAAAATCTTGAATCTTGAATCACAAAGCTACTGTTCCTGATTTAGTTTTCCACCTGGTTGTGTCCAAAACAGAACTCCCACCTGCATTCCTCTTGACTCAATTTTCATTCAAATTGGACGACACTGACGCAGACAGTGAGTGTGGGGTTTCAGACGTTACACCTCTCGGCAGTGCCCCCCTCTCCTCTATTCTGTTATGTAACGTGCTTCAAACTTTAACTTCCATCCTGTGAGCCCACCGGCTGGATGGGGTGCGTGGGCACGTTTAGCAAAGTGGTATCTGCAGCCAGTTAATGCCGTGTGAATTTTAATGCTTCAGGATTTGGGTGTTTGTGGAGAGATATATAAGGACACACTCAACAATGCATGTCATCAGAGGCTGCTGTTGGCACTGAATGCTCTAGAAAAGGCCGTAGCTTCCTCTGAAATGAATGTAGAAAATGTCTTCCAGTCATTCCCATCCTAACAGGATACATTGCTATATCATAAATAGATGCAAACACCAAGTATAAGAAGATATTTCTCAAATAATCAAAAATCGTTTGTCTTTTTTGGACCTTTAGACATTTTTTAACATTAATCTATTTATCTCCACATTCATATACAATTAGTCTACTTTGTATGTGATGTAATATTTCTAATGTTTACATTTGTGTTTCAGCCATTTCTCCTCTAACAGAATACTTCTGTATATCATAAACGTCTGTAAAAGTATACAGACAGTAAGTATAAGAACATTTATTTATGAACACACTGCACACCGAATAAAAACTCAGTTCTGTCCAGCCTTTCAAACTAACACTGACACATTGTCTGCATTCTAACAGTGGTAACTGCTGCTAGGACTAAGTGGACAGTTATGAATAATAATACATCTCTAATAATAAAAAAGGCTAAGATGAGAAGACATGATGAAGTTTGACTTGACTAACACCAACGTAGTCCTGTTGAAAGAGTTACAAGAATGGCCTAATGAGCGACACTCAGATCTGCTCTGGGGTCTTCAAACATGTTCTCCACTCAGCAACAGGAAAAAGAAAAGACAACATGGTCACACAACAAGCAAAGTAGTTCAAATTGTTTGCTTTTGTGCAGATGAGGTCAATGATAACCACAGAATGAGCCTCAAAACAACAACAGAGACTTTCTTAAAGGGGAATTCAATGTTTCTTAAAGTCATTAAATATATGTATAACTTATACAGTTTTGTGATGATCTGTAAAAATTAGGGCAAAACAATACCCAAAGAAAATCAGACCATTTCACATCAAAACGCTCTGAATAACATTGTTCCCTTAATGACTTAATTATAAAGAAATTGGAAACATTTGGAAAATTCAGAAGTTGCCATTATGAGGTCAAATTTGTTATTGGATGTATTGTTTTGAAGTATTTTAATATACGTGTTTCAAACAGACTTTAGGCACCGTCTTAGTATTATTTAACTATAACAGCAAAAACACAACTGTATACATAACTGCATTTTTATCTATTTTTGGACTTTCTGGGATTGCTCAAGTACTGAAGGTTCCAGTTTCATAGTTTTAGATCGCTGCTCAGGTTTTGCCACCAATAGGGTCCAGCCTGAAATAATGTGGGGCTCGGAAGAACTGTTTAAACCTACCATCTCACACATGTCCACATTTTTAGCAGAACGCTACTTTAAACCTCATCCTTTTGAACTTTCCTGCTGTCTTAAGAAGAAAATGGACTGGAGCAATGCTTGCGTCAGTTCTTGATTTTGAAAGCGCAGAAAACACGTTTGTAGTCCTTGCTCCCACATTTAAGCTGTCTTCTTAAATAACTGGACATATAAATCCTACTGAGATTATTTTCAGTGAAACTGTTTAAGTACATGATTTAAGGACCGAAGTCGAGGTTTTTTTTTCTATTTTCACTGGTTTAAAAACGCTCGCGCTCATTGGAATACTGCAGGTGGAGTTGTGGCGCCATCTCCTGGAGGAAAAACATTGGATGCGTTCATTTCTGCCTATTCGCAATCATTTCTGAACAATGAAGTCACAGTTATCAGGGACTCAACAACATCCAGCTCACTCACAGTTCAGACACAAAAACTGTACGTACGGTCTGAGAAATAAACAGAGCGGACAGTATCATCACACACAGAACGAGGTTCTTCAACGAGGTTCTTCAGCTTTTCCCCCGCCACAGTCAAAACAAAACACTAAACACGCCACAGTTAGACTGATGACAAAACAAAAAACACTGAACACTTAACAAAAACACCACCCTACCTCACCTCACTCCACACTACCTCACACACCTCACCTGTACTGTACAAGGTGAATAAGTCATTGTCTGTTTCAGGTGCAATATACTAACTGAAGCAGTTAGATTTGTGAAACTTCAGGTACAATATCAGGCGCAATACTCAAAATGTGCAATATTCAAAATGGGCAATATTCAAAATGTGCAATATTCAAAATGTGCAATATTCAAAATGTGCAATATTCAAAATGTGATAGTAAAATGTGCAATACTGAAACCGTGCAATATTAAAATGTGTGCGTACTTGTATTTTAAAAAAATCCCTTGTAGATAATCCTCTTGTACAGTGATCCTTATATCTTAATATATATTATATATTTATATTATATATTTTATATTTATATACTAGTAGATTGCTCTATTCTCTGCTTTATTTTTCCTGTCTTCTCTACCTATCAAAAAATGTATAAAATAATATATAAAATATTAAAAAAAAAAACCAAAAAATACGACATTTAAGTGTTGAGTTTAGAATGAAAATGAGCCTAAATTCCATGATTTGACAGTGTAAATAACAAGGAATTTAAATCAACTGTGCAGCATAATAGGAATAAAATAGTGGACATCATGTTCTTCCATTACATGAATGTTCTGACTCCCCAAAACACTTGATTTACATACACACACCACCTTCTGAGACATCGGTATTGCAGAGACCAATACTACAGAAACAATTAACAACCAATTTATTGTGCATTCCTATCTGGCATGCTTCAAAAATATGGTAGTGATGCAACATGTCAAATTTGGTTAAGTTTGAATCCTTAAGTCAAAAGATACTGATGCACCTCCTCGAGGTCAACTAGAAATACACATTTTCATGAAATGTTAAGCAATTGCACAGTGGGTGGTTTGTGCCTCTCCAATTAAAAGGTCTGTAGTTCGATTTTTTAGCAAAAACTTTAATAGCTGTTGTAATAAAAAAATTAAATACATGTTAAATAAATAAGTAAATCAAAAAGATTTGATTTGGACAGTGCAGTTTATTTGGAGAGTGTTTTTGTTACCACCACAACATCCAGAAGACAAACGGGCATCAAACATGCCCCGGCAAAAATGCCCTGGGCCTTTCTGCAAGAGAAGACAAATAAAAACAGCTGTGAGAAAGATCACATCTGGCTTTATTCCTCAGCTTCTCTGATTATTTACATATAAAACATCGCAGTCCAGAATTTAACAATCGAGTGTAAGGCCTTTTAAACATCTTGGGAAGCTGGAAGTTACTTGTACTTTCATGCTTCTTCAGAATGGGGTCCTGGATCCATGTACCAAGCCTGATTTTGATACATCAAATGATTGCTTTTATTTACATTTACGGCATTTATCAGACGCTTTGATCCAAAGCGACTTCCACTCTCTAACTACAGGAGGCAGTCTCTCCCTGGAGCAACTTGGGGTTAAGGGTCTTGCTCAGGGACCCAGAGGTGGTGCTCAAGGTAGGATTCGAACCTATGACCTCTTGGTCCAGAGGCAGGTATCCTACCACCAACATCACCAACCCCAGGGTTATGGACAGTGTTTTTTACTGAAATCGAATTACAATCAGTTGGTGGCACTAAAGCGCTTGAAAATTTGTAAAAATAAACCAGAGCACAAAGCGAGCTCCATAAAGACCTGCTGGAGTTCAGTGTGGAAGAACTAGACTGGTCACACAGAGCCCTGACCTCAACCCCATCCAGCACCTTTGGGATGAACTGGAATGGAGATTGTGATCCAGACCTTCTAACCCAACATCAGTGTCTGACCTCAGTATTGCTTTACAGAATGAATGGGCACAAATTTGTCACAGCAACTTCAAAATCTTGTGGAAAACTTTCCAAGAAGTGTTAAGACAAGTGTTAATCCCAAGCCTGGCAGTGGCACCACTGAGGTAAGGTACCACATGCTGTTCCCCGGGCGCTTCACTTGGTGAATGGCTTAAATTCAGAGAAAATATTTCAGTGTGCTGTGGTATGTTCACATGTGACTATAAAGGGGTCACTTTACATTGTAATGGGAAGGTTGTGGGTTCAAATCTCAGGACTGCCAGCAGCACTACTGAGGTACCCTTTAAGCAAGAAATTCAAAATGACTTTAGACATTTCTCAGAAGAACACAGTAGACAATCTGCACACATTGAAAATAAGTAAAAAATCATTTATTTCTTAACACATTTGTTACAAAGTTGCCAGTAAAAGTAATGTTAAAATATTGTAAAGATACATAGCACATGTCAAAGTCAAACACGGGGTTATTACAGTTGAGAGCATATATTAACATAATTACACAAGAGTATGAGGCACTTTTGGATCCAGTATGAATTCTTCACAGATAAAGGTCCTTCTTTCCTTCTGTTTCTCCAGCCTGTATGGGAAGATGACAGGGCCAGTTATGCAGAAACATAATGAGAATGGGAGTTAAAACGCTTTGACACACAGCCTCTCAGGGTGCCTTGCTCCAACTTAGACACCGCTTATAGACACGACATCCTCTTAGCTTTATGTTATATACCCGAGAGAAATATCATTTTTACTTTGCTTAAAAATATAATTTAAGCACAGGTTATTCCCTTTCCGAGCACCTGGGCGGACGGATGCAGAGCAGGCCGGGTCTCAGGCTGATCTGCAGAGAATATTGACTACAAAGTTGTAGAGAAAATAGCAACGATTTGTCAAAAATGTCGCTAGATTTGTTGCTAAGCGCTTTTTGTCTGGAAAGTCATTAGAAATGACAGCAAAGTTGCTAAGTAGGCAACACTGATTCTGCGTATTCTATGTATTCTTCCGCTGCACGCAATCAAGCTAGTTCACCCACGTAGTCCATAAGTACATCGCTAACGGCGTGTGGTGTAACAGTCAGATCTCAATTTTTAAACGTTTTTATGGGAGTGAGTGTCATAAACTCAAAATCTCACATGTTGAGACTGTTGTAACACAAGGGCCCCCTGTAAGCGGGGCATTGTAAGGTAAATCAAGAGCTACTGAAAGATCCTCACAGCACAAGAAGGTGTGGCGCCATCTCCTGGACGACACTGATTCAGCATGAATGCAATTCATAATGAAGCATGAAGGCACACTTACGTTGCTTTCTGCAGCTCGGTCTGGATCTGTTGGCGGCGCTGCTCAGTGATGGGGTAGTAGAAGAAGAACACCAATCCAACCAGCAGCAAGATGATGGGCACTGGGGCAAAGATCACCTGAAGTGTGGTGATCACTCTTGGGCCATGCCTACATGCTCCAGGCTGATAGCCTGCATAGCTGAACAGAGGAACAGCGATACAGTTTAGACTGTGGCCACCAAGAGCTCCAGTGAAAATCCACCATCCTGCAGTTCTAGTCCAGATCTAATGTACCAAATGAAGCTAAAATGGGAAGGATAAGTACCAATACTACCAAACTTAACAGTGTCCTCTAACAACTAAATACATCCTTTGGCCACTGGACACATTGGTTTATGCACTACATACACTACCAGTCAAAAGTTTGGACACACCTTCTCATTCAATGTTTTTCCTTTGTTTTGATTATTTTCAATGTAAATTAATATTGAAAACAAACAAAAAAGGAACACGTGGGATTATGTAGTATGTTTTGTCATAAGGTAAAAATGGACTTCTGTTTATTTTTACTCCATAATGTGGAGTAGAACTGTAGTGAAACAGGATCACTAATTGTGGACCAACCCGACTCACAACAGATGATCCCAAACACACTAAGAAGGAGAGAAACTCCACTAACGAACTCTTGAGGAAGAAACACCTGTTAATTAAATACCATTCCGGGTCAATTCCTCACAAATCTGACTGAAAAAATGCCAAGAGTGTGCAAAGCTGTCATCAGAGCAACAGGTGATGTTTTCAATATTAATCTACAATGTAGCCCATAATAAAAACAAAGGAAATCGTTGAACAGGAAGGTGTTCAGGAAGGTCCAAACTTTTGACTGGTAGTGTAACTTAAAAAAATACATGACTGAATATGTTCTTTAATATAAGGCAACATACATTTCTAAAACACGAGTACAGAGTTAAGAAATTCCGCTCCAGTTTTCTATAAAAATAGTCCCACACCACCACACTAGTATCACATTATGGAGCGAGCTGGGCTCTGTAGGCTGGTGGAGAAAGGTAAGCAACCAAACAACCAAATTTCGCCACATTTCAATTCATTTTTATTCCTATTTACACTGAATCTGATGTGGTGATGTAGGTTTTCATATACTTTTAACCATTAAGTGTACTGGCCAGAAGCCTGACTGAATAAAGTTTTTACTGCAGTGCTAAAGTAGAGACTCCATTTGACACGCCGCCTCCAAACTTGTTGAAGAAGACATAGCAGGAGTAGAACATGGGCTCCAGGTCTGTGCTGGATGGATTCTTCACCTTAAAGTCATCCACCACGTCTGGCAGCATTGACCTGCAAACGGCAAAGATTCAATAAGGAGACAAAAAACAGGGAACCTATTTCTTCCCCCGCTGCCTTTGTGCACCACAGTGTTGTGTTTTAAAGGTTTATATTTTTTTGCCGGAAAAGAAATACAACTAATGTGTTTTTCTGTGGATTATAATTTTTGGTAAGGGATCAAAGAATGGTTCATTATTATGTTTTAACCATAAGGGGGAGTGCGATATGGTGCAATGCGGTGCAATATGTCAAAATAAAAAGCAAAACCACTTTTTCATAATACAGTAACCCCCTGCTTTTTGCAGGGGTTACGTTCCAACCTGTGCATAGTGAAGAACCATGTTGTGTAAACCCTATATATGCCCCCAAATATGCTCCCAAAACAATTTCATTTTCAACTCATTAGCCTTAAAAAAATGTAAAGGTAAACCAGTATCTGTACTGTACAGTTTACACTAAACCCCCAGGTGCTAGAATGTAAATACCGATGTTACCCCTGTATAGACTGCACTGTAATTCATGCACGGACGTTTTCTTTTGTATAAGCAGGGTAAATACAGTAACACATTTGAAATTACTTTAATAAAAATACAGGGCTTTAAGAAGAACAAAACAAAAAAACACAAGAACACTCGAGGCGCTCCACGAGGGAAATTCGGGACTGCAGTGTCAGAGGGCAGCACCCAATCAGCAGCAAGGAAAAATAAATAATGTTCTCGGATAGGCTACTTTCAGCTGACCGTGACGTCCGGGCCTGGTGAGTCCTCCTGCTAGTTGTTTATGTTTGGGGCGGCGCTGACCAGCCGAGGTTCTTTCCGTTCAGGTGTCTGATTGCCTTGGTAACCACCACGTGGCGCACAAGGCCCAGACGTCACAGTCAGTTGTACTCAGAGGCGAGAGGTTCGAGAGCAGTTACTGTATTTAGATGTTTAGGGGTTGGATAAATTGGAACAGATAAGCAATGCCACATTTGAAGAATACAATCCAAAACTGGGAGTACAGTCAACACACACTGTGCTGCACTAAATACTATTAGGCAGGACTAATTATGCTGTCTTAGTAAAGAAACATGTAAACATGTAGATGATCAATGCACTTTAAGAACATCTACAATATGCTCAGGAATACTTTTTGTAATGCAATGTGATGTAATTTATCACCATAATGAAAAATATTATAATACTGCCCGCCTCGACTCATGTCATAAGATCAGATAAAAGAGGAATGTCTCACTCACCAGGGCAGTAAGAAAAGGGATGACAGACTCATGCCCGATAAAATGCCCGCTAATACAAAGATGGGAAAATTGCTCTTCACACTGGCTATGATAATGAGAGATGGAACATAAATCTGCAATGAAATAAAGGGAGAGCACAAGATCAAGTCTTTGTAATGATAACCACCATAAAACTTCAGCTACTGACTATATTAAATATGGGTTTGATTAAACATGATCATTTAGATTCGTCACTGTAGCCCCACTTGCTTAATGTGCACTTTGAAAAAACGAACAATGAACAAGAAAGAAGTGAAACTCACTGATAGGCCGATGAAGATGGTGGTCTTCTTGCCTAGTCTGACTAACACCATCTGCCATAGAGGGATGGACAATGTGGCTGCGACCTACACACCATGAGAGAGCATTTTTCATATTTAGATTACTTATATATTTAGAGTTTTATATGAGACTCATATACTGTCAAACCCAAAAAAAAACAAAAACACACCAGCAATATGAGCACAAAGTGCTGGAAGTACGCCCCCATTCCAGCCACATAAGTACAGAAGAGAGCAAAGTTTCCCTGAGCTATCTGAAATGTAAATAAGTCACGGCTGTTAAAAGCTCTATGTTTCATTCTTTCACCAAAACAATATCAAACATCCTTCCACACAGAGTCTCTGACCTGAAAAGCAACCGAACAGAAGAGGAATCCAAACACGAGCCACAGATACGGGGTGTGTTTCATAATCATCTTCATGCCGGAGAGATATGCCCCTTGCATGCGATCCAGCTTACTCAGAGGAGCTGGTGATGAAGACACACAGGTGAGATCTGATCTGAGCTCTGTACATTCCTCCAACCATCAAACAATCACCGTAATATAGTTACATATATAAATGTTTACATATATTGTACACACTATACATGTCTAAACTGGCTTGATTACATTAGTCAAATTTGGGAAATCTTTTAGCCACTGCGCTTTAAGGGGTAATTCCGAGGAAGTCTGAAGAACCAATGCTACTGCAAACGCTGGATCTACTCAACTTTAATGAAACAACAGGAGTGCATTAACATGGTTTTACACAGCAGTTTAAATGATGAGTCTTGTTTAATTATCTACAATTCTTATCATAAGTGAATTCTGATGACACTTCTCCTCTTACAGCTTTTGAATTATGGGCATGGCTCCAACATCAAAATGTCTGTTAATATCCTCCATGGTCCACTTGTATATAGGATTTTGGTCAGTTGATCAGGGGCCGAGTACAGATCCTAAAAAATCACGTTTTGTTGCCAATGTAATACATGGGGAGAGAGAGGACGATCGAGTCCCCTTTAAAATGTGTGTCAGAGAGAGAGTCTAAGACATCAAGGGTAACAAGGCTGGGGAAAAAATCACCAAATAAACGCAGAGCAAAACACAGCAGACACATGACTTCAAGACACTAAAGCTCAGGTCAGTTATAAAGAAGTCACTGTTTTGTTGTGGTTTGGTTAAAAATAATCATCCTGGCAATGTTGCTATGCTTTGAGCCGTCCTCACCCATAGGCTACATGGTAAGAGCCATCTAGTTTGGTTTGATAAGCTTATAACGTTAAATAAGTTTGAATAAGCAAGTTTAGACAGCTAACTGATCTCAGCACTGTACTGTAACACTCATATTAAAATGGGCGTTAGCAAATACAGCAGCAAATCAAGTTTAGCTACCTGTTTTCAGGTTTAGTATTTCTTTTAAATCCATTTATGTGAGAGTGGTACATCCAGGTTGTAATCTGATAAAACAGCAACCTCAGATAGACTTTATTCAAAATTTTACCACTATTTTACCATTTTTATATTACACACAAAAGCAGAAGAACATGTAGATTCATTGGTCACTTTAGATAGTAAATCAAATTATTTAATTTCTCCCCACCAATGAAAAAAAATCCAAGCCAGTAAATGCATGTACCTTTTCAGCAGTATGTCATACAGTATCAGGTCTATTCAAGACTATTACTTTGCTCAAGGAGCATGTGTACAATCATTTAAGTATAAAAGTTGCACAATGCTAATTGCTTTACTTGTTAGATACATTAGACTTGCAGCTTCAGTCTAAAACTAAAGAGGCAAACACTAATCACATCTAATCAAATCAACTACCTTTCGATTAGGAAGGCGGTTGTGTAAATCTGATATTAGCTACACATTGCTTTTAAATGTTTAGGACAATTTTGACCCTGATACCTGGTTGCTCCTTCACGCCAGCAAACATCACAAGGCAGCACAGGAAGTAGAGAGCTCCAATCACCAAAGCCGAAATCAAATACGCTCTTCTCTGCATGAACACAACACAGATTGGCATTAATCATTATTCATCATTTTGCACTGAACCCTATCTGTCAGCCCATCACAGTACCTTTATAATTATGGCGATAGAAACCACAGGTTGTGATACAGTGGGTATATATAAGAATCACATCCTTCAACATATTCTCTTTTTTTATAAAGAACAAGGACACTGGGCTTCCCAGCCTGTGGGCGTCTTCCACTCCCTTGTTCAGATATGATATCTGATTCTCGTATCCTCACTGAACCCGGTCTCTTAAGATAACCGGCACAGCACACTGGGCGCGTGATGTAACATGGGTGGCACGAGAATACAAATGTAGTCTACCTGTGGGACCTTGGTGGCCCCGAAATTCAGTGGTGGAAGGGTGTTGTTTGTTGTTTTGCTAGCTAAAGGAAACCGCTTGTATCATTTTATATAATTTTGAAGTTTACTTAATTTCATTTTCCTAAAAGATCAAGACACAAAAGAATATATATATATAGTAGTGATGTGCAGGCCATGTCTTTTTATGTCTATTGAAAACTTGCAAATTATACTTTCTTTGTTTGCAACTGTTGCCCAACTCTAGTCCTGGAAGCACACAGCCCTGCACATTTAGTGCTCCTGCTGTAGCACACATACAGCTGCTCAGCAAGGATTCAGATGAATCATGTGTGTTGTGAAAGCAACGAAAACACTCAAATGTGAAGCAAATGTGGAACTGAAGGTTCTCTACCAGAAGAGACAATCTGACACTGTCATCTGGAAGAAATTATTTAAGAAATGACTGTGCATGCGCGTGTGTTTATAGAGAAAATACTCTGTCCAAAGACATAGTATTTGTGTGGAGTTCCTCAAGCCTCACTGTGTTCTTTTTTTCTTTTTTCACCTGTCATGTTTGGCATCTTAGCAAGCAGAATGTGAAGCTGGGTGCCATGATATGAAAGCGACAATCTAGTCATACGTGAACACACCACAGCACGAAATACTTCCTCTGTATTTAACCCATTCACCAACTGAAGCAGGGGGCAGCTACGAACACAGCACCTGGGGAGCAGTGTGTGGGGACGGTACTCTGCCGACTTGGGAATCAAACCCGCGACTTCCTGATCACAGGGCGAATGCCTTAACCACTAGGCCACCAGCTGCCATCTGTTATCTGACCTTTTTATTTATTTATTAGCTCATTAGATCTATAATTAAGCCAGATCAGACAGTATAGAAAAATAGAGAATAAGATACGAGTGAACATAAAGAGAAACGGAAATGAGCCAATAGAGAGAGATGGGAAAGATAAGGAAGAGATCTAAGTGAATACTGCTGCCACTGTGTCATCGCTCCGAATGCTGCATCTGAAAAACAAAAACAAGAACCAGCCACACAAACACAGAAAATACAGAGCATCCGCAACACTAACAGTGCAGAAACAACCTACCCACCTAATGCTGCAACACTGTAACAGCGCCTCACCGTGTTCTGTAGCGTGTCAGAGAGGGGGGATGTGAAGTTCAGGGCATCTGAATCATTCGCAAAGAGGGTTTGACTGCCATTCAGCTGGTTGCAGACATGCGCTCTCTTAGCATGGTAGACTCCCACAATCTGACCCTGAATTGTAGCCCCCAGCAATGTTGCAAACATCTCCATCCCCATTCCTGAGAAAGGCAGAGTACATGAAGAGATACAGGCAGAGGAAACATGGAACAACACACCGGTCAAATTTGTCCGAAACGAAGGAAATTGTCCTTAATGACCATATCTGATGACACAGTTCTCTTCAGTAATACACAAAAGACGGGTTGGAGTCTGGAAATCATCTGTTCCAGACTGATAAAGAGCTGGTACATTATACACGCGTGGCCAGCTTTACCCTGCCAGGAAAACAAAAACACAGCACTTTCACTATTAATTTCTGAACTGCTGAAAACAGTGACTACAGCTCTATGAGTGGTAAAAGTCTTACAGCGCGTTGTTATTCATCTTAACATTTATCAGTTTATAAAACTTTAATCCATGCTCATAGCTACCATCTGTGTCATCACTGTAAGTTACGTACCTATAGTATATATACCCAGCATTTGTGTATATAATGTATAGTGCATAGTGTATATGTAATACTATGCAATGTTCTTACCAGGTTCCAAATATTATGTGCAATATTGTATGCTGTCCTCTATTTGGCGTGCAATATTACTACTGATATTCATATTATGGTTGTTTTCTTTCCACTGTTTTTTATTTTTATTTTACTGTATTTCATTTGGATTTTTATTAGATTCTATTTAGACTTATATTAGACTTATTTTATTATTATTGTATTTTATCTTACTTTTTATTTTACATTATTCTGGTGTCTTGTGTTTCTCTGTATCTGTGTGATGTGGCCGTTACCACATAAACAATTTCCTCCGGGATGAATAAAGTTTTCTGATTCTGATTTTCCGCCGATTTTATTATTAGACTTTACATTTTATATGTGTTCTTGTCCATGTGGCTCTATGTCTCTGTTCAGTCATAACATAAACACTTTCTGATTCTGTTTTCTGACTGTGACTCTGACAAACCTATAAAAATAAATGTTTTCTCTAATGGTGATCCAGGCAGATTTAGTCCAAATTTGAACATCAGCCTCACCATGGACTTTTATTTACAGGAAAAACACTGAATATCAGCATCAGCCCAGGTGCCAGTCTTTACTGGTATCAGTACTTCTCATGTATGCTCCTTCACCCTCACTGTTTTATTATAATAGCATATAAACATGTTAAAGACCAGGGGAATTAATGAAGGCGTGTCTCATGTCTTACGGTAGCCAGTGGCCGAGTCTCTGTCTTTGCTGCTTCCTCCTAAGAACATGTTCAGGGAGGAGTAGGGCACATGGTAGCACTGAGAAAGAGGACACAAACAGATGGAGTAGATCATAGAGGCAATTTCCAGTATTAGAAATATGCATGTTGTAGTAACAGTCATTGGCCACTTATTAGCATTAGCATTAACACATACCATGCTAAATTTAGCCTGGTGCTTTTAGTGTGTTCTTTTCCTCTCTTGCCCAGTTTCCTCTCTAGCTTCCTCAAAATATAAAATGTGCTGTAATTGCACAAGTCATATTGTGTTCATTTTCCCCCATAGATTTCCTCAAATTCTGCAAATGCACTATATTTATATTCTCAGCAAATGGTCCAGTGTTTTATTTGAAAGGGCCTTTTTTAACCATCCATCCCAGGTAACGGTACATAAATGCATTACGGCCTTTCGTTTCTTTCTTCCGTGCTCAGTTTAGAGCTCATAATTTGTCTTATTAGTGTGTTCTTTCTCTTTCTCCTGGTTTCCTCTCTAGTTCCTCAAAATATAAAATGTGCTGTAGTTGGACAAGCCACATTTTATCTCCCTACAAGATTTCCCCAAATTCAGCAAATACGCAGTATTTTTATTCTCAGTAAATGGTTCAGTGTTTTTATTTGAGGCCCATTTGAACCATTTATCTATCCATGATGGATAAATTCCATTCGATCAGTACAAAAAACATAGACTTGAAGGAAAGATGTGAACATAGCTACCGATATTTTCTTTGGGTAAAGGTCTGGTTGTTTGATTAAATGTCTATACTGTGACTATTTCTTGCTATTACAAAAATAGTCAACACCCTACAAAAACTTACACTCTCACACTGGACTTTTGCTCTTCATTTTAAGAACGGACTCTAACTGAATCCCGATTTGTAACGAAACTTATGCTGCAAGCAACCCAGAGAAACAGAGAAGGGGCTGAGGCTTTATGACAGACAAAGATAGGGGTCTTACACTCATTAAGGTGTCAAAGAGACAGATCCATGTGAAGAACCAGCAGAAACTGGAGAGAGGAGACATTTTTTCTTGGGGGGTGTACCACACCATGACGTAGGAGATCACTCCCGCAGGTGTGCTGTACACAATCCTGTAAGGAGAGGAATTGGGCCAGAAAAACAACTTAACAGAGTCTGAAAGGAAATCACATGAAAGAGAGATTTATAAATCCTACTGAATATTTGAGAAAACAGTCTGAAAGTATACTCAGTTCCTGGTGTAGTATTTGGAAGCTTTATCTTTGTTTAATGACCATGGAATAATGGCAGGTCAGTTGATATTGTATTAGGCCATAAAAACATCATGTCATACCCAGGTCACAATTTAGAGCTCAGTTTAAGCTCACAGTTTGTGCTGTTAGTGTTTTCTTTCTCTCTTTCTCGTGGTTTCCTCTCTATTTTCTCACACATATAAAATGTGCTGTAGTTGCACAAGCCACATTTTTCTCCCAACAAGATTCAGAAAATACACAGAATTTGTATTATTGGTTATGGTCCAGGATTTTCCATTTGAAAGACCCATTTGGAACCATTTATCCATGATGGAAAAATTTTATCCAATCAGTTACAAAAACATAGACTTAAACATATGAACATCGCCTTTTCTCCCTCTCCCGGTTTCCTCCGGTTGTCTCTTGACCTTCCCCAATGTCCTCCTCAGCCCATCTCTCTCGTCTGCTCTGTTTTGTCTTAGCCTTGTATTTAAGTTCTGTTGTTTAACTTTTTTCTGGCTATTCTGCTTCTCTATGTTTGGCTTCTTCTCATTTGGGAACACCAATGAGAATTCAAAGCATGTTCGGGCCAGTCCAAGAAAGTACAAATGACCTGTGGGTCTAATACTGTCTAAAACTTTGCCCCTTTACTCTGATTCTGTCCCTTCAGTAGTAAAGGTCTGGTTTAATAAAATGAATCAGGTTTTAGTTGGTATTTTGGAGCAGGTAAACTGAATGTTCTATGTCAGTGGTTCCCAACCTGGGGTCCGGCCCCCCCTTAGGGGGGTGCTAGAGATCGCAGGGGGTGCGCGAAATTTTGTCTGTACTGAGGTTACCAAAATTATATTTGTACGCATTAAATTCATAAAATCCCAATATCTGAGAAACATAAATGTGTATGAGTATAAGAACAAAAACCTACAACCGCTGTTTATTTTTTTGCAAATAAAAGTTTGTAATTAATCACTTCATTCTTTTTGTGCGTCTATGCGGGTAGCAGTCTTGCGCACAGGCAAGGGGGGCTTCAAGGAAAAAAGGCTGGGAACCACTGTTCTACGTCCTGAGCTGAATCTCACCAGGGAATGAGTTTGCCGATGCGAGTGCGGCTAGTCTTGCTAACTGCAAAGCCCACCAGTGGGTCGGTGATGGCATCCCAGGCCCGCCCGAGGAAAAGGATTAAGGATACATAGTAGGGAGGCATCTGAAACAAAAGAACGTTTTAAAAGGCTGAAAACAAAGCGAACCTAAATGTTGCATATAAGACCAGTTTTGCCTCAAGGTTAGAATTCACGTCACACAAGTTCTTTAGAAAAGCTCTCGACTAATGCAAATGAGCACAGCGCAGACTAGAGCCTTGCTTCCTTTTGATCTAATCTGATGTGGGGTTAAACTAGCTTTCTGCTGTGAGAAATAGACTCCACTGATATGTTCAAAGCAACAAAAAAACAGGCAGGAGGGGAAAGTGAACAGGGTCTTATGTAATGATGAATCATCAAAGCATTGCTAAACGCAATCTGAAATTAACCAAATATTTCTCGTCGCTGGACAACGCTGCGCAAACCGTAATCCTACCCTGGCAATTATTTGCTTAATGGCACACGACTTCCTGTTGCACATCTTCCTGGAAATTCGAAATGCTCCTGGGGGTTATTACGGCAGCGAATTGTCACATCTTTGGTTTTTCTACACAAATGCGTATTTTAAGGGTCTTGGCCTGCATTGAGAAACTGATTACAGCTGCAATTTCCACCACAGGCTCACAAAGGAAGTTGAGAGGGCTGACGGGAACACCTTAAGGCAGCAATGACATCTCTTTTGAAAGTGGACCTGCTGCGTAATTGTTATGTAACATCGCGAAATCTTGAGATGTTAGTCAGGATAACACATTTGTAGCTATCTCTAGTTTGCTTCATCACGTATTTTGAATTTAAGGCAGACGACGCGCTACTGGAGTCATTATTCCCATTGGGCTTTCACTTCTGAAAGATCAGTTATAAGTGCTGTATACAGAACTAATTTAACCGGTGTTTTTGTTGATAAGAGATACAAACAGTTAGTGACTGTGTGCACTAAGTAAACTTCCGGATGCAGACCCCAAAAAATTTTCCTTCCTCAAAAATAAACAAAGGCCTGGTGGATAGGATTTGACTGGATAATGTATTCCCCCATAGACAAGCATAGACAAGGGCAGATAGGGATTAGCCCTCTCTCTCTCTCTCTCTCTCTCTCTTCATGTTCACAAATAAGCAAATGTGACACGTTTAAATTTAACACTACACTTCTGGTAACTGTGCAACCGACCATTGAGCCCTATCACACTCAACATATTCAAATCGAGTGACCGTCATGCTGGCATGTCTTACGCAAATTCATGGGGATATAATATGGAAAGCATAATTAAAGTGATTCATAACACACTGCAGGAGCTTCTTTTGCATCACTGGCCACATCTAGCCTCACCACAAATTCCTATATTAAAAACAGCATCTTGTTACAACGAAATGAAGATCAAATAATATATTCAAGAAGATATTCCCGTTACCTGCACCACGTCCAGTAAGAAGATGGGCATGAAAAACGCCTTGGCGTTTATTGTCATTTGGTATGGCATCCCACCAATGGCGTAGCATAATTTCCTTGACAGTGGGAGCCCTGGTCTTTCCTGCAAAAGGAAGTAAGGATGTTGTGGAGAGCCTTAAAAATCTCTTTTTTTAATCAACACCCAACTGTCCCTCCCAAATCAAAACAAGGGTTCAGTTTTCAGTTTTGAGACAATCTATGAAGCAAACAGCTTCACAAATCTCACTTCCCAGCTCCATCACTTTATTTTAAGATCTGAAGTGGCACATAACAGATCTACACCTTATCAGTCATGGTGCTGATGGAAGCTGGATGCATTAAGAAGTCCCTCTGGACTTCCATGAGAAATGCAATACTTGAGGAATTTTATTTTGCCCCAAAATCAAGTTGACAGTCGGTATTTCACTGGAATGACAGTATTTATCCTGGGGCATTTTTTCAAAGCCCCAGGCGGACAATTTCAAGGTGCCAGTCTGTGAGCACTGCACGTCCTGCAACGTGAGGAAATGTTCTTACTCCATGCCCATATCAAGTTAATCCACAATCAGGGTAATCCACACTTACATTTTATTTTCAGGTTCATTGCTTCACTTTACTGATAGGTACAAGCACAAGGTGTGCCTGAAACTTTTATATTAAATTATCTTTGCATCTAAACCTAGTAGTGAAAGGATTGCCTATTAGAATATGTTATGTACAAATGGTAGGTATGATAAGGTTAAGCTTCAGACTACACATTTTCTGGGCCTCCTATTTCTTTTAAAGCCCTAATGTTATGTATTTCTATGTGTATTCAAGGAAAACTGTTCAAAACTAACCACTATAAAAAATGGCAATTTTTACAAAAATGTTATTACTACTGTTAATCTCCAGTTTGTTTTTCATTTTCTTTTTACTTCCACTTTAGTAGAGCGGGAGAGGTTTTGCACTGCACTGTTGCTATAAACTCTTGCTTAAATTAAAAGTGTGCAAACATTTGTCAGCTTCGCACACAAAATGCACTGACGTTTGGTTGCATGCATGGAACCTGGACAAAGCAGGGTTTCTCATAAACACCTGTCAAGACGGTGTGAAGGGCTCACCTGGGGCTCTTCTCTGTGTTCCTGAGCGTTTTCGAGCAGCACATCTTCACAGCCACGAGTCATGTTTGCCTCCTACTAACACGAGTCAAGCTGGACACAGTGAAGAAGAAGCCCAGAAAAGTGTCCTCCAGCCAGACTCCACGGGTCTGAGATGAAATCATTCCGATGAGCTCCGTAAATACGGCTGGACGCGGGTGAGAATCAGATTGAAACTTTGAATATGCTGCAATTTGATTGGCTACAGCAAAATACGCCGCCACCCCCCTTTTCACAACATGAACTACTGCTTTTAGCAGAAGAGGCTTCTGCATTCCAGCCTGAACTACAGCAACAGAGACTTTAATGACATTGCATTCAAATACATAGACTTTAATATGGAGTGCTGGGTGGGGTTGATGTCAGGCCAGTCAAGTTCTTCCACACTGAACTCCTCCAGCAGGTCTTTATGGAGCTCGCTTTGTGCTCTGGGACACAGAATAGAAAAGGTTCTTCCCCAAACTCAGTCCTCAGAGTTGGAAACATGGTGTTGTCCAAAATGTCTTGGTCTGGAAGTAAGGGGCCTAGCTCAAACCCTGAAAAGCAAGTGTGTCCCAATAGTTTTGGTGAAACATACCGTTTATTTTATAAAGTGATTTTTGCAATCCATGTTGTCACAAAACAGCTTTACAGAATTCTGTTCCGAGCCTCGAGTGAGCAGGCAAGAAAAGACTCAAAAGGGGAACTCATCCTCCTCTGATCGACCTGGAGATTGAAAAACATGGCGGCTGGAGCCGAATTCTGGCTCATTTGTCCCAAAAATGTCTCATTTTCCTATTCATTTGGGAATGATCACTCTGATAAGTATGATCAAACACACACACACACACACACACACACACACACACACACAGTACACGATATTATGCTAGTGGCAGAATAAAAGTTGCTTATTGCACACAAAGTATTAAACATGCTGATATTAAACCAAGTCCCAGGGATAAAACAGGCAGACAGTATTACACATGTACTTATTCACACACACACACACACACACACGCACGCACGCACGCACACACACGCACGCACACACATTTGTGCGTACATAACTGCAAAGGAATCAGTGCACAAGCAAGACCAAGAGTCCAAGACAATCACTGACAATTAAACACACAAAAGAAAGAAAGACCATCTTTACACTTCACAGAATTCAGAGGAAGCACCCCTACAGCACGAAAACTGCTTGGCAGCGCACAGTGGATGACTGGCTTAGTGTTTTACTCACCTGTGGTACCAAAGACAGTTTCAATGTTAGTGCTTACACCTTTATATTAATAAATAATAATACTACTAACTGTCAGAGGGAGAACTACAGCATGATACAAGCAGATGTGAAGGATGTTGAAGAAGAATAGTTGTGGATGCTGGAGCTCATAGAGTGAAAGGATGCCAGTTCATTACAGAGCAGACACAAAAATGTAGTTTTTGAAATGTATCGTCTCCAGTTCACCACGCATATCTTTGTATTTACTGCTTTCCCAAGGAGCAGTGAATACACTGTGTGGACAAAAGTACTGGGACACACCACTTATTGCTGATTAATTCCCTTACTGTCCCTTCTGTTTCCTTACCTTTCAGTGAAGACAATCTTAACGCTTCAGAATACTGAGACATTTCCAACTTTGTGGACCCAGTTTGGGGAAGAACCTTTTCTGTTCCAGCGTGACTGTGTCCCAGTGCACAAAGCGAGCTCCATAAAGACATGACTGGAGGAGTTCAGTGTGCAGGAACTTGACTGGCCGCATGGAGCCCTGACCTCAGAGAAAGTTGAGATGGTAGTTTAATGAGAAGCTGAAAGGTCATGTTGTCTACAAATGTAACACAGTCTTCACATAGGGGACAACATGTCCCACTTTCTAGGACATGATCTCTATTTGGGATAAAATAAAAATGTGTTTTGAAATGATTTCTAAACTGCTTAAAATGTAACAGCTGCTTTGCTTTCATGTTCACACTTTTCAGTTTCTACCGTTGGCCACATGACACCTTCCTGCCTCAAGTGTCCTCTTTTTTTTAAAAATCAGAATGTGGTGACCTTCTTTCAGGAAGTCTCTTGCTGACTATTATTCGTCATCTGAATAAAAACTTTAGTGAAAGACACAAAAAAAAACCTTTTTGTTTGAAGACATTAACACAGTCAGTGTCCCCCCAAAAAAGTGACCCCTCCTCATTTGGCTTTCAGTGTTAATACATGTTTGGCTGGATGTGGGTGTGAATCAGAGACTGAAACATTGATCATTGTCACAACGATGTTGCAACTAAAATACACGCCCCATTACATAATGTGGCTTTGTCTGAGGAAGCCTCTGCATTCCTCCCTCACCATCACACCAACAGGGGCTCTTATCACACTGCATTCAGATACATAGAATTCAAATGAGGAGTTCCCCTTTGCAGCTCCCACTCTTCTTGGAAGGCTTTCCACAATGTTTCTATGGGAATTTGTGCCCATTCATTCTGTAGAGTGTTTATGAGGTCAGACACTGATGTTGGACCAGAATCTCTGTTCCAGTTCATCCCAAAGGTGCTGGATGGGGTAGAGATCAGGGCTCTGTGTGGACCAGTCTAGTTCTTCCAAACTGAACTCCTCCAGCCATGGAGCTCGCTTTGTGCACTGGAGCAGTCATGCTGGAATAGAAAATCTGATTACATTTAAAAAGTGACCCCCCCTATTTGCCCTCCAATGTTAATGCTTCCATTTTCACAACCAAAAGAAGGCCTAGAACATTAAGGGTCTAGGTAAGAGTTTTGGTAGAACTTTTGGTATAGTTTTTACTGATCCATTCAGACAATTTTCTTTGTGTCACATGAACACTAAAAACTGCTTCACAATGTGACACATTCAAAAATCACTTTAAATGTGGTATGGGTGAAAAAAATGAACAAAAACAGGAAGCCTCTTGTCAGATTTGCAACCGTGGCATGAAGTTGTTTAATCGTTTTCAGGTTACACTGACTGATGGAGAAGAATGATAATGTGTGCAGATGAGAGATGAGACATGTCACAGTGACCGCAAGATAATATGCTAGACAAGAACGAATATGTTATGTAATATGTTAGCCCCATGCAAATGTTGTAGTTTTACTAAGTCATTTTTACTAGAATAAAATAGAATAGAACACAATGCAATACAATACCACACAATACAATGTAATACAATACAATGTAATAAAATACAGTAGCTTTATTGCCATTGTAATACACAGGATATATACACTGTGCAACCAGATAAAATGTGCAGCTCTGTAGATGCTGTAGATCTCTGTAGATCTATTGTAAATGTAGGTATAAAATGTATACAGCAAATAAAGTGTTGTATCAAGTGGAGAATGTGTCCACTGTACCAGAACAGACCTGTATTTAAGGAGACAGAACACATAAATAAATGACTAAGAACTAGCAGCATGCAAGTGATCAATATATATATACAGTGTTGGGCACGTACCTTTAAAAAAGTAGTTGCAGTTACTAGTTACTTCTCACAAATAGCAACTGAGTTAGTAACTGAGTTACATCATTATAAAAGTAACTAATTACCAACAAATTTAATACAACTATAAAATAAATATGAAACATTGTATACTAATCTACACTATTTTAATGTTGTTGTGGGATAACGTGAGAGACAACTATCAAATTCAACTGACAGTGTGTGCGCTTGTGTGTGAGCACCCGCACAACTCTGCCTCTGATTGGCAAACCTAAGCCAATCATCGCTTTCTCAGTTACACCACGTGTTTACAGACACACCAATCATCATCACTGGGTGTGTCCCGCCCCGAACACACACACACACACACCCCCCCCAGAGAAAGAGAGAGATGCTGCTCGCATGAAAAACGCTTCACTGTTCTCAGTTATAGTTACGCGCATTTTTTTGTCAGTAACGGTAACGGCGGTGTAACGGCGGTGTAACGGGGAAACAGTAATTCATTAGATTACTCGTTACTAAAAAAAAGTATCGCCGTTTACTTATAGTGCCGTTATTCCCATCACTGATCAATAGGTTTCACAAATGAAGAGGACGGCTGTTGTTTTTAAATTATGCAGAAAAATAAAACCTTTTTTTATTTAAAAATTGGAGCTACATGAGTTAATTTGAATAGCCAACTCTCAGTCAATCTAGTTTAATGAGTTGTTAAGGCAAAATTTGAGGTCAGAATTCAGATGAAGTTGAAACTGATCAAAGAAGTTTTGTATTTTTTTATTTTATTGTAGAATTTGCATTAAATTATTGCTTCACAATAATGTAATTTACCACTAAGTTACAATCATAGATATATGATATGTGAGGGTGAATAACGTCCACATGATGACAGGGCTCTGTAACATAAGTGTCAAACTATGTTACATCGTTTTTTCTCATTAAACACATCTCATCAGCTAATTAGCAATCAGTTCAAAGTTAGAAAAGGGAACCTCTGCAGAGCTGTGGCCCAGAGGGAACTCGGTTTGACACCAGTTCTGCACCAATTAAAGGTTTTCTTAAGAGTCTTTATTTTCTATCAATCAATCAATCAATCACCCTTTATTTAGCTTCACTGCGTTTGACCCTCATTTACAGTGTTGCCAAGCATTACCAAAGAATGTCTGTCACAGGGAACCCCGTGAACCCATGGTGTTGAAGAAGGCCACGGGGCAGCCATGCCTTTCATGAAAGTGCTTTTATTCAAAAGGGAAAAACAAAACAAAACAGAAACCAAACCTGGCTCCACGGCCAATACAAGAATTTAGATTCTGGCTTCAGGAACGTGGCAAACAGGATACAAAATAAGCACATGACAATTAATAATGACCCGACAACCCAACAGTGAAACAAAACAGTCTTAAATACAAAACCAGAATACACAGACAACCAATGGACATTAAACACGTGTCACCCTGAGTACTCCTCACTGGCTCGGAGTACTCAGGGCTTATCAAAATAAGAGTCCCAGAACCACTAAACAGAAATTAAAACAGCTCCACATAGTGGACGCTGCCCGAACCGTGACAATGTCGAATATACAACTGAAAACAAACGTGGTTTAAATGATGTGTCAACTAAACACTAT
Organism: Brachypetersius gabonensis; assembly: GCA_037577145.1. Classification (NCBI taxonomy): domain Eukaryota; kingdom Metazoa; phylum Chordata; class Actinopteri; order Characiformes; family Alestidae; genus Brachypetersius; species Brachypetersius gabonensis. The sequence goes on along the minus strand of JBBJLR010000007.1, from coordinate 4,183,710 downwards.
CAAACACTTTCAAAATAAAAAAAACTATCAAAATCAGACAATCAATTAAACATATTAAGAGCAAATAAAAAACACAGTAGGGAAAATACACAAAAATAAATGAGCATCACTAGAACACATTTACTAACGACAAATCATTTCCTAATTGCAGCGTAAAAATACAGTTTACTGTTTATGGAACTGTAAGATGTTGGTGTTATTTCTTGTTGCCTTCTCTCCACCATTGCCTGGAGCTGCATAAATACAGCTAAAGTGTGTGTGACTGTGTGTCAGTGTTTGTGAGGCTGGCCCAGGTGTTGGTGTTGCTGTACATTCTGATGCTGCCAGTCACCCTGAGCGCTGGTTACAGACAGCATGAGCTGATTGTCAGGGCTATTTTCAAAAGTAATTATTCTGATTTTGATCATGTCAATCAGCCCATTGTGGTCACACTAGAGGTCTGACCAGTGCAGAGAACTTTACACACTCTACATACACTTCGTCTGCCTCCTTTTATTCCGCACAATCATGTTGCACAGATTAATAAACTGATTTTTTGTTGCTTTCCAAGTCTCTTGTTTTTGTTTTTTACCAATAAGATCTAGAGTCTAAACACCCGTAGCCTGGAGGACACTGACTAGAACCCAAAAAACTGCTGTAAGTGACCAACATCACATGTAAGAACAAACGTGTGTTGTGCTCTTTTTTACTCGTACCTCACTGAAACAAACAAAGCAATTCAGTGGAAAATGCAAATTCTGAACTTTCACTTTAGCTTTGTGATGGTGTCTATATGATTGATCCGAGAAGTAATTGCTAATGTTATGACTGCACAGACACACAGAGAGACAAAGACAAGAACATTATAAGGTTAAAAAATAAAAGTATATATAACTCTCCAGAAATAGTTTGAAAAATACTCACAACACATGCAAACGTAATGCAACCAATTAAGTAATTAATTGTGTAATAATATGTATACCTCTACATCATATTGGATTCAGATGTATTGTAATTATTAAGAAACATAGTAATATAGGGTTAAAAAAGGAGAGTATGGATTTGTCCAAAAGGAAGCAGCTAAAGGACACTTTCAGAGGTGGAAGCACAAACTTTTACTTCTTTTTGTGCAAAGGTTTAAACCAAAAAAAAGCATTCATTGATTTTTTTTTCTCTACATTTTACCGGATTTCTCTTCTTATTTTTTTCTCTCACTGCCTCCCACATCGCCTCCACCAGCCATTTTGCAGTTTCCACTTCTGGAATATCACCAGCGGTAGCTGCAGAAAATTACTGGACCTCTATTTCCCAACTTAGGACCAAAAATCTATTTCTCTAATGCCTATAAATATATATATATTTCTTTTTTTCCCAACCTGCAATGCTACCTAAAAGCCCTATCAGTGCTGTTATCACTGCTTATGCTGCCAACTCCATACAGACATGTACTGTGAGGCTTAATGAAAATGTCAGAAGATAAAAGGTCATTTGTGAGCCGAGTGTGTGTGCATGTGTACGTGGAAAGACCCCTCCATGGCCCCCTTGAGTCTTAAATCCATTCACTGAGAGCTTTTCCCCTTTGCTGCTCAAGGCAGGTGGGGGACAAGAAAAAAGGTCTATTTTTTGCATCTCATATCAAGGCCCACAAAACACGCATGCACTTTTGAACTACAGGGGTTTCCATGGCAACTTGGATGCCTGTCGCTAGGAGGTGGGGGGCGTTCATGAAGAGTATCGGGGGGGAAGGGGGGGCAGGGGGGGTAAGGGGGTTTCTCTGATAATTCACTTAATGAAAATCAATGGAAGTGATATGGAGAACAGTGTATGTGCCACTAATATGGGTTATGTTCACAGATTAGAAGCAGCAGCCTCTAAACAGACTATTAGTTTTTAATGGAATCTCATCATTAAATCAAAAGGAAAGGTTTTGCTCTCCACAGTCTCAAATGAGCTCAATTAAATGAAGGCTTTTAGGTCTATTACAAACAGTGTCAGCAACACGGTGCTTAAAAAGCCTTTGGCGACTCCGAATTAAGCTCAGCGTTGCACATCTTATGGAAATGCTGGGGAGTCTCGCTACTGTAGTTTCTACAAATTGCCAGTAATCTGTCATTTAATATTCTAAGAGCCACAAACAGATCTCCGTGCTAAGAGCACTGCGGCTGACTGGCTCAAAATCTGCACGTCTACGCCACTAAAAGCAAACTGCCTGTCGAGAACGTGCTTATTAAGATGGAAGTGCCTTAACTCAAGGGCTCCAGGAGGGTTGCTAATCAAAGAACTAAAAAATAAAGACCAATGAACTGTGCTCCCTTAAGCTACCTGGACATTTACGTGTGCTAATTCCATCCGAAAAAAAAATCCCGGTAGAGATTGCCACTGAAGTTATTGAGTACTGAGTGTGTAATGAAGGTTCTCTGTGGATAACTGCCAAATAATCAGGAAAATGGAGGTGCTGTATGGATGATTAAAAAAAAGAAAATCAACAAAAGAAGGTGATTTATGGATAATTGCATAACATACAGGAAATTAATGTGCTGCATGGAAGATCCTCTATAGATCGCCCCAAAAAATCAGACGAATAAAGAGACTCTCTTTGAAAGATCCTTCAAATGATGGTACTCTGTGGAATCTGTGGAGTCTATAGATGTTGTTTTATGTGATAACATGAAACAAATGAAAGTGCTGTATGGATGGTGTGCTGTGTTTATAATCAATGAAAGATAACCCCTGTAGGTGGTTCTGTGAAAGGTGCCCTGTGGAACATGCACCAGGAAAGGTGTTCTGTGAAGGATTTTCTGTGGAAGGTGGTCTTTGGACAGTTCTCTATTTAAGGTGCTCCATAGGTGGTATCCTGTAGATGTTAAAGAAGGTGCTCTATGAAAGATGTTCCTTAGAAGGTGCTCTATGGATGTTAAACTGTAGAAGGTGTTCTATGGATGGTGAACTGTAGAAGGTGCTCTATGGATGGTGAACTGTAGAAGGTGCTCTATGGATGTTAAACTGTAGAAGGTGCTCAATGGATGGTGAACTGTAGAAGGTGCTCTATGGATGGTGAACTGTAGAAGGTGCTCTATGGATGGTAAACTGTAGAAGGTGCTCTATGGATGGTAAACTGTAGAAGGTGCTCTATGGATGGTAAACTATAGAAGGTGCTCTATGGATGGTAAACTGTAGAAGGTGCTCTATGGATGGTGAACTGTAGAAGGTGCTCTATGGATGG